>CM062296.1:341687100-342175228 GCA_031216915.1 Pictodentalium vernedei | reverse complement strand
ACTCTCCCCCACCCCCCAACTCCACCTCTTCCTCACCCAGGCCATTCATGCAATATTTCTTCTTCGGTACAAAATGCATTTTTAGCCTGACTGTTTATAGTCAGGGCTGCAGTCATGACTTTCGTCTGTCCATCTGTCGGTCCATCCATCTGTCTGTAAACAATTGGTTTCCGACTGACAACTCCAGTTTGGATTATTTGATTTCAACCTGGGAGTGCGGTGGCTCAGTAGGTAGAGGTGCAGGCTGCAAGCCGAGAGGTCCTCGGTTCAAATCCCACCTGCGGCAACCGCGTTGTGTCCTTGGGCAAGACACTTCATCTCCATTGCCCGCGTGGGGGCACGATGACGTTGTGTACTAAGGCGTACTGCACGTCGAAATTTCTGCATGTCTTCAACCAATCTAACCCTGCCCTGAGCTGCAGTGCGGAGTTACGATGTTGAGGAGCTGGCAGCTGCTCGTCATTGCTCGGTGGTTCTCTCCGGGTACTCCAGCTTCCTCCACCCGTAAAACTGCCACGGTCATGATTAGCCATTGTGCATAAATATGTGACCTTAAACATCAATACATAAATAAATATTTGATTTCAACCAAAGTTGATATGTGTATTTTCCAGATAGTAATACAGGTCAGGTTTCAATATAGGTTCCACATCTCCCTCTCCCTCCCTCCCCCCCCCCCCCCCCCACTCGACTCATATAGCCCAACATTGCTTTATGTACTGCATCTTTAATCCTTTACCTAACACAAGTTGAAGCCAACAGTACAAATTATTTTTCTGAAACATCAGATTTTTTCATTTTTTATTTACTTCTAACCATGGCTTATTACTCCTTATTGGAACAAGCTCATGAAGTTTGTTTCATTAATAGGTCAGGAGCTGCAAGCCGAGAGGTCCTCGGTTCGAATCCTACCTGCGGCAATCCCTTCAGAAATATGACCTGTAGACTGTGCTGAAGGTTTTCGGGCTTCGGGCACCTGTAGCCATCACAGTTGCCCAATCACGTCCAAAAGGGGACTTTCTCATCTAGACATTATATGAAGTCGACCTATCAAGTTACAATGAAATCCCTCCATAAATATGACCTGTAGACTGTACTAAAGGTTTTCGGGTTTTGGGCTCGGGCAGTCGTGACGGTTGATAGGTCACGCCCAAATGGTGAAATTCTCATGTAGACATCATACTGAGTTAACCTATCAAGTTACAATGAAATCCTCCATAAATATGACCCGCAGAGTGTGCTAAAGGTTTTCAGGTTTTGGGCTCGGGCAGTCGTGACGGTTGATAGATCACCCCTAAATGGGGAAATTCTCATCTAGACATCATACAGAGTCATCGTATCAAGTTACAATGAAATCCCTCCATATTAAACATGACTTGCAGACTGTGCTAAAAGTTTTTAGGTTTCGGGCTTGGGCAGCTATCACGGTTGACAGATCATGCCCAAACAGGGACGATCTCATCTAGGCATTATACAGAGGCATTCTATGAAGTTGCAATGAAATCCCTTCATAAATACGACCTGTAGACTGTGCTAATGGTTTTGGGGTTTTGGGCTCGAGCAGCCATACCGGTTGACCGATCACGACCAAAAGGGGACGTTCTCATATAGACATGACCTAAAACCTGCATATGAAATTTCGTGACGATCAGACAAGAACTACCGGGCATAGCCTTGTACTTGAAGGTTGAATAAAAAAAACTTCAACCACAAACTTTAACCAAAACTCCAAATGTCAACAAAACAGGAGAAAAAAAAAGAAAACCCCCAAAAAACCCCACTTGAACCTTCAGTAAAAAACTTTAACCACAAATTTTAACCAAAACTCTAAAAGTTAAGAGATGGACAGACGGACGGACAAAAGTCATTACTATAGCCCTCACTGTAAACAGTCGGGCTAAAAAGGGCCTAATTGGCCTCCGGCAAGGAAGGGGGGGGGGGGGGGGGGTATGGAGGGGGGGGGGAGTGTGTTTGTCTGGGTTTTTAACCGCAAACTCGGAGTCATCCTACCTGTGGAATATTCTAAAGGTTTTCGGGCTTCGGACCTCTTTTTCCGTCACAGTTGCTCAAAAGGGGACATTCTCATCTAGACATTATATGAAGTCAACCTATCAAGTTACAATGAAATCCCTCCATAAATATGACCTGTAGACTGTGCTAAAGGTTTTCGGGCTTCGGGCCCCTGTTGCCATCACAGTTGCCCAAAAGGGGACGTTCTCATCTGGACATTGTATGAAGTTAACCTTTCAAGTTACAATGAAATCCCTCCATAAATATGACCTGTAGACTGTGCTAAAGGTTTTCGGGCTTTGGGCTCGGGCAGCCATCATGGTTGAATGATCGCAACCAAAAGGGGACATTCTCATCTGGGCATCATGTGGATTGATCCTACGAAATTACAATGAAATCCCTTCATAAATATGACCTGTAGACTGTGCTCAAGGTTTTTGGGTTTTGGGCTCGGGCAGTCGTGACGGTTGATAGATCACGCTCAAATGGGGAAATTCTCATGTAGACATCATATGGAGTCATCGTATCAAGTCACAATGAAATCTCTCCATATTAAAACATGACCTGCAGACTGTGCTAAAAGTTTTTTGGTTTCGGGCTTAGGCAGCCATCACAGTTGACACACAGGCCTTATTTTTTATTTGCTTCTGGGGGCATTGTGTTTTCACCATGTCCATCCGTCTGTCCATTGCCAGTTCGTAAACTTGTGATTTCCATCCAATAACTAAAGACCCACTTATATGGTCAAATCATAATTTTAGGGGTTACTTGTTCATGACTAGACGATGCTTCCTTTTGATTTTGGTCCAGCTAGACAATTCAATATGGGCACCATATTGAACTTGGTTTCCATCCAATAACTAATGAATGCAGGCTCGAATCATTATTTTTTTAATCAGGCTTGTCATTTTGAAAATTGCAGGAGGGCTATTATGGTTCACCTCGAATCACCCCAGGAGGGCCATTTTGGGTTCGCCTAAAATGCCCCCAGGAGGGCCATTTATGGTTTGTGGGGCCATTTTGTTTCAGCCTGCTGGGTAGACAACTAATATCATTTTAAGTTACATGGTTTGTGTAATTATGATGTACGTCATCACGTAATGTATAGATGTAGGCTTGAATACTTGGATGCAAGATACCAGATTACCCATGACACTCACTAACACTGAGTGTTATAGTTATCTTGCATCCAAATAACCAAGCCATGTTGGGAGGGGGGGGGGGGGGACGATTCGTCCCGGCTTTGATTTTCGGACGAAATATCCCAGGCAGATTGTCAGGGGTCGAACTGGCTTGGGGGTGATACGTCCTGTAATCGCGTGTGACACCAGAGTTGTCACAGTCTGATGTACAATGTAATAACTAATTTACAACTTTGGAATTGGCAGACCTCTCGCTCATATTTGGAAAATTACTGTCTCTGGATGACTGTGTCAATGACACACTTCAAACTTCACAAATTGCACTTTGTTACCTCATTCAGTCCGTAAAAATTGCCATTTGAGATGGCCAATTTTGAGTTTCCTTCGATGGAATTAATGGGCCACAAAAATCGGGGTTAGGCGGACATTTACCGTCCGTGGAATTTTGAACTTAGGCAGGCGACTGCGGCCCAGGGCGATCACCCGCCCAAAATGACAAGCCTATTTAATTATGCAATGTTAGTGTCTAGAGGAAGCTTCCTTTCAATGTTGGACCAGTCAGCTGAACCAAGATGGCTGCCAGCAGCCAATTCATTATGGCTTCCAGGGTGGCCATCTTGAATTTGGTTTCCACCCAATAACTGATGAATACTGACTGAAATCAATTTCATTTTTGGTTATGCCTTATTGGTGTCTAGAGGAAGCTTCTTTTCGATTTTGGATCAGATAACCAATTCAATATGGCCTTCATGGCAGCCATACTGAATTTGGTTTCCGTCCAACAACTAATTCAAAATTTATCAACTTTTTTAATGTGGGTAAAATATCAGATATAAACCATTTAATTCACAAGAAAAATCTTTTCTTTACGTGTATCATTTGTTATCAGGAACTGTCAATGGCAAATGAGACTTATGAACTATAAAGTGTTGCCAAAAAATGTGGCTAAAATTATTATTTTAACCTCAAGATTTAACAATGAATTTGCTACTATTGACAGCATTGTTTGTCAATATTATTGTTTTACTTCCTGTTCATTACTGCTGTAAATTTGTCACTATTTACTAAGTGTATTACCAAAATGCATTCATCAAATGCATGATTATATCCCGGCATTCATGTATCATAGGTGACACCATATCTTCTTCCCCACTGAGAAAAGGTATCAACATTGTCATCAACTTCAAACACATGCAGCAAACATCTTGTTCTTTTCTGTGTACCCTTATTACCACTCTAAAAGATAAAAAATCTGATAGGATCACTGATCCAATGTCGAGTTGTGACAGCACAAAAGTGGGTTTAATCATTATCAACTTATCATCCGAAACCAATTGTTTACAATTTACACTATGTGAAGGGCCACTGTGACCTTGACCTTTGACCTAGTGATTCCGAAATAAATAGGGCTCTTTCTTGCACCAATGTCAACCTACCTATGAAGTTTCAAGAACATAGGTGGAACCATTGTCAAATTATCATCTGGAAACCAATTGTTGACGATTTATTATGCTCAAGGTCACCGTGACCTTGGCCTTTGACCTAGTGAGTCCAAAATAAATAGGGGTCTTCCACTCACCTAGGTCAACCTACCTATGAAGTTTCATGAATGTGGGTCAAACCATTATCAAGTTATCGTCCGGAAACCAATTGTTTACGATTTACTATGTTGAAGGTCACTGTGACCTTGACCTTTCACCTAGCAAGTCAAAATAAATAGGGTTCTTCCTTTCACTGATGCCAACCTACCTATGAAGTTTCATGAACGTGGGTCGAAACATTATCAAGTTATTATCCGGAAACCAATTGTTTATGATTTACTATGTTGAAGATCACTGTGACCTTGACCTTTCACCTAGCGAGTCCAAAATAAACAGGGTTCTTCCTCTCACTGATGCCAACCTAACTATGAAGTTTGATGAACATGGGTCGAACCATTATCAAGTTATCATCTAGAAACCAATTGTTTTGATTTTTACTCTGTTCAGGGTCACTGTGACCTTGACCTTTGACCAAGTGAGTCCAAAATAAATAGGGTTCTTCCTGTCACAAAGGCCAACCTACATATGAAGTTTCAGGAATGTGGGTTGAACCGTAGTCAAGTTATCATCCGGAAACCAATTGTTTACAATTTACTATGTTCAAGGTCACTGTGACCTTGACCTTTGACCTAGAAAGTCCAAAATTAAAAGGGTTCTTCCTCTTACCGATACCAACCTACCTATGAAGTTTCATGAACATGGGTTTGAACCATAATCAAGTTATCATCCGGAAACCAACTGTTTACGCCCGCCCGCTCACCCAACATTCATTAAACTATAAGTCGAGTTCGACTTCGTCACAACTCGACTAAAAATAAAAAATGCCGCTCAGGATCACCGATCCAATGTCGAGTTGTGACAACAGTTCCTCGCACCAAGGCCAACACACCTATGAAGTTTCATGACTCTAGGTTGAACCACTATCAAGTTCTCATCCGGAAACCAATTGTTGCGATATACTATGTTCAAGGTCACTGTGACCTTGACCTTTGACCTGGTGAGTCCAACATCAATAGGGTTCTTCCTCGCACCAAGGCCAACACGCCTGTAAAGTTTCATGACTCTAGGTTGAACCACTATCAAGTTATCATCCGGAAACCAATTGTTGCGATATACTATGTTCAAGGTCACTGTGACCTTGACCTTTGACCTGGTGAGTCCAAGATCAATAGGGTTCTTCCTCGCACCAAGGCCAACACACCTATGAAGTTTCATGACTCTAGGTTGAACCACTATCAAGTTATCATCCGGAAACCAATTGTTGCGATATACTATGTTAAAGGTCACTGTGACCTTGACCTTTGATCTGGTGAGTCCAAGATCAATAGAGTTCTTCCTCGCACCAAGGCCAACCCACCTATGAAGTTTCATGAATGTAGGTTGAACTACTATCAAGTTATCATCCGGAAAGGAATTGTTGCGATTTACTATGTTCAAGGTCATGTTGACCTTGACCTTTGACGTAGCGAGTCCAAAATCAATAGGGTTCTTCCTCCCCCCAAGACCAACCTACGTATGAAGTTTAATGAATGTGAGTTGAACCACTATCAAGTTATCATCCGGAAACCAATTGTTTACGCCCGCCCGCCCGCCCCGCCCGCCATTCACCAAACTATAAGTCGAGTTTGACTTCGTCACAACTCGACTAATAAACATTCCATCAATCAGTAAATAAGTAATGTTTTATCCCAAAACACAGGCCATAGACCTCATCAGGAATGAACAGATTAAAGTTGTTACAATGTGCAATCAAAATTTTTGTTTGGTGAAAAAAGAAATGCAGAATAGAAGTGTCCTCCGAAATCTGATTATTCTTTGCTCAGTTGATCTTCTGTTTCTAAGGCCTCCACACATGGACATTTCCAATGAGACACTCAAAAATAATTAATTTTTTTATTGTCTGGGAACTTCAAGAACGAAATAAAACATACAAATCAATGGTTTTGTATGTTCTATTTCTGGGGTGTGTTTTATTAATCTCGAGAAGAGCTCCGAAAGATCTCCAATCAGAGGAAAATAAATGCACATGAGGTTTTCGTGTTATCTCCTGTGACTTACTTTCCTCTCCAGCTTCTACCTACATCTGAAACTGGAGATGCGAGAAAGGTCCATGTGATTACAACACACCAAATGAATGCAATGGATGTATCAAAAGTATGCCTTCAAACCTTGGACCCACTACTTTTTTACTAGGTTATTTTGTAATGGGAACAGCCAATGAATTGCACCCAAATGATTTTTCCTTTTCATCCCATAAGTCAAAATGGAGAAAATAAATGGGTGTTGGTCAGAACATCCCCAAACCAAAATGTCCCCCAAACAAAACTAATTGAAATGTCACCCATTGTTTGTCCAAACGTCATCAGCATTAGTCAAAACATCCACACATTGGTCGAAATCTCCCTAACATTTGTCACAAGAGGCCCCAAGGGGCCTGAGGGTGCTCACCTGACATGGTAGCCTAAATATCAACCCAGAGAATTGATTTCAACAAGTTGCATCTGCTCCTCCTAAGAAAAGCTTATACCAAATATCCAAAGATTCTGACCAGTGAATCTAAAAAAAAAAAAGATTTTTAAAGAATATTCCTCATATTGAACTAAGTTATAATTCAGGTTCCCACAGGGATTGGCTTTAACAAACTTGAATCTCACCCCCATAAGGATGCTGCACACCAAATATCAAAATATTCCGACTGCTGGATCTGAAGAAGAAGATTTTTAAAGAAAATTCCTCATTTTGAACTAAGTTACAATTCAAGCTCCCACAGTGAGTCCAAATATTGACCTAGGGACTTGGCAAGAACAAAAAAACTTGAATCTCACCCCCCTAAGCATGGTGCATACCCAATATCAAAAGATTCTGCCTGCTGGATCTTGAGAAGAAGATTTTCAAAGAAATTTGCCTGAAATGCACTAAGTTCGAATTTGAGCTTCTATAGTGAGCCCAAATATGAATCTAGGGAGCCGATTTGAACAAACATGAATCAGATCCACCCCACAATGTTGCATACCAAATATCAAAAGATTCTGCCAGCTGAATCTGGAGAAGAAGATTTTTTAAGAAATTTGCCTGAAATGCACTAAGATCGAATTCGGGCTTCTATAGTGAGCCCAAATATGAATCCAGGGGACCGATTTGAACAAATTTGAATCAGATCCACCCCACAATGTTGCATACCAAATATTAAAAGATTCTGCCTCCTGGATCTGGAGAAGAAGATTTTTTAAGAAATTTGCCTGAAATGCACTAAGTTCGAATTCGAGCTTCTATACTGAGCCCAAATATAAATCCAGGGGCCGGATTTGAACAAACTTGAATCAGATCCACCCCACAATGTTGCATGCCAAATATTAAAAGATTCTGCCTGCTCGATCTGGAGAAGAAGATTTTTTAAGAAATTTGCCTGAAATGCACTAAGTTCGAATTTGGGCTTCTATAGTGAGCCCAAATATGAATCCAGGGAGCCGAATTGAACAAACTTCAATCAGATCCACCCTACAATGTTGCATACCAAATATCAAAAGATTCTGCCTGCTGGATCTGGTGAAGATGATTTTTTAATCTTTTTCCCATTGCCTGCAGTGTTAAAAAGTGCTGACTCAGCACTTTTTCAAAGTCCTGAAAAAAGTACCTTGTGATCGAAACCGATAGGGATTTTTTTTAACCATTCTATTCTACTGTATAAAAGTAAGCTTTATACAAAATAAGAATCCCCTGCGCCGTGTAGTTTTAAAGATATGGCAGTTTTAAGGTTTTTCCTATTTTTAGCTCCCGAGGTTCCCACGGGGCAATGAGAAAATTTTTTTTTGCATCAATCAACTACTTATGACCAATTACCATCTCATATCAAATTTGGTTCAAATCGACCTGACGGTTCTGAAAATAGAAATTTTAGGTGTGGCCAAAATTTTTGCCCCTCCCACAACAAAGGCATATAATGCCCGACAAACTTCTCATGAACAAACTTGAGTCTACACCTCAAAAGGAAGCTGCATACCAAATATCAAGTCTCTGCTATTGCTGGTTCTTGAGAAGAAGATTTTTTAAGAATTGGAGCATTTTTGCCCCATCCCTCTGCTCAGTATGAGCCGAAACCTAATTTGACAAAAAATCAAAATGCCCTTATATAACCCCTATTCACATGAAATTTCATTAATATGCGGCCAGTGGTTTGGGAGAAAAAGACCCAAACACCACCTTCACGACGGATGCCAGACGGCGGACGAAAAGTAATCAGAAAAGCTCACCCTGACTTTCAGTCATGTGAGCTAATAACATTTGAGGGGTGTTCGAGTCAGGGGACGTTTTGGTGGGTACATTTTAAGGGGACGTCCAACCTAACTTTGGTCAAATTTCATGCAATTTTCTTTCAAGTCTAAAAAAGGCCCAAAATGAATAACCCCAATAAATTATAAACCAAAATGCTTGGAATGAAATATAGAACATGTGGAAACTAAAATTTGCCATGGAACTGCTGCCATGTGTAAATAGCACCACCTGAAAGTCTGCTATGGCATAAGTAAGAGAACAAAATTTTCACAATAAAATACCTCAAAATAAAATAACAGCTGCATTCTATAAACATTGAAGTACATACTCGAAGAAATCTTTTCCAAATTCAAGAAAGTAATAAAGATTGAGACCAAATGTTATAAGTGGAGTGCTCACTGATTGAAGGCAGACATTTTCTTTTGTTTATGTTTTGATTTGGGGAGTTCAACAAATGTCAACTTGAAGGAGTCCAGCAGAAGAAGTACAGAAGGACAAAAGAGTGTCTCCCAATATAAAGATGTATGTGTTACTGTGGTGGTTTGGAAAGGAACTATGATATTCCCCTGTGTAGAATGCACTGCAAAGTCATACATTGTAGTTGAGTAAATATATTTACAAACCCCTTGCACTGTAACCCCTTTTATCCCATGCATCAATTTGATAGTGATTAAATTGTTAAATTTGTCTGGTTTATCAATAAGTATAATAGTTTTGTTCACTCTTGGACACCAATACACTCATATCTGTTGGAGAAGAAATAAGGGTAACTGTAACCTGTCACTGCAATAAACCATCTAATGTACTTAAAAGTACATTGTTATTCAATTTATTTATTTATTTATTGGTGTTTAAGGTCACATACCATTGTTATTCAAAACACATCAAATCAACCTTACATAACCATTATTGCATGTACTTTCCCCAAGGAGGCTTATTGGCATATTGAGATCAGAAGGGCACATCCAGAGGGTCTCACATATTTTTTTCAAGAACGCAGTACACAAAGCAATCCCCAAAAGGTGACAAGTGAGCTCCATTTGACACAAAAAATTTTCCGGAAGGGGGTGGGGGGGGGGGGGGGGGGCTCTCTTCCTTGTATGACTCTACCTCCGGCACTCAAGTCAAGGCATATGCCTTTTTTCTCAAAGTTTAACACTTTTTTTCTTTTTGAAGATCCTGGCCACACATGTTCCAAACACTATCAGACAGGTAACCCTCCAAATAAGTGTATCTGCAAAAATCATGTTACATTGCAAAACATTCTTTTTAGACTTTTAGTTCTGGACCTTTCATGCTTCTTACTTCCAACTATAACACTTAATTTATCGATTAATGGGTGAATAGAAAAGTCCTGCCATAATCAACATTTCGAGTTCCATAAGCCTTCAAAACAGCTCTGATAAAAGTGTCAAACATCAGATTGGTGGCTTTATACAGAATATTCATTAGGTTGTTGCCTGATAAGTAATAGGAACAAAATCTTCACCAGAAAATTCTGTAGCAATACAATTGAGGGTATTAGCAGGCACTTTGCAACAAATTGTAACAAATCAACTAGTTATAAACAAAATTTTCTAACTCAAAAGAGTGAAAAAGTACCACAACTCTGAAAAAATGTGGGAAGAAACACATGCTACAGCAGCTACACAGGCATTGTTTCCCCATGATGCTCGATCACAACACCAAATATCCTTCAAATTGGAGTAGCAATGGTTGAGATACAAGGGAGAATGTTGGTACATGTAATGATGAATGGGTAAGACTAAGAGGACAGAGGACAGGGGTCACCACTGCACAGCCCTAGATGCACCTTTGATTTTCCAACTTCCAGGTCTGGGGCATAATAATCGCAACACACCCACCTTATCAATTCATAATTTCAGTAAAATAAAAGAAATTATCAATTTTAATTAATTAATAGATGATGGGAAATATTTGGCTTCCTTAGCCTTCTCGTACTATTTAATTACCACAAACAATATCAGTTTGATGCCGACAAACGAAAATGAACGCATGTGGTCTGGTTAAAAAGTAACTCGGCATGGATAATGAAGAAATTGCGAATATTTCGTGTATTTCATTTGTTTAAAAGCCAATTGCAGCTAATTTTGACCGTGGATTTGATAATTCATTTCGGTTTTGACCACACGGCCACGCTGACACTCAGTAACAGCAGTTATGTTTATTGTGATATGCAAATTGGGGGATGGTTTCCGGTGAAGGAGATTTGTCACATTTGTCAGTGTAAAACAATGACAAAAGACACTGATCGATGCTTGTGTTAGTATGGTTGGTTGCAAGAAAAAACTGAATTCTCAGCATCGTCCAAGTGCACCTTATTTCAAAGCGCGAATGCATCATTTTCAACCCATCTTCAATTGGTCCTTTGCAGACATCAAAGACAGCCGCGACAAATTCCATGGTTACTAGGAAGTAAATATCTTCGCAACATCGGGGGAAGTCTACATGTTCAATATAGTTCTAGGTCACTTGGAATATACTTCGTGAAAAAGTGATTTTTGAAGCATTCTGCTTACTTTGTTATGAATACTGCCTTATTTTATGTGTATTGTCCCGATTTTATACACTCGGTTATTTTTTTACAAGTGGTTCATGCTGTCTTTCTAGTGCGCAATAATTCAGATTTTTTGTCAACAAAAAAGTTCAGACGGTCTGTAAACACGAGAGGGAATTTCAAACCATATTTTGCAGTTATGACATTAACAGCTCAAGTATTTGCTGTCACCTGTTTGCAAATCCGCTCATACATTGCCTCGAACAAATAAAGGGCCTGATCACGTCCTTGCATTCTTACGATTGCCCAAATTGAGTATTTCTGCAAGAACCACATCGTAATCACATGACCGGAATAAACATCATTGAAACATGGCCATATCCGGAACATCCAAAATTTGTGTGGGTGTTATTACATTCAAACATCAAAACTCACCAGAGTGTGTGTCAAAAAAATGCTTTCTCCCAGTCTGTAGTATGTTATCATTATATTGAGGACAAGGCTTTCAAATTATCGATTATTCTGTGGTTTTACCGGTTCGTTACTTACGCCATTGGCAAATTAATCTTCTTCAAAATCATAAAATTAACTTTTTTTCATGAAAAAAATTATATGTACCTTTTCTATGCACTTTACTCATTATTTTGATACATAATTTGCCTTTCCTTACTTCTCTTATCTGTTTCTGATGCATTGGGAAAAATGTCAACAAATTGACCAAAGTTAGGTTGGACGACCCCTTAACTGGTAGAGTGCTAAATAATTTTTGCTCATCTGAATTTGTTCACGTGTCTTTGCTTTATTACAATTTATGGGAGAGTGCCAAAAGGCACTCTCCCATAAATTGTAACAAGGCAAATCCTAACAGACTAAGTAATTCCCACTTCAAAGATAAAGCGAAGCACACCCACTGAATATGAGGCCTTTAAGTTGTGGTGTCTGTATTACAGAGTAAAGCCCAAATATGGGCTTCCAGCACTCTACCAGTTAACCAATGCTAGGGGCATTATGACCAGCACCTGACTGGGAATCATTGACAGCCTGGGAAAGATTTCTCAAAAGGTGCTAACATTTTGTGCAGCCTTTTTACAAGGAAACCAGACTGTTCTCCCAATGGGCAGAAATTCTTGGGGGTGGGGGGGGGGGGGGGGGGGAGGGGGGGGGGGTAGTCAACAGGGGTGACTCTGTCTTAATAATCTTTTACAGCATGTGGCCTCATTGTACACTGGAATATTTTTAATGTGGGGAATTTTTTGTTGGTCTGTGCAGTATGCATGGGCATTGTGTTTATTTATTGTGGGGTTACCCCCCACAGATTTTTCTGTCAGAGATCCATTTATACTCAATTGTATAGGATTATTTATTCATCTATGAAAGCCAATACACATGTACAACATAATTTTAAGTGATTTTTCTTTGAATTGTAAGCATGCCTTCATAAACAAATTTGATTGGCCAACGCGTCACATGTCAGCTGTGCAATGGAACGATACTTTCAAATTCATTATTTTATTGAGTTTATTTCAATTTTTCTCAGAACATTCGTTAAAGGTAAAACAATTTCAAGAGAAACAGTTGAAACATACAGCTTAAAAAATATATAAATTTGAGACATAGTTTTGATAAAATGAGGTTAACCTTTTTAGTGCACAGGAAATTTTCACTTTCGGAGAGCATAACGGCAGGCGAGAATTTAATTTTAGCTTCAGGGAAAAAAAATAATAAAAAACACTTGCCTGCTTGTGAGTGTTCTGAAAAATGAAACTGTCAATGACACTGTAGCTTAACTTGACTGTGTGTTGTGTTTGATGAAAAGAATAATTCAATGTTTATGAAAGGATTATGAAATAAGACAAGAATTGTGATAATTGGGACTACGTTAATTTCTGTTCCCTGTATGCTATGTTTTTAATAAAAATAATATGAGGTGTAGACTGTACTAAAGAATTGAGGGGTTGGTGAATGTGGCCCTCACAGTTAATGTATGTGGCCCTCAGTTAATGTATGTGGCCCTCACAGTTAATGTATGTCAACCAAAGTTACCAAGTTACAGTGAAATTATTCCAAAACGAGTCATCCTATCAAGTTACAATGAGATCCCTTCATAAATACAACTTGTAGTCTGCACTAAAGGTTTTCAGGTTTTGGGCTCGGGCAGCCATCAAGGTTCAATGATCACAACCAAAAGGAGACATTCTCATCTAGACATTATCTGGAGTCGTCCAACCAAGTTACAATGAAATCCCTTCAAAAATACGACCTGTAGACTATGCTAAAGGTTTTCAGGCTTTGGGCCCCTGTAGCCATTACAGTTGACCAATCGCGACTAAACGTGGATGTTTTCATCTAGTCATTATATGGAGACATCCTACCAAGTTACAATGAAATCCCTCCATAAATACGACCTGTAGACTGTGCTAAAGGTTTTCGGGTTTTGAGCTCGGGCTGCCGTCACAGTTAACAGATCGCAACCAAATGGGGAAGTTCTCACCTAGACATCATATGGAGTCATCCAACCAAGTTACAATGAAATCCCTCCGTATGAAATATGACCTGTAGACTGTGCTAAAAGTTTTTGGGTTTCGGGCTTGGGCTGCCATCACGGTTCACAGAACATGACCAAAATGGGACGTTCTCATCTAGACATTATACAGAGTCATCCTACCAAGTTACAATGAAATCCCTTCATAAATACGACCTGTAGACTGTGCTAAAGATTTTCAGGTTTTGGGCTTGGGCACCCATCACGGTTGACCGATCGCGACCAAAAGGGGACGTTCTCATCTGGACATGACCTAAAATCTGCATATGAAATTTTCTGACAATCGGACAAGAACTATGAGGTGTAGCCTGTGCTAAAGGAAAATGTGAACAGACTTCCGGACAAGTGATGGCAATCAGAGACCAGCCGAGAGGCTAAATTTAGGGAGAAGTCACTTCTCCCTCCCAAGGTTTTAAGGAGAAGTGAGGTGAAAATAGGGAGAAGTGAGCAAAACATATTATTTCTCAAAAAGCTACGTCAAGTAAAGGGTTAAATTCAGTTTATCAAATTACTTTTGACAACCAAAAATTCTCAAGAACCTGTGTTAGGTAAAGGGTTAAATTCAGTTTATCAAATTTACTTTTGCCAACCAAATGTTATTTCTCAAAAAGCTGCTTTAGGTAAAGGGTTAAATTCCGTTTAGCAAATTATTTTTTTTGTCAACCAAATATTATTCTCAAAAAAACTGTGTTAGGTAAAGGGTTAAATTCAATTTAGCAAATTATATCTGCCAACCAAATTGTTCTCAAAAGCTGTGTTAGGTAAAGGGTTACATTCAGTTTAGCAAATTGTTTTTGCTAACCAAATATTATTTCACAAAAAGCTGTTTAGGTTAGGGTTCAATTCAGTTTAAAAGCTATTAGTGGGAGGTTAAATTCAGTTTAGTGAATTATTTTTGCCAACCAAATATCATTTCAATTCAGTCTGGAGAATCATTTCTTCCAGGCAAATGTTCTGTTATCAAGGAAGATAATTGAATTTGTCAGTTTGCTTTTTACACCATTTATTTCTGTAACTTACCACTTTTTTGGTAATTTAGTAGGACCCTTATTGTGACCGCCACAAATGGAACACACCCAACAATAATTTTTAAAAATCATATGCTTCAAACTCACAAGTGCAAACTAAAAAATAAACATTATCATTACCAAAAATGTTGTTTTTAAATAAATACCCTGTATAGCGAAGTTTGATGGTGGAAATCACTTTTGAAATGAAACATTAAAAAAGAACTTGAGCAATTTTCGTCTTGTCATCTAACTTCACTCTAGTGATAACTTGAATTGTCATAACGAAATCGTGCCGTGGTTGGTATTTTTTGGGGGTTTTATGGGAAGTACAATCAATATATTTAGTAATTCTTTAACCTGCCCAATTATTTGCTTTCACTACACTTATTTTTTAATATTTTTTCCAAGCGAAGTTAGCAACGGAATCGCCGGAAATAACTTTTCTCAGCGACTTTTCAAAACTGTAAGGCGACTTCAACTTCGCCCAGAGAAAGAAATTGGGCGAAGACCTGGTGTTAAGGGCGAAGATATCGCCTACTTCACCTTGTAGGCTGGTCCCTGATGGCAATAGCTTATCTTGACATTGTCAAGTTAAGCTAAAAATGGCGTGAGAAACAAAATCTTTTTACACCAGAGGCAAATTAATTATGTCTGATGGTCATTTGAACCTAAGACATTATCCTCAATGCTAAAAACAACTTTTGGACACATTTCAAAAAATTTAAATCTTACTTGATAGCTTCAACAAAATTGTTAACATCTGTATGAGAAACAACTTGTTCTTCAGTCAACAGGTTCACAACAAGAACTTCAAGCTGAAATAAAATTTATTAAATTAACGCAAAAACCATGTACCACAAGCCAATTTTAAAATATTTCTATTTGTTGTATTCAAAATAATGATATAACAAGCCAGGACCAATACCGGGTCTGGACCTGCGTCGCTGCATGCAATTGAATCGGCAAACAGGAAGTGGCTGCACAGCTGATCTGAAAATTGCATATACGATACAACTGATCATTATCAGGCTCCAGATGAAATATAAAATCAATCCCTTGCATAGAAGCCGAGAAAAGTTCAACGAAAAATTTCAATGTTCAGTGGGTACAGTAAAATTTCAAAGTATCGGCAAACAGGAAGTGGCTGCACGGCAGATCTAAAAATTGCTTACATGATACAACTCATCATTATGAAGCAGCAGACCAAATATAAAATCAATCCCTTGCATAGAAGCTGAGAAAACATTGACGGAAAATTTCAATGTTTAGTGGGTACTGTAAAATTTCAAAGTATCGGCAAACAGGAAGTGGCTGCACAGCAGACCTGAAAATTGAATACACGATACAACTCATCATTATGAAGCAGCAGACCAAATATATAATCAATCCCTTGCATAGAAGCTGAGAAAACCTTGACGGAAAATTTCAATGTTTAGTGGGTACAGTAAAATTTCAAAGTATCGGCAAACAGGAAGTGGCTGCACGGCAGATCTGAAAATTGCTTACACGATACAACTCATCATTATGAAGCAGCAGACAAAATATAAAATCATTCCCTTTCATAGAAGCCAAGAAACTTTGACGGGAAAAGTGTTTCGGATGGACTGACAGACTGACGGACGGAGTCGAGCGGTTACTAGACCTGCTCTGCTGCTGGCGACGCAGGTAAAAATGGTTACTTTCATACAAAAGCTCAAGTGTAATTTTGAGTAAAAAGACCATAATATGAAGTAAGTAAGTCATATCACACCCAATCATTTAACATACTGCAGTCCTTTGATTTTAAAAAAAACCAGGTGTGCATTCAGTTGCTCTCTACTTTTGAGATTTAGGCACATATTTTATTTTTGTTGTGTGTGTGTGTGTGGGGGGGGGGGGGGGGGGGGGGGGTGTTAGGAAATGGACATGTAACCTGTAAGGCTGGTATTAAAAATGAAAAATTCATAGTAATTTCTGTATTTTTATACTTAGCAATGGCCCAGACATAGCTGAATCTGGTGCTAACTCTAAAATATCTAGGGCCAAACACAAATTTTGCCCCCCAATCCCCAAAATGTGCATGCAAAACAGAAAATTAGAAGACATACATTTACCCTCTGCACATGCGCAGACGTCAGGAAGTGACCAGAATTGGCGCCAACACCATTCTTTGTAAAAGAGAGTATTACATAATAATTCAGCGGGGAGGTATGAGTGCCCACTCATGGGAGGGCCCTTCCCATCTGGGCCATTGGTAAGTATAAAAATATAGAAATTACTATGAATTTTTCATATTTTTACACAGTATACCAATGGCCTAGACATAACTGAATCGTAAATAGGTGGAGGGCCTAATACTTCTGAAATAATTCCAATCCAGCAATCCATGATGAAGGAACTTAGAATAGTTAGGAATTACATGTAAGTCTCTCTATACAGTAATAGAGGAGACATATTCTAATCAAGGAGCCCAATTTAAGTAATTCCTTATTGTAAGTATGAAAACAAGTTCCTAATTTTCCAAGGCTAGTCCGGACTAAGCCCCAAAGATTAGGATGGCGTATCTGAGAATAAGAGAAAATCTCCCACAAACATATGCCTTACAATAACATTTCAGCTGAATGCAGGATATAAATACAGATAAAAACAGCATCCTTCAAAGATACATACATTTTAAGCCAGATTATGGGTAACCCCCCCCCCCCCCCCCCCTCCCCTTTTGAAGAAATCTTCAAAACAAAAAAGGGGAGAGCTCTGGACACAATAAGAGCGATACCCAAAAACAATATAATTAATCGTCGAACAGGCACTCAGGTATTAATTCAAGATTAACTAGAGTGATGTCACGCATGCAGCCCGACTGTCCCAGCAATGGCAATGCTTAGACACAAAATAGTCTGAGCCATTTTGTGAGTTTAAAAAAAAGTTCCGCATGAAGTGACTGTAAAGAGTTAAAAATGCATATTGGAAATAAAGAAAGAAAAAAGAAATGCCTAATTGGCGGGGGCTGGGCAGGGCAATAACTTCAACAATTTTCACTGGATGATTGTGATCATCAAACTTGACCTAGAGGCATGTTCTGAAAAGAATTGAAATCTGTTAACTTTTGTTTAAGTTATCGCATAAAGAAAGTTCGGACAGACAGATGGACTGGCGAATGGATGGATGGACTGACAGATGGACTGACAAATAGACGGATGGAGCGAGGTCTGTGCTATATCCCTCTTTTGTGGGATGGGATAATGAAAGTGTCAATGACACTACAGCTTAACTTGTGTATGTGTTGTGTTTGATGAAAAGGATAATGTTCAATGTTTATGAAAGGATTATGAAATAAGACAAGAATTGTGATAATTGGGAATATGTTAATTTCTGTTCCCTGTATGCTATGTTTTTAATAAAAATAATATGAGGTGTACACGGTACTAAAAAGCTGAGGGGTGGGTTAATATGACCTCGCAGTTAATGTATGTGGCCCTCACAGTTAACGTATGTCAATGAAAGTTACCAAGTTACAGTGAAATTATTCCAAAACGAGTCATCCTATCAAGTTACAATGACACCCCTTCATAAATATGGCCTGTAGACTGTGCAAAAGGTTTTTGGGCTTCAGGCCTGTGTGGCCACGACGGTAGACCGATTGCAACTAAAAGGGAACGTCCTCATCTCGACATTATACTGAGTCATTCTACTAAGTTAAGTTTTGGGGGTTTTGGGCTCGGGAAGCCATCATGGTTGAATGATCGCGACCAAGAGTGGGTGTTGTCATCTGGGCATAATCTGGAGTGATCTTACGAAGTTAAAAGGAAACCCCTTCATATATATGACCTGTAGACTGTGCTCAAGGTTTTGGGGCTTCGAGCCCCTGAAGCAATCACAGTTGACCAAACACGACCAACAGGGGATGTAATCATCTAGGCATTATATGTTGTCATCCAAACAAGTTACAATGAAATCCTTCCATAAATATGACCTATAGACTATGCTAAAGGTTTTTGGGCCCGGGCAGCCATCGAGGCTAAATGATCGCAATCAAAAGGGGATGTTCTCATCTAGACATTATTTTGACTCATCCTACCAAGTTACATTGAAATCCCTTCATAAATATGACCTCTGGACCGTGATTAAGGTTTTCAGGCTTCGGGCCCCTGTAGCCATCACAGTTGCCCAAATGCGTCCAAAAGGAGTCATTTTCATCTTGAAATTATATGAAGTCAAACTACCACGTTACAATGAAATCCCTTCATAAATATGACCTGTAGACTGTGCTATAGGTTTTCGGGCTTTGGGCTCAGGCAGCCATCATGGTTGAATGAGGACAACCAAAAGAGGACATTCTCATGTGGACATCATCTGGAGTGATCCTACGAAGTTACAATGAAATCCATTCATAAACATGACCTGTAGACTGTGCTCAAGGTTTTCTGGCTTCGGGCCCCTGTAGCAGTCATAGTTGACCAATCATGACCAAAAGGGGATGTCATGATCTAGGCATTATATGGAGTCAACCTAACAAGTTACAATGAAATCCTTCCATAAATATGACTTATAGAGTATGCTAAAGGTTTTTGGGCTCGGGCAGCCATCAAGGCTGAATGATCGCGACCAAAAGGGGACGTTCTCATCTTGACATTATTTGGAATCATTCTACCAAGCTACAATGAAATTCCTTCATAATGATGGCCTGTAGAATATTTTACAGGTTTTTAGGCTTCGGGCCTCCGTTGCCATCACAGTTGCCCAAAAATGGACGTTCTAATGTAGACATTATATGAAGCCAACCTATCAAGTTACAATGAAATCCCTCCATAAATATGACCTGTAGACTGTGCTAAAGGTTTTTGGACTTCGGGCCCCAGTTGCCGTGACAGTTGCCCAAAAGGGTACGTTCTCATGTAGATATTATATGAAGTCAAGCTATGAAGTTACAATGAAATCCCTCCATAAATATGACCTGTAGACTGTGCTAAAGGTTTTTGGGCTTCGGGCCCCTGTTGCCATCACAGTTGCCCAAAAGGGGACGTTCTCATGTAGACATTAAATGAAGTGAACCTATCAAGTTACAATGAAATCCCTCCATAAATATGACCTGTAGACTGTGCTAAAGGTTTTTCGGGCTTCGGGCCCCTGTTGCCATCACAGTTGCCCAAAAGAGGACGTTCTCATGTAGACATTATATGAAGTCAACCTATCAAGTTACAATGAAATCCCTCCATAAATATGACCTGTAGACTGTGCTAAAGGTTTTCGGGCTTCGGGGCCCCTGTTGCCGTCACAGTTGCCCAAAAGGGGACTTTCTCACGTAGACATTATATGAAGTGAACCTATCAAGTTATAATGAAATCCCTCCATAAATATGACTTGTAGACTGTGCTAAAGGTTTTCAGGCTTCGGGCCCCCTGTTGTTGTCATAGTTGCCCAAAAGGGGACGTTCTCATGTAGACATTATATGAAGTCAGCATATGAAGTTACAATGAAATCCCTCCATAAATATGACCTGTATACTGTGCTAAAGGTTTTTGGGCTTTGGGCCCCTGTTCCTATCACAGCTGCCCAAAAGGGGAAGTTCACATGTAGACATTATATGAAGTCAACCTATCAAGTTACAATGAAATCACTCCATAAGTATGACATGTAGACTGTGCTAAAGGTTTTCGGGCTTCGGGCCCCTGTTGCCGTCACAGTTGCCCAAAAGGAGACGTTCTCATATAGACATTATATGAAGTCAAGCTATGAAGTTACAATGAAATCCCTCCATAAAATTGACCTGTAGACTGTGCTAAAGGTTTTCGGGCTTCGGGCCCCTGTTGCCGTGGCAGTTGACCAAAAGAGGACGTTCTCATGTAGACATTATATGAAGTGAACCTATCAAGTTACAATGAAATCCCTCCATAAATATGACCTGTTGACTGTGCTAAAGGTTTTCGGGCTTTGGGCCTCTGTTGCCATCACAGTTGCCCAAAAGGGGACGTTCTCATGTAGACATTATATGAAGTCAACCTATCAAGTTACAATGAAATCCCTCCATAAATATGACCTGTAGTCTGTGCTAAAGGTTTTCGGGCTTCGAGCCCCTGTTGCCGTCACAGTTGCCCAAAAGGGGACGTTCTCATGTAGACATTATATGAAGTGAACCTATCAAGTTATAATGAAATCCCTCCATAAATATGACCTGTTGACTGTGCTAAAGGTTTTTGGGCTTCGGGCCCCTGTTGCCATCACAGTTGCCCAAAAAGGGACGTTCTCATGTAGACATTATATGAAGTCAACCTATGAAGTTACAATGAAATCCCTCCATAAATATGACCTGTAGACTGTGCTAAAGGTTTTCAGGCTTTGGGCCCCTGTTCCTGTCACAGCTGCCCAAAAGGGGACGTTCTCATGTAGA
Organism: Pictodentalium vernedei; assembly: GCA_031216915.1. Lineage (NCBI taxonomy): Eukaryota > Metazoa > Mollusca > Scaphopoda > Dentaliida > Dentaliidae > Pictodentalium > Pictodentalium vernedei. The sequence goes on along the minus strand of CM062296.1, from coordinate 342,153,826 downwards.
CATTATGTGAAGTCAACTTATCAAGTTACAATGAAATCACTCCATAAATTTGACATGTTGACTGTGCTAAAGGTTTTTGGGCTTTGGGCTCGGACAGCCATCATGGTTGAATGATCGCAACCAAAAGGGGACATTCTCATCTGGACATCATGCGGATTGATCCTACGAAGTTACAATGAAATCCCTTCATAAATATGACCTTTAGACTGTGATGAAGGTTTTCGGGCTTCGGGCACCTGTAGCCGTCACAGTTGCCTAATCACGTCCAAAAGGGGACTTTCTCATGTAGACATTATATGAAGTCAACGCATTAAGTTACAATGAAATCCCTCCATAATTATGACCTGTAGACTGTGCTAAAGGTTTTTGGGTTTTGGGCTCGGGCAGCCATACCGGTTGACCAATCACGACCAAAAGGGGACGTTCTCATGTAGACATGACCTAAAACCTGCATATGAAATTTCGTGATGATCAGACAAGAAGTACCGGGTATAGCCTGTACTTGAAGGTTGAATAAAAAACTTTAACCACAAACTTTAACCAAAACTCCAAATGTCAACAAACAGGAAAAAAAGAAGAAAAAAAAAAAAACCCACTTGAACATTTAGTAAAAAACTTTAACCGCAAACTTTAACCAAAACTCTAAATATTAACAGACGGACAGACGGACGGACAAAAGTCATTACTATAGCCCTCACTGTAAACAGTCGGGCTAATAAATGGTGCTTAACGTTACTTCAGAAGTTACGGCTATAGCGACAATCCTGGTAATTAACATTGCACACTAAATTGCATACACCGCAGACGCCATACAGATACGTCGAAAACCGGTGATATAAAAAAATATAACATACACATATCTAATCAAGCCACACTGAATGATTCCTGAAGAGAAAACACACTTCCTACGTAATGCATAGGTGGCCACTGTACAATAAATTCCAGTAACAACACTCTCCACCGTGAATACTCCAATATCTATGATCGTAAAAGCATGTGTAATAGGAGTACAAAACAAAATAGAAACTTGAATCTAGAGATGTACATAGGTATGAATAACCGGCTCCTACACGGACCGCCCCCCCAAAATAGATTATTATTTCAAGGTCCACCAAATACAATAAGCGTTAGCCTAATAATAATAATGCGCGAGCACATATATATTTAGAATGTAATCATCTGAATACCAGTTAACTGGTTATGCAGCCTGCGAGGTACTCAAGAGTAGCAATTTAATTGTGATGATTTATAAATAAATGCTTGTATATAACAAATCAACCAAAATAATAGGGCATTAATTCAGCTAAAAAGCGGATGAGCCCATGAGGGCGCCACAGAACACGACATAAATGCATAAAATGCATGTATTAGATTAATGAGGCTTGCGGGAAGAGAACTACGTCTTGCCCGGTAATTGCCTAAAACACATAAGGAAGTGTGTGAGTGTGGGGGGGGGGGGGGGGGGGGGGGAATTCGAAGTCATAACGAAATCTCCTCACCTGCATTATTCAATCGTACTTGTGTCAGTTAACAGAAAAATATAGGTACCGCAATGGTTCTCTCATGGTGGGGGGAGGGGGGATTCCAAGTTGTAACGAAATCCCCTCAACCGTATTATTTAATCGTACAGGTGTCAGTTAAGATAAAAAAAAATATAGGAACCGGAATGGTTCCCTCACGTCTAATTGACTCCATATGCCACTATGGACGGAGAGGAACGTGAAAAATAAAACTTCCCCTGAAAGAAGATCCTCTCATGGAGAAAGCTTCTGGGGAGCGTCACATAACAGACACTTGAGAATACTGATCCAAGATTTCTGTGACAACAGAGGTGCTACCAGTAGGATTCACTGTTTAAACTTAAACGTAAGCTATTGAATCAAATGAATAGGAGGATACGCATATCCTATTTTTCCTCCCCATGAATTTGCAGAGCGTCTACTGCCCGCACTCAATAATCTGGGCATGGTGACACAAATGACAGTAACAATTGTTCCGGTGCGTCGCAAACTAAACAATCATGGGGTGATCCCACTGGTACCAAACCTGTACAAATAAACGCATGTTGAGCGTCCATACATATGAAACAGGTGACCTTTCCGAGGAGCGAGTCTGCTAGTACATTCAGACGACCCGGTATATGACGGATAGAGAGATGATCATGAAAATGATTCTCCGTTATTATAACAAAACAGAATGGGTGCTGCCCTGGTTCCTGATGTACACTACCACTATTGAATTGTCTAACAATATCTGAACAAGCGTGAACGCATTGATGTAGCGCTAACAAAATTGACCTCATTCTTGATGATTATGTGTTTCTGCAGGAACCGAGGGTCCCAAGACCCCTGCATTTAGAGTCTGTCAGACTCAGGGTCGTGCCCCAAACTATTTACTCATACCACGCCCAAACTATTTACTCATGCCCGTCAAAATCGTGAAAGCCGGATCTGGCAGTTGCAGCGGAACTAATAAGTTAACCACTGATTATCTGCCTCAATATGGACCCTTTTGTTTACTATATCCGTTAACACCCGAGTGAATGCGTTATCACACTCCAGTTCTGTGTAAGAATAACTAGAGGGGATGTGTGCATAATCAACCCATCTAAACAAGATGCGTAGCCGCTCAGCACAACCTCATCAGTTGCATAAAACTAATTCATTCTGGATAATGCAGACAAAGCAGATTGTTACGAGACATTACCAAGTTAATATTCGAGTGAGAGCGCAGGGCGCTATCTTCAGACTGAAGCTATCCTTAGACCTATGCTTATAGCATAGTCAATCACTCGAACACTCACTAACTGATAACCATAAATAAACTTTAGAGCTTTGATAAACTTTTTATCAAGCTCCAGTCTATTATCTGTCGGAACGAGCTCTATGGCTTCGGTACAAGTAACAGGTGACTACAGAATTCTAGAGAATCTTGATTCTCGACCACCTCTATTACCTTCTTGTCAAGAGAACCTTTACCTCCGATTGGAGAGACTCTTATGCAAGGATTAGATGGAAGCATTGTCTATCAGACATTAAGTTAGTTGTGGTTCTCTCGGAAAGATAGCCGTAGGCCTTCCAAAACCACACTTCTTGCCTACTAGTCTTCCGTAATAGTTATCCAGATTGATGCTAATCTTGATAACCATCCGTTAAATGCTAAACAACAGAGGTCCTAACTCACACCTGTAGTACTTGCGAGGCCTACCGAAGGAGGAACTGCGTCTCATTTGCGAAGAGCCTCGACCCAGCAGTTTAGGGGTGTCTGACCGGTAATCTCGATCAGACGTAAGCCCCGTATCCGAGTAGCTATATGATGATCCCAAGAGTAATTATAGGAGGGTTAACTATACCCTCACAAGGAGTCCTTATAAGCGAACTTCTGTCTAGGACATCCTACCTTACTCTTTCTGCTATTGCGGGTCGATTATACGTCGACATAAGGAGCAGAGTATTAATTTCTTGCAGCTTGATCATAAACCAATGAAAGCTTATCGTCAAAAACTCTAAGAGAGTTTTTCACCTTGTCATCTATTAAGGATAACGACGCAAGGGCTCTGTCATGTCTTTTTAACTCAGAATTAGCAACTTGTTAAGACAGAGTTATACGTGATAAATATAATAGCCCTGGAAAGGACTCTAAATGAGGTATAAACGTCCTCCAATTCCTTTCCGTAGAGACGTTGCATCACAGTTCTTAAAGGTGATCTGCGTAATACAGTGAGTCTAAATTTGCTTTGAATGAAAAAATGGCGTCTCAATTGTGACCAAGCGAATAATGAATGACGAAGGTAAGGCCATAGCTAGGTCCATAGCCTACTCATTCAAACGCAGAGAAACTCTCAATACATCTTCCCTGTTTCCGATCCGTGAAACTACGGAAGAGGATGACAAGAAACTGCCTTAATTCTATCTACTGGAAAGTTGAATATGGAGTCATCTAAAAGGCCAAAAGCCTGCGACACCTGTCTATACTTAACTGGAAAAGACATTTCCTTCTCTTTTTCCGGATAAATTTAGCGTGCAACAATGCTAGCAGTTTCTTGTAAACAGACGCAGCATTCTGATTCGTTGGAACAAATTCAGGGTAGTGTTGATGGAATAAATCCTCTCAACCATATGTTGTTCCGAATGTGAAGGGTAATTCCCGTCCATATCCCTTCATCATTCGTCTAAATCAGCTGATAATCACGTTCAGAGGCATCTGAACGAGCAGATGACTGGACCGACCCAGCACCATCCGACAGCTCAAGTTCTGAGACTGCCGTTGATTGCTTTTGCACTTGCTGGGATGCTGCGATGAGCTGTGTCAGCAAAACTGTAACAGAGGCCTGAGGAGCAGCGGTCTTCTGGCCGCCGGCTGCTCCCGGGACAGAGTGTCCGAGACGGCTCTCTCTCTGCGGACGTCCCAATATATGAGGCCTCATCTTAGCTACTGAATAGTGCTACTTTTGAGTTGTCACAGTATTCTGATTCTCAGGAACAACCTCAGGGAAGTATCTATGCATAAGTGCTATCGCCACCCTGTTGTTCCGAAAGGGAAGGGTAATTCTCCTCCAATTCCCTTTCATCATCCAACTGAATCAGATTATACTCACGGTCATCGGCATCAGAACGCGCAGATGATTGGACCGACCCAGCACTTTCCGACAGCTCGAGTTCTGAGACTGTCGTTGTCTGCTTGTGCATTTGCTGGGATGCTGAGATGAGCTGCGCAATCTGCGACAGCAAGTCCATTACGGAGGCCTAAGGAGCAGCGGTCTTCTGTTGCATGGCCGCCGGCTGCTCCTGTAAATAGAAACTAATAAACTAGAGCGACCTAAGGGTGAGATGACCGGTGACAGCCTCTCATCATGAGAGGACCGGCAGTGGTCCCTCGCTAACAACGTACCGTGACACCCGTCAGCAACGTTTGTCATCCCATGCGACACATATGAGCAAGAATTAGTGGAAGTACATCGACTACAAGCAAGGCAACCTACATGAAAATAAGAGGAAAGACTTCCTCACCTTGCTTAAAGAGCAATATGCTTACATAATAAAGCAGACTAAGTTGATCGTACTCCCATCAATTCCACATTAAATAAAAATAAAAAGATACATAACAAAAACATTCAAAATATAAATCGAAAAATAGTTCACACAAAAAAAAATTTTGAAATTTTTTTACAAGAGCCCAAGTTCCCAAAGGAAACAAAGTGCCCAAATGTATCCCAAAAGATCCCAAGTGTGGACAAAATTAATTTTTTCCTCCCAAAAATTAACTGCCACACTACAGGACTGTATAATGTATCTTACAACAGACCTACCATATAATAAATAGGAACCTACATATAAATAACGAATGTTGCTAATGTAAACAAAGTCAGACTGAAAACCGGAAACGAGACCCCAGGCAACACGGCCCGAAGTCAGTAACAGATTTTTGAACTATCCAATGTAAGGCAAGATCTTCATCAGAAGAAAAAACGATACATTGGATGTATGATGCATGACTAAAAATGCCTGAACACCCTAAGGGTGAGGACGTAACCCTGGGGATATACAGAAAAAACTTTCTGTATAACACGTTAAACTCCCAAGAAATTTAAAATAAAAAAATTTCCAAAAAACAAGCCAAAAAGCTTGGGAGTTTAACTGGGGGGGATCAAGGAAGGTTAGGGAAGGAATACTTAACCAACAGTGAAAAAATCATTATCAACAATGATGACATCAGGCCCATGTCCCGAAATTAAGGAACATGAACTAATTTTTATAAATATTATAAAATTACAGCCCTGAACATTTCAAACCACCATTTCTTCCTTCCTTTATCCAGTTGTGTCCTTGGATCCACCAATTTAACCATTGATATGTGTCTGGATTCATAATTAATGGAGATTTAAAAATAGGCTGATGAAATCGTCAGATGTGTACCCATACGCGCAACTAGTAGAAAGCTGTATGACGGAGGGGCACCACAAATGCCGACATTATGTACACCATACAAGGTATGGGTACATTTAGAAATGGATTGGAGGAGTGTCTAAGTTGATGGATAAAGGGTTAATATCTCCGGATCAAATTATCAGATTTACATAACGAAAGTGTCAATGACACTGTAGCTCAACTTGTTAAGACATGTATATGTATAGTATGTGACACAGCAATGACAAACATCTGAGTAATGACCTGATAACAAAAGTACATATAAAGTATTGTAACGGTCTGTACATAAATACTGACCGTAGCCTGTAACAAATGTATATTGGCACATCAGTAACCTGAACACAAATATAAAGTAACTTGACAATCCAAGTAATATTTTTAAGTCATTGAATGCCAAAGGGATTGGAGGAATTTTCAATTTGAAGGATAAAGGGTTAATATCTCGGGATCAAATCATCAGATTTTCACCAAAAACTATACAGCTCGGCACATCAGTAACCTGAACACAAATATAAAGTAACTAGACAATCCAAGTAATATTTTTCAAGTTATCGAATGCCAAAGGGATTGTAGGAATTTTCAATTTGAAGGATAAAGGGTTAATATCTCAGGATCAAATCATCCAATTTACACCAAAAAATATACAGCTCGGCACATCAGTAACCTGAACACAAATATAAAGTAACTTGACAATCCAAGCAATATTTTTCAAGTTATCGAATGCCAAAGGGATTGGAAGAATTTTCAATTTGAAGGATAAAGGTTTAATATCTCAGGATTAAATTATCAGATTTACACCAAAAACTATACAGCTCGGCACATCAGTAACCTGAACATAAATATAAAGTAACTTGACAATCCAAGCAATATTTTTCAAGATATCGAATGCCAAAGGGATTGGAGAAATTTTCAATTTGAAGGATAAAGGGTTAATATCTCAAGATCAAAATAACAGATTTACACCAAAAACTATACAGCTCGGCACATCAGTAACCTGAACAAAAATATAAAGTAACTTGACAATCCGAGCAATATTTTTCAAGTTAACGAATGGCAAAGGGATTGGAGGAATTTTCAGTTTGAAGGATAAAGGGTTAATATCTCGGGATCAAATCATCCGATTTACACCAAAAACTATACAGCTCGGCACATCAGTAACCTGAACACAAATATACAGTAACTTGACAATCCAAGCAATATTTTTCAAGTTATCGAATGCCAAAGAAATGGATACGGATGCCGCACAGACAGACGGACGGATGGACAAAGGATGGACAAACGACGGATGGTCACCCTGGATGCCGGCATTATGTGTACCATACATAGCATGGGTACACATAAAAAGCACAAAAGTCAGTTTGTTGTTATCTGACAAGGGCCAAACAAAGAATGGTGTTGGCGCCAATTCCGGTCACTTCCTGACGTCAGCGCATGCGCAGATGGTAAATGTATGGAGGGCCAGTTAGGACTTCTAATTTTCGGTTTTGTATGCAAATTTTGGGGTTTGGGAGGCAAAATTTGTGTTTGGCCCTAGATATTTTAGAGTTAGCACCAGATTCAGCTATGTCGGGGCCATTGCTATACTGTGCAAAAATATACCTTTGTTTGCCCATTCCCTACCCAGTGTTTTACAATTGGGTAGGTGGTTAGGTAAATATTTTTTTTATATTCTAAATTTGGGTGGTTTCTGTAAGTAATATGTAAGCATTTCAATGTGAGTTGCTGAAGTCCACTGATACAACATAATAATAAAGTTGTTTTTTTGCTATGGAATCAAAAATAAATACAGTGCTTAGTTTACTATTAAATGTGGCACAATAACTACAATAAGCCATGTATCCTGTGCTTCTTCTGCATGGATAGCACAAGAATTTGACAGAGCTTTCCAAAAAATGATGTCATATTCTGGTGTTATCGGTGTTGGAAAGGAAGGACATGTAGTTTATAGTAGTTATTCTACAACTAATTTTCGACTTGTACTGTACCAGTAAAATGCTGTTAATAGCTGTTCTATTACGGTAGGAGAAAGCGAGCAACAGGGGGGGGGGATGAATACTTTGGGATGAATATATGTGTTACCCGTAAAAGAGGTCTTTACAGAAATGGATCACTGATCTCTGGGATTTATGTAACAAAAGGGTGACAACCAAACCAAACAAGTTTCAGAGAGTTCAAATCAGTTCAAGAACTAGAAGAAAACTTAGTAGACATGCCAGACATAAGCTGCCTAGGAAACCATAGATAGGATGAGGGTACTTACCAGGGAATTGGTGAATGGGGTAGGTCAAGGGTTAAAGGTTTCATTTTTAGACATGAGAAAGCATTCAGCATATAGGGAGATAAGAAAAAGTAGTACCGTCATTATGGCAATGGCAGCCTTCAAAATCAGAACTGTAGTCATTAGCAATCCATTAAATTTGCCAACATGTTCAATGCCAGGGCTGCAAACTGTTAATTTGGTGTATCCAGTACTGATACATAGGCCCATCATACCAGTTTCAGCATTGAAGAATTATAAGTTCTCTTATGTAGTGTAATTCAGAGAAATTATAAGTAATTCGCAGTATTTCTGGGTAATTTCAATAATTTTGGGTGATTTCGGTGGATAGAAGGACCTGTCAATATCTACTTAATACAGTGAGAAAACTGAAAACAAGTTACATTGGAGTGACATCAACTATTCTGTATAAACAAATATTAAAGACAAGACAATCTGTATATTTTAGAAATATTTCCCTGCGAACTGCCCTGCTTCTGTATTTTTTAACTTTGGTGGATTGGTGGCTGAGGTGCTGACATAAGTACTTGAAACGCACATTTCTGTTTTGTCTCTTTTGAACTATCACTTTCACATAAGGTTCTGCAGTATACAACAAATTCAACAAACTTTAACTTGGCGTCAAAGTCAACAGGCTCATCTAATGTTCCCGGGGTGAAAGTATTCAACTTGCCTTGGCTGTGCATCAATGTAAGTTTAATACAAGCTTCATTGTTTGCCAAAATATTTACTGGCAGTCAATAATAATACAAGGAGGTCACGCCAAGATTGGTCCACATCATGTACGCCTATTCTATATTCGATCAATATGGAAGTAAAATCTTCTTTTGGACCACCACAGTGGTGCAAAATATAACGCTTTTTCCATTTAGCAGATGAATCATTCCTCAGAGTCCGACTCCATTGCATTATTGACATTGAAACGAAAGCAGAAATTTCACGGTTGGGTCAAAAGTGCGGTATTCAAAACTATGAGTAATGGAACACACATTTGGCGAATTTCCAGAATACAATAAAAAAACATTTTATCATCACTAACCCAATAAAAGTTTTCCAGTCGTTTTTTTTTTTTCGGGTCGGTAGTGAGTGGGCAAACAATCAATCTTTTAATATAGGTCTAAGTCAACATGCCGATTTCTCAAACTAATATCATGAATTGATTTTTTCACATAAAGAAAACTTACACAACATTTATTTCTTGTTTCGTCCACCAAATTTTCCAAGAAAAAGTTTTGTGTAATTTGACTCAGATTTGTACAAACTTGCTACTTATCCAAATGAAAGTGTCAATGACACTGTAGCTCAACTTGACAAACTTGAACTTGGTAAGTTATAAGTGAAATGGCAAAATTGAATGCATTTTTAAATGTAAACTGTAAGAATGGCTAAAGGAAGAATGTTGATACACAAATGCAGTAAGTTCAGAGGTTATTGTACATGGCAACTTTTTTCACAGAAATGAATGCAAATCAATAGCTCTTATCTAAAGGTCTCACCCAATGAGCACACCAAGTTAAAAAACAATCCTATGATAAATGTGGCCTGTAGGCCATGTCAAAGAAGAATGTTGATGAACAAATGCAATAAATTCAAAGATTGTTGCTAACAGCAACAGTTTTGATGGAAATGAAAAGAAAATTGATAGCTCCTATCTTTGTCAACCTGCATAAGCATACAAAGTTTCAAAACAATCTGATAATGAATGCGCCCTCTGAGGCATGCCAAAGGAAGATGTTAATGCACAAATGCACTAAGTTTCAAGGTCATTCTTGTGGCAATGTTTCCTTCTCTCTTTTTTTATGGAAATTCATAAATATACCCTGCAGAGTGTGCAAAAGGGATAAGTTGCTACATAAATGCAGTTAGTTCAAAGGCTGGTGACAATAATTTTTTAAAGGAAATGAATAAAAATCAATAGCTTACATCTAGAGGTCACCCCGAACCCACATACCAAGTTTCAAAGTGATCCAATCATAAATGTGCCCTGAAGGGTGTGCAAAAGGGAAATATTGAAGCCTGACTAAACTAAGTTCAAAGGTCAATGTCAGTGGCAACATTTTTTTGACAGAAATGGAAGAAAATCGATAACTCCCATATAGATATCACCCCACACAAGCACACCAAGTTTTCAAGTGATCTAGTTATAAATGTGCCCTGCAGGGTGTGTCAAAGGGAAATACTGATGCATAACTGCACTAAGTTTTTACTAAGTTCATCAGAGGTCGTTGCCAATAGCAACTATTTTTGACAGAAATGGAAGAAAATAGATAGCTCACATCTAGAGGTCACCCCAAACAAGCATTCCAAGTTTCAAAGTGATCTGGTCAAAAATGTGCACTGCAGGGTGAGCCAAAGGGAAATATTGATGCACAACTGTACTAAGTTCATCGAAGGTCATTGCCACCAGCAACATTTTTTGACGGAAATCGAAGAAAATCGATAGCTCCCATCTAGAGGTAACACCAAACAAGCATACAAAGTTTCAAACTGATCTGATCATAAATGTGCCCTGTAGGGCATGCAAAGGAATATATTGATGCCTGACTAAACTAAGTTCAAAGGTCGTTGCCAGCGGCAACAATTTTTGATGGAAATGGAAGAAAATCAATAGCTCCCATCTAGAGGTCACTCCAAACAAGCATGCCAGATTTCAAAGCAATCCGATCATAAATGTGCCTTGTAGGGTTTGCCAAAGGGAAATATTGAAGTTTCACTAAACTAAGTTCTAAGAACGTTGCCAGCGGCAACATTTTTTGACGGAAATGGACGAAACTCGATAGCTGCCATCTAGAGGTCACCCCAAACAAGCATACCAAGTTTCAAAGCAATCCGATCAAAAATGTGCCCTGTACGGCATGCCAAAGGAATATATCGATGCCTGACTATGTGCCAATAATAAATGTGCCCTGCAGGGTGTGCCAAATGGAAATTTTGATGCATACTGCACTAAGTTCATCAAAGGTCATTGCCAGCGGCAACATTTCTTGGCAGAAATCGAAGAAAATCGATAGCTCCCATCTAGAGGTAACCCCAAACAAGCATACCAAGTTTCAAACCAATCAGATCAAATATGTGCCCTGTATGGCGTGCCAAAGGAATATATTGACGCCATAACATAATATATTTTAACCTGTTTACATACAACTGATCTCTGCATGAGAAAATTCCAAAATCAAAACCGAAATTCTCTGACAGTTGATGATGCTACTCTGATTGACATGCAGACATGTCTACAAGGCTTTGTTTCACTAACTGTGCAATAAATTTCATAACTCACCTCAAAACTGACAAGAGTCTGTTGACCATGCCTCTGGCACACTTTGAGAGCTTACTGGTAGACTAAACTTGAATAGTTTTTTAATCAAATTGACGAAAAACACCATCGAACATCTTGAATTCAGTATCATGTATTGTGTTATCTGATTTTAATTTAAAATTAATATTGCTGAAATATGATCATGACAAATTCCTTTTCAGATTAATCTGTAATGACCTGCACGAGATGATGACCGGTTTGAACTAATACAATGTAACAAATAAACCTTAGTTAAATGAATTTTATGGTATTGCGGAACTAAATATTGAAATTAGAGTGAACCGCCTTAAAATGTTACACTCGGAAATGACACAATATCTAAAAATAAACAGCCTTGGGAAAATCCATTGTTTCAATAAAAGTTTGAAACATTCTATTTACATCTTGCATTATTGTTGAATATTCCTGATAAAAAAGAGGGTGATTTGATGACTTTTGGACCTAAAAAATACAATTTACTTTTTGTGTGTTTTTGTAGGGAATTCCCTCAAAAATATGTGCACGTGACCAGTACTTTCCTTTGTGTCCGTTTTTCTCTCTTATTTGTTGCATGACCCTGTTTTCAGATCAGAAAAAGTTGCCTGAAGGGCTATACTTGACAGAGATATTTTGAATGCCAAAATTAAAGTGATGCGATCATATTTTTTCCACCTGAACGTTATAATGGTCGCCTATGGGAAAATATTTAGTTCTGTGATACCTGTAGGAAACACGTTTTTTGGCTTCCAGACCAGATTCAGTTATTATTTTGGGGGATTATTTCACATTTAAATATTTATTTGGGGACCAAACACCTTACCAAATCATTTTATTGTTTTGAGAAGTTACATTTTTGTCACAGTCAGCAATAAAAGCTATATATTTCCAAAACTAAGGCTGTTCATGCAAGAAAATTCACATCTTGAGCAAGTGTATTCCCCAGGAGCACACTATAACCTCTGGCAGCTGCTAACTAACAGCCTATCTTACCCTATTAACATATTTATTTAAACCATGGTTTCTCCTCATATTACTAGGGGCAGGGAGGATTTCAAATCTTCCAACCCCCTCCCAAATCACCATTCAAACACAGACAGAAAACCTACACTGCCCTTCTATTCACTATTATTTAGAAGTTTTTCTCTTCTATATTATGCTCTTCAAAATGTTGGAAAACAATTCCTTCATAGAAAGAGTATCCTGGAACACAAATTTGAGGAGGGGGTGGGGCTACAGTGGAAAATAACATAATAAAATTACAAATGTGAGTGTATGGCATTTGTGCATAGCTACCAATATAGTTGTCTAGTACTAGTGCTGTCATGGTTCCCCTGATACAGCATAAATTTACAGTGACAGTTGTGAAATATTGCTCTTTCCCTGAACCAAGTCCTCTCTCCCACATATATTTAACCCTTCTGCTGATGATAAACATTTGGAAAGACTGAACAGCATGTTTTTCGAGACTGAAGTTAGTATCATACACTTTCAGTTTCTTATGATTTACTTTGAGGCTTCAGCACTCATGGTCCACTGAGTTATTTTTCAATTTAACAACCTTGCTCTAGCTCTTACACTATATTTTTCATTGTATGCCATTCAGTACTCTCATGTAGACCTCCTACATGTGTGACTGCAAGCCTATCTGTCTGTCTGTCTGTCTGTCTGTCTGTCTGCCTGCCTGCCTGCCTGCCTGCCTGCCTGCCTGCCTGTCTGTCTCTTCATCAGACATGGTGTTTCTTTGCTTTTCACTTGCCTGGATCTACATTTTCAATAACTGGCAGCTAACTAACTTTCACCCCCCACCCCACACACACACACAAGAATATTAAACATCAAATACCACTATATTCTTGAAGCAAATGTCTGATTCACCCTCTTTGGAAACATGTTTTCAACAATTTCAATCTTTTTGCCAGAATGGGTGTCTGTGGGGATTAAAACAAAGGTTATGAAAGTGCACTTAAGGGAATTGCAGCATAAGCACAGCACTATAGAATCAATATTTGATGGTTTTAGGCATCTTACCAGTGTTATGAGATATCACAGTAGCAGGTACAAGTCATTCTTTTGGAAAAAAACACTGTTTTATGTTTTGTCAGTGCTATACCAATGACTCTATGCGCCTTTACTGAGAAAACTGAGGCTTTTCCTTTATAAAAATTGCAAAATATTCATCAAATACAATGTGAAATGTCTTCAGAAGCCAGACTGTGATTTAAAAACTATTACAGATGGGAAAGTTCATATCACAGTAGGTTTGTTTTGGGTCAATATCAATTAAATTATGAATTATATCACATATTTTGATGAAAAGGGGTATACCGGGGGGTCCTATTCAGGGCAAAATTTTACTACATCAGATGGTGAAATAAAATTTGACATCAGTTGTAAGGATAAACTGGTAGAGTCCTTTCATATTGGTGAAATACATAGCTGCATCCCCAATTTTGGAAACAAAATTGACATCCATATTGTTCCATGGGGGTTGGGACACTGTTTTGCTTGCAGTATGGTTAAATGAGAGATTTTTTCTAAAAATATTTTGTGCTGATGCAGATGTTAGTTTTATTTTGGGATCAGGGTAGTTTTTTAAAGAAAGCTGTAAATTCTCATCCTTCTCAGTTAATTTATAAAGTAACAGGATAGAAAAATCTTTTGGAGGCAATACCAGTTTTCAAGCCCACTTGACAAAGTTTGAACACTTTTCCTTAAAAGAGCAAATTTTCCATGTGTTTGACTCAGCCAAAGTCAAAAGTTGGATTTTAATGCAGAAATGACTCTTTTATCTCATGGAAGTGGTAAAATGTCTCTTTGGTGGGGTTGGGGATGATTATAGGTATCACAGAAGTAAATATTGAAATTATAGTGAACCGCCTTAAAATGTTGCACTCGGAAATGACGCAATCTCTAAAAATAAACAGCCTTGGGAAAATCCATTGTTTCAATAAAAGTTTGAAACATTCTATTGACATCTTTCATTATTGTTGAATATTCCTGATAAAAAAGAGGGTGATTTGATGACTTTTGGACCTAAAAAATACAATTTACTTTTTGTGTGTTTTTGTAGGGAATTCCCTGAAAAATGTGCATGTGACCGGTACTTCCCTTTGTGTCAGTTTTTCTCTCTTATTTGTTGCATGACCCCCCTGCTTTCAGATCAGAAAAAAGTTGTCTGAAGGGCTATACTTGACAGAGATATTTGAATGCCAAAATTAATGTGATGCGATCATATTTTTTTCCACCTGAACGTTATAATGGTCGCCTGTGGGAAAATATTTAGCTCTGTGATACCTTATGCAGAAGAAAAATGAAATCGACATACCACTTCTTCCCATATGTTACATGTACTGTTGTACACAAGTGCTACATGCACATTGACATCCTCCTCAAAACCGACAAAGGGGTTAGTGATGCTTTGTGATGTTTTCAAATCAATGTAAACTGTGCAGAATCGTCTCTTGGCAAACTTTTAAACAGCATTAACAATTTAACCATTGGTCATTTTATGCATTTTGGAATGAAATTAATGCACTGATTTTAGTAGGATGTTCTAGGCATGCTCTTCATAGCTCGCTGGTTTTGAAATCCATGTGAGCTATTGGGCGTAACTGCCATAACGACTCACAACCAAAGGACTGATACTACAGTTTAATGAAAGTGTCAATGACACTGTAGCTCAACTTGTCAAGACATGTACATGTATAGTATGTGACACAGCAATGACAAACATCTAGGTAATGAACTGATAACAAAGGTACATATAAAGTATTGTAACAGTCTGTACATAAATACTGAACGTAGCCTGTAACAAATGTATAGGTAAAGTATTGTAAAGGTGGCTGACAGTCAGATGCTAAACTAGAAAAGAAATCTTTGAGTCCCAGAGTGGGTCTGACTGAACCCCAAAATATTTGTTCTCATAGCACAGTGATAACAAATGCACCCCAAAACACACTCATTCCTGTCCCAAGGTGAAAACAAAGCTACCCAAGAAGTTTCGTGAAGATCAGTTCATAAATACGAGCTGTATAGAAGTTGTGACAAAAAACTGATTGGACCTAATTTCGGTACAAAATGGCCACTGGCAGCCATCTTGAATTTTGGATTGCACCCAGAAACACTCGTTCTCGACCCAAGGTGAGAACAAAGGTACCCAAGAAGTTTCATGAAGATCAGTTCATAAATACAGCCCCTAGCCCGAGCTGTATTGACATGTGTACTTGCTGTGTGTAAGTAGCACTGAAAAAATCAAAGTTCATCTAATTTCCAGAATTTCTGCACGAGAATAAAACCTGTATTATATGTGATGCATTCCATGTTACTAAATATCCAGACAAAAATTTATTTGAATCAGAAGTTCTGTACAAAAAACTGATTGCATTAACTAAAGTACAAAATGGCTGCTGGTGGCCATCTTGAATTTCGGACTGCACCCAAAAACACTCGTTCTCATCCCACGGAGATAACAAAGGTACCCAAGAAGTTTCATAAAGATCGGTTCATAAATGCAGCCTCTAGCCTGAGCCGTATAGAAGTTGTGGACAAAAAACTGATTGGACCTAATTTCGGTACAAAATGGCCACTGGCAGCCATCTTGAATTTTGGACTGCACTCAGAAACACTTGTTCTCGTCCCAAGGTGATAACAGATGTATCCAAGAAGTTTCGTGAAGATCGGCTGATAAATACAGCCTCTAGCCCGAGCCGTATTGACATGCATGTATATGTGTACTTACTGTGTGTAAGTAGCACTGAAAAAATCAAAGTTCATCTAATTTGCATAATTTCTGCACGAGAAAAAAACCTGTATTATATGTGATGTATCCCATGGTACTAAACATTTACACAAAAATATTTTCATATCAGCGCCTTCATATGAAAGTTCTGTGCAAAAATTTGATTGCACCTAATTTTGTACAAAATGGCTGCCATCAGCTATCTTGAATTTCGGACTGCACCCAAAAACACTCGTTCTCGTCCCACGGTGATACCAAAGGTACCCAAGAAGTTTCGTAAAGATCGGTTTATAAATACGGCCTCTAGCCCGAGCCGTATTGGCATTTGCACTTACAGTGCTGAAAGTAACACTAAATACATCAAAGTTAGTCTAATTTGCAGAATTTACGTACGAGAAAAAACCCCGTATTATATGTGATGTATCCCATGGTATTAAACATTCATACAAAAAATTATTCAAATCAGCACTTTCATATGGAAGTTCTGCGCAAAAACCTGATTTCACCTTAGTCTGTACAAAATGGCCGCCAGCGGCCATCTTAAATTTTGGATCGGACCCCAAAACACTCGTTCTCGTCCTACGGTCATAACAAAGGTGCCCAAGAAGTTTCGTAAAGATCGGTTCATAAATACGGCCTCTAGCCCGAGCCGTATTGAATTGTTGACGGACAGACGGACGACTGGTCATGGCATAAGCTCAAATTTGGCTTCGCCAAAGTTGAGGTAAAAATGCTTGAATAAACCAAGAGTCAGCATATCTTCATTAAGTATCAACTGGAATAAAAAAAAGAATTGAATATGTGGGTTGGTGAACCCATTACCAAACATGAATAGAAATCCACAGCTGAAAAGACATTTCATAAACAACTAAAAATTTTCATATTTTGTCACAAAAAACATAAATTATGTCTCCCCTCATTGGTTTGAGCTCAATCAGCTCATTTTAATGAGGGGTCACAAGTTAGGTTTTTGGTGAAAGAAGTGAAAAGTTTTATTCATTTAGCTGTCTGGTATTCATTTTAGGTGAGAGGTTAACTGAATATTCCTGTTAACTGCATATATTTTTATACTGTAACCAATGACCCAGACTTAGCTGGTGCTAACCCAAAAATATCTAGGGCCAAACACAAATTTTGCCCCCCAATCCCCAAATTTTGCATGCAAAACCAAAAATTAGAAGTCCTAACTGGCCCTCCATACATTTGACCCTCCGCCAGGAAGTCACTGAATCTGGCGCCAATAAAATCATTCTTTGTTTGGCCCTTGTCAGATAACAACAAACTGATATTTGTGCTTTTAAATCTCAATTAATAATGATGCCAGACACAAATCAATGGTTAAATTGGTGGAACCAAGGACAGAACTGGATGAAGGAAGGAAGAAACGGTGGTTTGAAACGTTCAGGGCTGTAATTTTATAATATTTATTAAAATTAGTTCATGTTCCCTAATTTCGGGACCTGAGCCTGACGTTATCACTGACTGATTATGATCTATCCACTGTTTATTTAGTATTCCTTCCCTGCCTTCCCTTGATCCCCCAGTTAAGCTCCCAAGCTTTTTGGCTTGTTTTATATAAAAATATTTTTATAAAATTGATTGGGAGATTATTCTGTACATCCCCAGGGTTACATCCTCATCCTTAGGGTGTTTGGGCATTTTGGTCATGCATCTTACATCCAATGTATCATTTTTTCTTCTGAGGAAGATCTTGCTTTAAATCGGATAGTCTTGTTTCTGTTACTGACTTCGGGCCATGTTGCCTGGGGTCTTGATTCCAGTGTTTTGTTTACATTACATTACTCTGGGTAGTTTCCTGTTGTTGTTTAGGAACAACAGTTGTAAATAACATTAAATATTCTGATAGTGTGGTAGTTAATTTTACACAGTTTTTATAATTTTGTCCACACTTAGGTTTTTTTGGGCTCATCGTTCCCTTTGCAAACTTGGGCGCTCTTATATTAGGAAAATTTTTTCAAAAATTTTTATTTTATTTTTTAAAGAGTTTTCTTTTGGATATATTTATTTCATTGATTATATTTAATGTTATCTTATATTATATGTAGATTTGGTGGTGGAACAATGACATATATTAGTTTTTAGGTAATTATTTTTTATCTAATAGTATGGCAAATAGAGGAAATCTTTCCTTTATTTACTTGGTCGTTGTATGAGTTTACTTGATGTACTACCACTAATTCTACTCCATGTATCAGATTTGATAATCTGAATGACAGGCGTCATGGTTTGTGTTAGGCGAGTGGACTCTATCGGTCCTATCGTGGCGAGGGGACACGGCTGGTCCTCTCGTCAAAAGGTCACTGTAGTTCTTTAGTTTCTATTTACAGAGGAACAAGAACATGATGTGGCTTTGTGACGCCGTCAAGGAGTGTGCGGTCATCGTCGCAAATCAATGAAGAGCTAGCGGCAAAAGTGCTCAGGTATTAGACAAGTGCCTAGATCCTAAGTAGGATTGACGACCTTGTCGCCAGCTAGCTCGAACAGGCAGATCTAACTTGAGATGAGGGACGTGATGCCGGGTATGTCTGTTGCGGTCGAGAAGAGGAATAAGGGTGTAGCGAGCACTATAAACATACGAACATGCTCACCCTGCGACAATGGGAAGGAGGAAGCATGGGAAGGAGGAAGTAGACAAGTTCTGAGGTATGCTCATCCAGGTCTTTCGTGATCGCGAGCAAGAGAGAGGCCTCTCTCTCTTATGACAGCATCTCGGGTCAGAGGTTGTTGGTAGGAACTTGTGTCAGCCAGACAAGTTCTGAGGTATGCTCGTCCAGGTCTTCCGTGATCGCGAGTAAGAGAGAGGCCCCTCTCTCTTATTACAACATCTGCGGTCAGAGGTTGTTGGTGGGAACTTGTGTCGGTCAGACAAGTTCTGAGGTATGCTCGTCCAGGTCTTCCGTGATCGCGAGCAAGAGAGAGGCCTCTCTCTCTCTTATGAAAGCATCTGGGGTCCGAGCTTGTTAGTAGGAACTTGTGTCAGTCAGACAAGTTCTGGGGAATGCTCGTCCAGGTCTTCCGTGACTGCGAGCAAGAGAGAGGTCCCTCACTCTTATAACAACATCTGGGGTCAGAGGTTGTTGGTAGGAACTTGTGTCAGTTGGAACTTACGTCCATGGGACGCTCCTTCCATAGACTGCCGGGGCAGGCCAGTCTTATAGGTTCCTCTATGTTCGAAAAGCACACGACCGCGCAGGTCCGTTGTCGCTAGTTAGCTCGAACGGTGAAGTAGTTACTCAGGTCCCTGAGAACTGTGACGCCGGGTGTATACGAGCCGGGCTAGAAAAAGAGAGATCCTATAGGGTGGAGCGAACAATATGATACGCAATTATGCTCACCCAGCGACGAGGCCACTCTCTCTCTTACAGCATCATCTGTGGCCAGATGTTGTTGGTAGTAACTTGCGTCAGTCGGAGTATACGTCCATGCCTCCTGTCCGGGACGTCCCGTCTAATAGGCAGCCGGGGCCGGCTAGTCTTATGGTTTCCTCTACATAACAGACAAAGTGATCTTTATATTGCATAGAGCTATAAAACCTGATGAGTGGTGTCAGTTCCCTGTCGCCGGTGAAAGATTGGATACTTGGACCGTGACTCCGGATGTGTCGCATATGCATTGTATTTAGAGCTAATGGAAAAGTGCTCAATGATTTTAAAAAAAGACAAGGGCTAGGTTTCATGGAGGTTTACGTCCTTGTCTAAAAACAGCTAGCTCAACCGGCAGATCTCACTCGTATGTGGGTGATGTGATGCCGGGTATGTCCGTGGTGTTCGAGAGAGAGCACTGTTGATCGAATCCATGCTCACCTAGTGTTGATGGAAAGAAGACGGCAAGTTCTGAGGTATGCTCATCCAGGTCTCTCCGGATCGCGAGCAAGAGGGAGCCCCTCTCTCTCTTTCAACAACATCTGGAGCCGGGTGTTGTTGGTAAGAACTTGCGTCAGTCAGAGCTTACATACATAGCTATTGTCCGGTACGCTTAGTTCAATTCTTAGCCGGGACGGCTACAGTTTTGCTTCTTTAAGCGTGTACCAAGCACTCCCGACCGCACCTTGGCTAAGTAACTCCGGATTTCCAGTCTGCATCGTCAAAAGGTCCATCTTTAGTGAAGAAAGTCGCACCATCTAGTAGCCAAGGAGATGAGGCTTCATTCATCGGGTCGTCCGCAGTAATAACTATATTGGACTCCCTGTCCTAGGAGCAGCCGGCGAAGAGGCTATTCATGACCTCTGCTCCTCAGGCCTCTGTAACGGACTTGCTGTCGCAGTTGCGCAGCTAATCGCAGTATTCCTGCTAAGGCAGAAGCACTCAACGTCAGTCTCAAATCTTGAGCTGTTGCATAGTGCTTATTTGGTCCATTCACCTGCCTGTTTAGATGCTGGTGACTGTGATTCTAACTGATTTGAACGTATGATGGAAAGGATAACTTTTCCTTCCGGAACAACTCTTGGATGATGATATAGATACCATATATTATCATTTTCTTCAACTTGTTCCAGTGATTCAAAATGCTGAGAGCAATTATGAGAAACCGCTATCGTAGTTCGATGCTGACTTCATCCGGGTAAAGAGCAGGATAATAAGATCTCTTTCCGATTAAGTCTACACGGGTGTCACATGTCTTCGATTCTGTAGATGACACCATATTTAACTTCCGGCGGGAAAAAGTAATTCGGTTTCTTATCTTCTTCCTCTGTATTTTTAATTGTTTGTGATGGTTCAAATACTTTTAAAAACAACAGGAGAAGATGTGGAGAGTTCCTCAGCATTGATTGAGCAGGCTAAGATCCTAGTTTTAGCCTTACCTTCATCATTTAGCTGTTCGCTCGGACGCAATTGAGAAGATAATTTCTTAGAGCGAATTTAGTCTCATGGTCTTATGTACTTTAATTTTAAGTACTGTGACACATCATCTATATGGAAGGAATTTTGTGATTTTAAAATTCTTTCCAGACCTAGTATTTATTTCTCGGTCTTAACTAATGTTAAGTGGGAGCTATTCTGATGCAACGAAGCATTGGGTCTTCATCTTTGCATTTGACTAGGTGGAAAACTTGCCATAGGTCGCTTTAGTCTTCCAACTCTAGTTTTTATGATAAGAATCAATTCTCGTCTCTTTAAGCTGGGGTCTAATGTACCATCACCAGCAGAAAGAGTATGAGAGATTGTCCTAGACTCAAATCGTCTATAAGGACTCATAGCAAAGGTATAGGTATACCTAAGTCTTTGATGGTAAGCTTTCAGTATTGTAGGATTAAACTACAAGAAAGCATCTATTCACGACTCTTTAAGTTGGGGTCTAATCGACCACAGCCAACAGAAGCGTAGGAGAGTTGTCCTAGACTCAATTTGCTTATAAGGCTCACAGCGAAGGTATAGGTATCTCTCCTATATATAATTCTTTAGGTTTGTCTATACAGCCACTTGGATAGAGTTATAGAACTCGGTGGGCCGATTTTGACTGGAAGTGGATAATTCGGTTATTTATTATTACCTTTCAGTCGATAAGCGAACGTTCGGCAATTGTAGCGAGTATAGTTCTTTTGATCACTTGTTTTGTGAACCAGATAATGTCTCATGGGATTTATGATAGGATTCATGTATCCCACTATTCAATTGGCTGGTTCATCTGTTTCACAGAGCGAATTAACCAGCTGTTTGGCTCGCTTTTATCGGTTATCTGAAGCATTAACAGCAATAGTTTTATGCGCCGGATGGAGTTGTGTGGTGAGGCTTCGAATGTTATTTCGATGGGTCGCTTACACACGTCTACTCCAGTTATTAACTGGAGTGGTAGACGTTTTTCCCCCTTGACCTGTTTTGTTTTAGAGAATCTTTTAACATAAGGTCAAGTTTGGACATATATTACGGTTTTCTCAATTATTTCGGACGTGAGTTCATATATTGCGTTACAATCTTGAGTTCGAGGGTCTCTCTATGCACATCAGAGTTTATCAGAAGAGAAGTTACGCTTTTGTTGTCATTATTTTTCAATAGAAGGGACGTTTATGTTCATTTTATTGTTAAATAAGTCAGTTAGCTATTCGTACTGCTTGGGTTATTTATCTTCCAATTAGCAGTCAATGCTTAAGATTTCAGTGCATAAGTAAGCGCTAGCTATATCTTGCGCTTATTCTAACTGTTTGGCTTTTATATGATCTTATGTGGGATCTCTTCAGGATAGTTAAGTTTTCGGCGCATGGGAACAATAGCTTGCATTATTTGTGTCGCTAGTATAAGGCTTTGAGCACAAACATTAACGCTCAGCCGTTTTCATGCGAATGAATGATAGGATATGTGTTTCCTTCAATTCATTTGTTTCTATTGATTTCATTGAGGTTATGGAGTCTGCTGTTGAGCATTCACCAGAAGCTTCCCCCTTAGAGTGTTTTCTTCTTTAAGGGAAGTTTTATTCTTCATGACATTCTCTACTCTCCGTGGCATTACGGAGTATTCAGACGTGAAAGAGCTTTATGATCACTATATTATTGCTGTCTGCACCAGCAATGATTTAGTAATGTGGGTGAGGAGGTTTCGACATATATTTGAATTCCCCCCCGCCCCCACACACTCACGCTGTCGCATATATATTTTTTTATACATACATACTTTGCGTCTGGGTCGTGTTGGATGGCACCATCATACGTATATATGCAGTTCTGTTGCATTTGTTTCCGGTATTTATTTTCTGATTTTGGAGCCGGTTTATCATACCTACCTCCATTTCTAGATTCTGGTCTCTATTTTGTCGGTTCTCAAATCGCATATTCTCACGTGTTTATAGTTGTAGATACCAAATAGCACACGTAGGAAAGTGTTTTTTACCGGATTTAATATTACAGAGGCCTCCTGTGAAAGATCTTGAAGCGTGTTTTCTCTGCAGAGATTGTTCATATCCCGCTTTTGTATGTATATGTTATAATTAATTTCTAACTGATTTCATTGTACCTGTATATGGCATCTGCAGTGCATATTTTATAGCGGATAATTCTATTTACCAAAATCACCATTATAGCCTTGGCTTGTGAAGTGGCATTAAGCACCATTTATTATTCATGAATTACTTTGTTGAGTGCCTGATCGATATTTATTTATATCGTTTCCGGGATCTGCTTATTGATTACAGAGCTCTCCCCTTTTTCTTTTGAAGTTATGTTAAAAACAAGAGGCCCCACGGGGCCTGAAGCGCTCATCTTGTACAGAACACAATTTAAACAGAGTCCAAGAATGAGTCTACATTAAGCAAGCCATCTCCATAGGCTACACTGTCAATCCTTGAGTCCCTCAGGAGTGACAAAAATAATCTGGGCATCATGCCTTTTCTTCAGTTGATCATAAGTAAAATGTAGAGCTCCCCTATGAAGCCCCTTGATACAACCTATGTGGATTAATCTTAGTACCTCTAGAGGGTACTGAATACAAAATTTTTAATTCTTCAGCAAAATGGCCAATTCCGGCTACCATAGAGAGCCCAAATATTAACCCAGGCTCTTGATTTGAACACAGTTAAATCTGACTTCCCTAGAGATGTTGTGTACCGAATATGAAAGCATTCTGACTGTTGGATCTGAAGAAGAGAAATTGTAAAGAAATTTCTTTGAATTGCACTAAGTTCAAATTTGGGCTACCATAGCGAGCCCAAATATTAACCTATGGATCCGATTTGAACAAACTTGAATCTGACCCCCCTAGAGATGTTGTATACCAAATGTGAAAGCATTCTGACAAGTGAATCTGAAGAAGAAGATTTTTGAAGAAATTCCCTCATATTGTACTAAGTTAAATTTCATGTTCCCATAAGGAGCCCAAATATTAACCTAGGCACTCGAATTGAACAACCTGGAATCTGACCCCCCTAGAGATGTTGTATACCAAATATAAAAGCATTCCGACTGGTGGATCTGAAGAAGAAGATTTTTAAAGAAATTTCCTCATATTGCACTTAGTAAAAATTTGGGCTACCATAGTGAGCCCAAATATATACCTAGGGATCTGATTTGAACAAACTTGAATCTGACCCCCATAGAGATGTTGCATACCAAATATCAAAGCATTCTGACTGATGGATCTGAAGAAGAAGATTTTTTTAAATTACCCTCCATATTGAACAAAGATAAAAGGGCATTTTGTCCACTTCTCTGCCTTATGGAGTATGTAACTATTGAGGAAGCTGTCTTGTCCGTACTGTGTACTGCAGTATTATTGTGTGGCGTAGGTTTATGGGAAATTTTCTCTCATTCTCAGTATGCCATATTAATTTTTAGGGCCTAGTCCATACTAGTCTCTAAAATTGTTTATTTGTTACATCCTAATTAACATGATTTTATGCTTAGATTTAGGATTTACATTTCTGGGATCCATATTTGGTTATGTCTCTTCTATTATGGTATTAAGAGACATTCATGTAAATTCTAATTTCTTCATCATGGATTGAGGGATTTGAGCTATGTTGATCTAATATTTCGGAAGTTCTAGGCCCTCCGCCTTTTTTACGATTCAGCTAAGTCTGGGTCATTGGTTACAGTATAAAAATATGAAAAAATTTATAGTAATTTATATATTTTTTATACTTACCAATGACCCAGACGGGAATGGCCCTCCCATGAGTGGGCAGTACTGGGCACTCATACCTCCCCACTGAATTATTATAATCTTTTTTCTACAAAGAATGATTTTATTGGTGCCAGATTCGGTGACTTTCTGGCGTCTGCGCATGCGCGGAGGGTAAAATGTATGAAGGGCCAGTTAGGAATTCTAATTTTCAGTTTTGCATGCAAATTTTGGGGATTGGGGGGCAAAATTTGTGTTTGGCCCTAGATATTTTAGGGTTAGCACCAGCTAAGTCAGGGTCATTGGTAAGTATAAAAAATATATAAGTTACTATAAAATTTTTCATTTTTCAGTGGCAAAAGTGTCCATTCGACTTACAAAATTGCACTGTGTTCCCACCTCTCTGTATTCTTTTCTTCATTATCTGTAAAGCAGTGTACAAAATCGTACAGCACATCGATGGGGCACTTGCCTTCAACAGTTGCTATCGCAATTTGTGCCGAGTTAGTAAGTTGAGGAGTTTGAGAGTTGCTCATCACTAATTAGTGATTCTCTACGGGTACTACGGCTGCATCCACTGCTACAAACTTTGGACATGACCCTGGTTGTTAAAAGTGTCATTAAAACTTCAATAAACAAACAACCAATATTGTCAAACTATTCTTTCAAAATCTGATACTCACCATCTGTAAATCAAATGGTTTTGTGGGATCAAAGTATTTTTCATCCAAAAGTTCAGCTAACTTGTTCTTAACATATCTTGTTTTCAGCTCTGAAACAACTGGAAGCTTTGATGTTTCATCTTCCTTCTCCCAGCCACACCAAGCACACAAATACTTCAAAACTTCAATACAAAGCTTTTGCTGATCTGATAGTAAAGATGGTGATGTATAGCTGTAACATACTGAAAAAAGAAGTCAATTCTTTAATGAAATATCCAAACCCACCAACCATTAGAACTTATCAAAAAACCTGTTGCATTGTAAAACAACCAAAATGAAACTTGAAACTGACTTTGGAAAATGCATTTAAGCAGGAGTTGTCCAAAAGAAAAGTGGAATTCTATCATTACCAGACTGGTTCTGATCGCTAGGATCTCTTCAGTGGTTTTTTTAGTGGTAATTGTGGAATAGCTTGTCTTTTATAGCTTCTGATGCAGACAAGTTGTCCACCGTCGACGGATCATTTCTCTTGTGGACAGGTTACCCTAAGGGGGAAAAGTTGTCCTGTGTGGTGTGTTGACAGTAAAGATGCGATATGCCTATTATCCATCATATAAACAACTGGCAGACAAGAGGTCCATTCTGAACAAGGATGTAACTCTAAATGTCTGGATTGTCAAAATCTGTTAAATGTACTTTCTGTGTATTTTAGTCAATTAATAGAGTGTATTTTAATATGATTTAATAAATCAATCAATCAACCTTTATTTAACAGTGTACCTGCAATTTAAACAATTATGTACACAAAGAAGACCATTTTAACATGTGATCATTGTTTTGGTGGTGCATCTTGGCATTTTCTCATCGGTTCAGTGCCATAATGCAGTCTCCTTGTAAAGTTCCCTTCATTTTCCTAGTAAATACCATTGGTGTATACTCAATTTTTTGCCGCCCTTTCAGAAAAAGTAATTATATTTGGTAAGAGATAAACCTACCTTCAGGTAGATTGGGTGGTACAGGTCCAATCTTCGAACACAAATGATGTCCTTTTGGCATTTGGATGGGAGAAAAATGAAAAAATTTAAAGTAATTTACGTATTTTTTATACTTACCAATGGCCCAGACTTAGCTGGTGCTAACTCAAAATTCTCTAGGGCCAAACACAAATTTTGCCCCCCAATCCCCAAAATTTGCGTGCAAAACTGAAAATTAGAAGTCCTATCTGGGTTTCCATACATTTACTCTCCGCACATGCGCAGACGCCAGAAAGTCACCAGAACTGGCGCCAACATCATTCTTTGTAAAAAAAGATTATTATATAATAATTCAGCGGGGAGGTATGGATGCCCAGTACTGCCCATTCATGGGAGGGCCATCTCCATCTGGGCCATTGGTAAGTATAAAAAATATATAAATTACTTAAAATTTTTTCATATTTTTATACTATAAACCAATGGCCCAGACTTAGCTGAATCGTAAAAAGGTGGAGGGCCTAGAACTTCAGAAATAGTTGATCAACATAGATCAAATCCTTCAATCCATGATGAAGGAATTTAGAATGATAAGGATTTACATGTATGTCTCTCTATACTATAATAGAGGAGACATATCCTAATATGGATCCCAATTTATGAAAATCCTAAATCTGAGCATGAAACCATGCTAACTAGGACGTAACGAGTTCCCAATTTTTAAGGCTAGTCTGGACTAAGCCCCAAAATTAGGATGGCATATTTGAGAATGAGAGAAAATTGCCCACAAACCTACGCCATACAATAACACTACAGCTGTATGCAGAATATAATTACGAATAAAACAGATTCCTTCATAGTTACATACCCATTAAGCCAGAGAAGGGGTGAAAATGATCCCCCCCCCCCTTTTTTGAACATATCTTCAAAAGAAAGAGGAGAGAGCTCAGGAATCAATAAAAGCGGGTACCAAAAAACAATATAAATAATTATCGATCAGGCACTCAGGAAGTAATTCATGAATAATAAATGGTGCTTAATGCCACTTCACAAGCCAAGGCTATAGCAACGATTCTGGTAATTAGTATTGTCCGCTACAAAACGTACACCACAGACAGCGTACACAGGTACGTCGAAATCGGTGATAAAAAATATAACATACACATATTGAATCAAAATACATTGAACAATCTCTGCAGAGAAAACATACTTCCAAGGCAATCAACAGGCAGCCTCTGTACAATAAAATCCAGTAACAACACTCTCCAACGTGTACTATCCGATATCTACAACCATGAACACGAGAATATGCGATTTGAGAACAGACAAAATAGAGACCAGGATCTGGAAATGGAAGTAGGTATGATTAACAGGCTCCAACACAGGCCGCCCCCGAAATATATAATAATTTCAAGGTCCACCAAAGCGATAGCCTGAAAATATATAGCGTGAGTGTATTAAAATCCAGCATGTAATCATCTAAATACCAATAACTGGTTATGCAGCCACCGATGAACTCAAATAGCAGCAATTATGATGATTTTAATAAGCGCTTGTATATCAAAAATCAACAAATAATCATCGGAAACTAATGCAACAAAACTGCGTATATGCCTACACGACCCAGATGCATAGTATGTATGTATTAAGATATATATACGAGACAGTGTGTGAGTGTGGGGGGGGGGGGGGGGGGGGGGAATTCGAAGTCATGTCAAAGTCATGTCAAAACCACCTCACCCACATCATTGCTGGTCCAGTCAGCAAAAATATAAGAACCGCAAAGGCTCCCTCATGTCTAACAGACTCCCTTATGCCACTATGGGCGGAGAATGACGTGAAGAACAAAACTTCCCCTGAAGAAGAAGAAGGCGCTCTCGTGGAAGAAGCTTCTGGAGAATGTTCAATAACAGGCACTTTAGAAATCTGATAGAAGGTTACTGTGACGAGAGATATGTTATTAGTAGGAATCACACTGAGACTGTTTAACCTTAACGTAATCTACTGAATCAAATGAATTGAAGGATACGCTAATCTGTGACGACAGATATGTTATTAGTAGGAATCACACTGAGACTGTTTAACCTTAACGTAATCTAATGAATCAAATGAATTGAAGGATACGCATATCCTACCATTCATTCCCATAAATACGGCCGAGCGTCGACTGTATGCGCTCAATTGACTAACACGGGTGACACAAATGACGGAAACTATTGTTCCTGTGCGTCTCAAACTTAACTATCCTGGAGCGATCCCACATGCATGTTTGCTAATAATGTAAATCCAATGTTATTAGCGTAAACAATAAGACATCACTTCTTGATGAATATGTGATCTCCAAGAACTGAGGGTCCCAAGAACCCTGCATATCGGACTCAGGTTGTAACCCAATTTATGAAATCACATCCGTCATAATTGAGAAAACCAAATCTGGCAGCTGTTAAACTACTGAACATCTGCCCAAACTTGACCTTATGTTTATTAGATGCGCTAAAACAATACAGGTCTTGAGCAAAAAATGTCTTCCCACTCCAGTTAAGAATAACTAGAGGGGACGTGTGCGTAAGCGATCCATCAGAATAACATTTGTACCCACTCTGCACAACCCCATCCGGTGCATAAAATCTTTCGCTGTTAATGTGTCTGATAGAAGACAAAAGCGAGCCTAAGAACTGGTTAATTCGCTCTGTGAAACAACAGATGGACCAGCTTGTTAAGAATGAATTGTAGGATATGCGTATCCTATCATTCATCCCATGAGACATTATCTAGTTCATTATTCAAGTGATCTTAAGAACTATTCTTGCCGCACAGTTGATCATTCGAATGCTCGCTTTACCGACTGAATGATTACCATAAATAACCTTTTAGAACCATGATAAAGACGTTATCCTGTTCCAGTCAATTATCGGTCAGACTGAGCTCTTTAAGAGCCTCGAGCCACCGGCTTAGGGGTGTCTGATCAGTGATCTCAAACAGACCTAAACCCCCTATCCGAGTCACTGTATTGACGATTCCTAAAGTAATTATAAGAGGGTTACCTATACCCTTGCTATGAGTCCTTTTTAGACGATCTGTGTCTAGGACATCCTCTTTTACTCTTTTCTGCTGTTGTTGGTCGATTAGACACCAACTTAAGGAGCAGAGTATTGATTCTTTCTTTGTAGCTTAATCCTACAAAAATGAAAGCTTATCGTCAAAGACGTGGTGTCTGGAAAACCAGAGCGACCTGTAGAGAGTTTTCCACCTTGTCATCTATTAAAGATGACGACGCAAGGTTTCGCCACATCAGAATAACTCCCACTTAGCAACTGTTAAGACAGAGATATATGTGATAAATAGGCCTGGAAAGAATTTTTAAAGAGGTACAAATGTCCACAAAATTCCTTTCCTTATAGACGTTGCGTCACAGTTCTTAAAGGTGATCTACATAAGACAGTGAGTCTAAATTCGCACTGAATAAAAAATCATCTTCTCAATTGTATCCGAGCAAAATGACGAAGGTAAGGCCACAACTAAGACCTTAGCCTGCCCATTCAAACGCAGAGAAACTCTCAACACATCTTCCTCAGCCATTTTTTAAATGAATGTTGTTCAAAAAACGGTTAAAAATACAGATGATGATGATAAGAAACCGTATTACTTTTTCCCACAGAAGTTTGAATATGGCGTCGTCTAAATAACTGAAGACCTGTGACACCCATGTAGACTTAACCAGAAAAGACATATCCTCCTCTTTGTCCGGATGAAGTCAGCGTCTAACAACACTAGTGGTTTCTCACAATTACTCGCAGCATTCTGATTTACTGGAACAAGTTCAAGGTAGTGATAATGGATAGCATCCATGTGTTGTTCCGAAAGGGAACGTTAATCCTCCTCCGTATCCCTTTCATCATCCGTCTAAATCAGTTTTAGAATCACGGTCAACAGCATCTGATTACACAGATGACTGGACCGACCGAGCACCATCCGACAGTTCAAGTTCTGAGTCTGACGTTGAGTGTTTCTTCTGGTCATGTATTGCTTGTCCACCAGCTGCTCCTGGGACAGTGTGTCCGAGATTGCTCTTAACTGCAGACGTCCCGATGAATGAGGCCTCATCTCTTTGGCTACTAGATGGTGCGACTTCCTTGACAAAGAGTGGACCTATTTGACGATGCAGACTAGATATCCAAAGTCACATAGCCAAGGTGCAGTCGTGTGTGCTTAGTAGACGCTGAAGAAGCCGAATTGTAGCCGACCCCGGCTGTGTATTAAACAGAGCATCCCGGACAATAGGCATGTACGTAAGCTCCGACTGAAGCAAGTTCCTACCAACAGCATCTGGCCCCAGATGTTGTTGTAAGAGAGAGGGGCCTCTCACTTGCTCGCGGTCCTGGCAGACCTAGTCCAACGTACCTTAGAACTTGCCGGCTTCCTCCTTTCCGGCGTCGCATGGGTGAGCATGTTTGAATTTTATAGTGCTCGCTACGCCCTCTTTTCTCTCCTCAATCACTACTGACCTATCCGGCGTCACATTACTCAAATCCTGAGTAATCGCTCCACCGGTCGAGCTAGCTGGTGACAAGGTAGTAAACCCCAAATTCTGCGGTCTAGTCCCTTGTCTTATATCATTGAGCACTTTTGCTGGCAGCTCTGATTTACTATGTAAATGCAACACACCCGGTGTCACAGTCCTCATATTCAAGAGTAACCGCTTCACTGGCAACAGGGAACAGGAGCCGTGGTTTATAGCCCTATGCAATATTAAGAGCACTTTAGCCGTTATGTAGAGGAAGCTGCAAGACGGCTGCCTATTAGACGGAACATCCCCGACAGGAAGTATGGACGTAAACTCCGACTGACGCAAGTTCCTACCAACAACATCTGGCCCCAGATGATGTTGTAAGAGAGAGAGACCTCTTTCTTGCTCGTGGTCCTGGCAGACCTGGCCGAGCGTACCTCAGAACGTGCCGGCTTCCTCCTTTCCGTCGTCGCAGGGTGAGCATGTTTGGATTTTATAGTGCTCACTACACCCTCTTTTCTCTCCTCGACCGCTACGAACCTATCCTGAGTAATCGCTCCATCGATTGAGCTATCTGGCGACAAGGTAGTAAACCCAAATTCTGCGGTCTAGTCCCTTGTCTTATATCATTGAGCACTTTTGCCGCTAGCTCTAATTGTATATTGCGACGACGGAAGCACACTCTCCACACTCTCTGACGGAGTCACCTAACCTCACCATGTTCTTGTTCCTCTGTAAATAGAAACTAAATGAAAGTGTCAATGACACTGTAGCTCAACTTGTCAAGACAAAGACGTGCACGTGTAGTATGTGACACAGCAATGACAAACATCTAGGTAATGACCTGATAACAAAGGTACATATAAAGTATTGTAACGGTCTGTACATAAATACTGACCGTTGCCTGTAACAAATGGAAAAGGTAAAGTATTGTAAAGGTGGGTAACAGTCAGATGCTAAACTAGAAAAGAAAACTTTGAGTCCCAGAGTGGGTCTGACTGAACCCCAAAATATTTGTTCTCATAGCACAGTGATAACAAAGGCATCCCAAAACACACTTGTTCCTGTCCCAAGGTGAAAACAAAGGTACCCAAGAAGTTTTGTGAAGATCAATTCATAAATACGAGCTGTATAGAACTTGTGACAAAAAACTGATTGGACCTAATTTTGGTACAAAATGGCCACTGGTAGCCATCTTGAATTTTGGACAGTACCCAGAAACACTCATTCTCGTCCCAAGGTGATAACAAAGGTACCCAAGAAGTTTTGTGAAGATCGGTTCATAAATACAGCCTCTACCCTGAGCCGTATTGACATGTGTGCTTACATTGTGTAAGTAGCACTGAATAAATCAAAGTTCATCTAATTTGCATAATTTCTGCATGAAAAAAAAAACCCTTACAATATGTGATGTATTCCATGTTACTAAACATTCATACAAAAATTTATTCAAATCAGAACTTTCATACAGAAGTTCTGTACAAAAGACTGATTGCACTAATTTTGGTACAAAATGGCTGCTGGTGGCCATCTTGAATTTCGGACCACACCCAAAAACACTCGCTCTCATCCCACGGTGATAACAAAGGTACCCAAGAAGTTTCGTAAAGATTGGTTCATAAATATGGCCTCTAGTCTGAGCTGTATAGAAGTTGTGTACAAAAAACTGATTAGACCTAATTTCGGTACAAAATGGCCACTGGCAGCCATCTTGAATTTTAGACCGTAACCAGAAACACTCGTTCTCGTCCCAAGGTGATAACAAAGGTACCCAAGACATTTCGTGAAGATGAGTTCATAAATACAGACTCTAGTCTGAGCCATATTGACATGTGTACTTACTGTGCGTAAGTCGCACTGAAAAAATCAAAGTTCATCTAATTTGCATAATTTCTGCACAAGAAAAAAACCCGTATTATATGTGATGTATCCCATGGTACTAAACATTCACACAAAAAATTATTCAAATCAGCACTTTCATATGGAAGTTCTGTGCAAAAATCTGATTTTGTACAAAATGGCTGCCATCGGCCATCTTGAATTTCGGACTGGACCCCAAAACACTCGTTCTCGTCCCACGGAGATACCAAAGGTACCCAAGAAGTTTCGTAAAGATCGGTTCATAAATACGGCCTCTAGCCCGAGCCGTATTGGCATTTGCACTTACAGTGCTGAAAGTAACACCAAAAACATCAAAATTAGTCTAATTTGCACAATTTACACACGAGAAAAAAACCCGTATTATATGTGATGTATCCCATGGTACTAAACATTCATACAAAAAATTATTCGAATCAGAGCTTTCATATGGAAGTTCTGTACAAAAAACAGATTTCTGCATCATCGGTACAAAATGGCTGCTGGCAGCCATCTTGAATTTCGGACCGCACCCAAAAACACTCGTTCTCGTCCCACGGTCATAACAAAGGTACCCAAGAAGTTTCGTAAAGATCGGTTCATAAATACGGCCTCTAGCCCGAGCCATAGCAGCTTGGCACTTACAGCTCTGAAAGTAACACTAAATAAATCAAAGTCAGTCTAATTTGCATAATTTACACGAAAAAAAACCCCGTATTATATGTGATGTATCCCATGGTACTAAACATTTATACAAAACTTTATTCAAATCAGAACTTTCATACAGAAGTTCTGTACAAAAAACTGATTTTTGCATCATCGGTACAAAATGGCCGCTGGCAGCCATCTTGAATTTCGGACCACACCTAAAAACACTCGTTCCCGTCCCAGGGTCATAACAAAGGTACACAAGAAGTTTCGTAAAGATCGGTTCATAAATACGACCTCTAGCCCGAGCCATAGCCAATTGTTGACGTACGGACAGACGGACGACGGGCCATGACAATAGCTCAAATTTGACTTCGTCAAAGTTGAGCTAAAAACTAGAGTGGCTTTTTGGCGAGAGGACCACCAGTATCCCCTCGCCACGAGAGGACCGGTAGTGTCCTCTCGCCTCAAACAACGAACCATGACACCCGTCTCCAACGTTGTCTAAACCGGACACATGTTGTGCAAGAATTAGTGGGAGTACATCAACAACAAGCAAGACAACGACCATGAAAACAGAGGAAAGGCTTCCTCTTTTTGCCCTGCAATTTAAGAAATATTATTACATAAAAGCTTAAATAGGTCGATTGTACTACCACCAAGTCTACACTAAAAATAAGATAACATTAAAATATATAATCGAGAAATAAATACACCCAAAAGAAAATATTTCGAAAAAAAAAAATTTTTGAAAATTTTTTTCTTATATAAGAGCCCAAGTTCCCAAAGGGAACGATGAGCCCAAAAGAGCCTAAGTGTGGACAAAATTATAATATTACCCCCAAAATTAATTGCCACACTACTGGAATATTTTATGTTACTTACAACCGTCGTTTCCCTAAAAATAATAGGAAACTACCTATACAAATAAAGCACTGTCAATATAAACAACTTCAGAATAAAAACTGGAAACAAGACCCCAGGCAACACGGCCCGAAGTCAGTAACAGAATTAAAAGTATCCGATGTAAAGGAAGATCTTCAGCAGAAGAAAAAACGATACATCGGATGTATGATGCATGACCAAAATGCCTCAACACCCCTAGGGTGAGGACGTAACCATGGGAATGTACAGAATAAACCTTCTGTATAATACGTTAAACTCCCAAGAAATTTTATAAAAAAAAAAATTTCAATAAAACAAGCCAAAAAGCTTGGGAGTTTAACTTGGGGGTTCAAGGAAGGATAGGGAAGGAATACTTAAACCGTGGAAAATCATTAAAAATAATAACCTGAAATAATTTTTTTTTAAATATAATAAAGTTACAGCCCTGAACGTTTCAAACCACCGTTTCTTCCTTCCTTCATCCAGTTGTGTCCTTGGATCCACCAAATTAACCATTGATTTGTGTCTGGCATCATTAAAACTGAGATTTAAAAGCACAGAAGTCAGTCTGATGTTATCTGAGCCAAACAAAGAATAATGTTGGCGCCAGTTCCAGTGACTTCCTGGCGTCTGCGCATGCGCGGAGAGTAAATGTATGGAGGGCCAGATAGGACTTCTAATTATCGGTTTTGCATGCAAATTTTGGGGATTGGGGGGCAAAATTTGTGTTTGGCCCTAGATAATTTTGAGTTAGCACCAGCTAAGTCTGGGCCATTGGTTTAAAGTATAAAAATATTATTATTATTGGTTATATCAGTGTTTAGCACATTTACATCAAAATACCAAAATTTCAAGCGGTCAATTTCTCCCATAATGTAACCAATTTAACCAATTCAATCTTATTTGACAGAGCGCATTGAGCTCTGTCAAACAAGATTGAATTGGTTAAATTCCTAGTTGCATTCTGGGAAACATTTTTTTTCTTGAAATTTAAATATTTCAAAATCAGTAGGCAGAGAGTCAATCATTATCTGCAACAAAAACTGAACAAACAAGAGGCTCCAATGGGCCTAATCACTGACCTGATAAAATTGCTTAAAAAAACATTTATGGTCACATTCAGTATCTACATGTTAATATAATTAATCTAATTTAGCTAGGGAGGTGGGGGTGGAGGGAGAGGGGTCAGTTGGGTGAAATGGGATTTTTTCTCCCTTGTTTTGCATAAAATCAATCAAATCCCTTCAAAACTCATTATGAAGTAAAAAGAAAAAAAATGGCAGGCAAGCTAAAAAGGCATGGAAGGTCATATTTATTGATTGCAACCACTAACTCATTTTAGCGGAATGGACACAGAACACTCTCTTTATCATGTGAAGAGTTGTTGATTACATAACCTTATTAGGTGCCAATTTGGCAAAATGATATTGCACTGTGTTGCTCAACAATAGTGAGTGATAATCGTTGACCAGTATTTTATTATAAGCTGAGAATGAAGTGCATGTG
This sequence comes from Pictodentalium vernedei, assembly GCA_031216915.1. Classification (NCBI taxonomy): domain Eukaryota; kingdom Metazoa; phylum Mollusca; class Scaphopoda; order Dentaliida; family Dentaliidae; genus Pictodentalium; species Pictodentalium vernedei. The sequence goes on along the minus strand of CM062296.1, from coordinate 342,117,985 downwards.
ACTGGACTGCAGAGAAAAGATTGCTTTTTCAATCTGGTAAACTAAGTTGTCTTAGCTAACATAACAACCTACCAGCAGAATGAATATCAGTTTCTTCTAACTCTTGTGATTCTCCAAAATCAATATCATCCATGTCATCGTCCATATTGGATGAATGTTGTGAAATATTGTTGGATGGCTGATCAAACTCCAGATCAAAATCATCAAAATCATCCAGTGAACGAGACTGCTTTGATCCCAAACTTTGTCTGCTGCCATTTGAGATCGACTTTGTCAATCTGGATTTATTAAGTTCAGCCTAAAAGATACAAGATGTATCAGTTATAAAATGAGGTGAATCCATTATAATAAAAGATTATGTCTACTTTACCCAGCTGTCTGTGGTAAGGAACTTGCACAGTATACACTGTCCACTATCTATTATTTCAAAATAGGGCAGTGATCAATGACAGCTTGGTTCAACAGAGTTGAATCCTTTAACTACGATAATAGCCAACAACCCTTTACAAAAATACCTTGAGTAAGTTAACGTTAGGCCATACAAAGTTGATTGTCTGTTTCTCAGGCCATTTTTCTTTCAAAAAACATGCGTCGGGCGTTTTTTTTTTATTTTTTATTTTTCCCCAGAGGCTTTTATAGAACATTTGCTTTATGTTTCAGGGTCTCAAATATACAGAATACTGTAAAAATAGTGTTAGATGTAAAGCTGTACATGTCAGAATAATGGTCTGACAGTCTGACAAATAAATGTACATGCATACTTTAAATAGAAGCTGTATTTTTATTTCAAATAAAACAAATCAACAAAAAAAAACATGTCTTGTTTCATTTAATATGCTTTCTACCATCTAAGGTAGTCACCACTGACGATACTCACATATTTCAATGGCGTCAATTCTGATATCAAAATCCCCCACCTGGCAACCCTAGATATCAAATTAGGGCTGAGAAGTTGGAGGTTGGGGGGTGGGGGACATCAGAGTGAAGGGAGTTCAAATATTGCCTTCACCAATAGTTCACCAGATAATATCTAATGGAAATTATCCAGTGAACAATCGTTGAAGGCAATATTTTAACTCCCTTCACTCTGTGGTCATGTTCAGTACCGGTAGTTCTGTCATAATTATCAATGCAAAATCGGAAATACTTTCCAAACTCCTCTGCCACGTCACTCACGGTTGCTTGAAGAATTACATGTTGGAATTTATCAGGCTCTCTACTTTTGCCCACAAAACATTCCACGTGTGACGAACTGTACTCCACAAAACCAGGTTTCAATTCCCCATGCCCCCACCTGTCCCATGCACAAAGTTGACAAACCCTGAAACAGTTCATTGAGTGTGCCGTTTGGATTAAAGTCGTCCAGAATGCACCAATCTAACACAACAGTCAGAGCCAACTTCATTTGAACAGAAATAAGACAGGGCATTTTCTTTCTTTTCTTGATTTACAAGAAGTAATGGTATTCAAACTGATATGATTATTATTAAAAGAAACGACAGTGTGAAAATATAAATGTTGCAACATCAAATGGTTGTCGACCCTCCACCTCCAAAATCGATTCGCACCATGCCGAAGTCGATTTGCACCATCTCAAAAGTAGAATTGCACCATTTTATGGGATGGTGTGAAACGACTTTGGGCCATTTGGGGTTGGTGCAAATTGACCATACCCCTTTGTGACTGTTTGTTGTCAGTCTGAAACAGTGAAAGACACTGTCGTTCTGGCTGTCATTATGACTTACCTCTTGCAGGAATAAAACATTTTCTGCCGTGAATATAGCTAAAATCCACCTACTTTATTAACGTATGATGAAGAATAAGCTTGGAATGTGTTAATTTTGATTTCGCTAATGCAAGTGTTCGATACTATCGATTTACCGAAATGGGCACAATATCTCGATTTTTAAAAAAAGATTTTTGGGGGTCATAAAAAGGTTGCATGAGCACCAAAAATGAGCAGGCGTGCAGGCCTGAGAAACAGAGGTTCTTTTTTTATGGCCTTAACCTGAGAAAAAAATGTTCAGAGAACTTGAGGGTGATTTTCAGGGAAACTGAATAGATTTCAGGGAAAAGTTTGTGCAAGAACAATACACAAGAAGAAAAGTTCGCACAAGAACAATTACACAAGAAGAAGAAAATCTTCAGCTCTTGGACCACCAGTGGCACCAGGTTGAATCCAGTGGTTCATGAGTAAAAATTTTGCTGATGTCTTTTATGCCAGGTTCAGGAATCATAAAAAAATTAAATTTCCATTTCAGTCACACGAATCTCAAGTTAAATACCAAATAGGAGAAATAAATGAAAGTGCCAATGACACTGTAGCTTAACTTGTGTGTTGTGTTTGATGAAAAGGATAATGTTCAATGTTTATGAAAGGATTATGAAATAAGACAAGAATTGTGATAATTGGGAATATGTTCATTTCTGTTCCCTGTATGCTATGTTTATGATAAAATAATATGAGGTGTATACTGTACTAAAGAGCTGAGGGGTCTGTTAATATGACCTCACAGTTAATGTATGTGGCCCTCACAGTTAACGTAAATCAACACAAGTTATCAAGTTACAGTGAAATTATTCCAAAACAAGTCATCTTATCAAGTTACATTAAAATCCCTTCATAAATATGGCCTGTAGAGTGTGCTAAAAGTTCTCGGGCTTTGGGCCCCTGTAGCCGTCAGTTTCCCAATTGCGTACAAAGGGGACATTCTCATCTAGACATTATATGAAGTCAACCTACCAAGTTACAATGAAATCCCTTCATAAATATGACCTGTAGACTGTGCTAAAGGTTTTTGGGCTTTGGGCTCTGGCAGCCATCATGGTTGAATGATCGCAACCAAAAGGGGACATTCTCATCTGGGGTGATCCTACGAAGTTATAATGAAATCCCTTCATAAATATGACCTGTAGACTGTGCTCAAGATTTTCGGGCTTTGGGCCCCTGAAGTCGTCACAGTTGACCAATCACGACCAAAAGGGGATGTCATCATCTAGGCATTATATGGAGTCAAACTTATGGGTTACAATGAAGTCCTTCCATAAATATGACCAATAGACTATGCTAAAGGTTTTGGGCTCGGGCAGGCATCAAGGCTGAATGATCGCGACCAAAAGGGGATGTTCTCATCTAGACATTATTTAGAGTCATCCTACCAAGGTACAATGAAATCCCTTCATAAATATCACCTGTAGACTGTGCTAAAGGTTTTCGGGCTTTGGGCCCCTGTAGCCATCACAGTTGCCTAATGGTGTCCAAAAGGGGATGTTCTCATCTAGACATTTTATGAAGTCAATTTACCAAGTTACAATGAAATTCCTTCATAAATATGACCTGAAGACTGTGCTAAAGGTTTTCGGGCTTTAGACACGGGCAGACATCATGGTTGAATAATCGAAACCAAAAGGGGACATTCTCATCTGGACATCATCTGGAGTGATCCTACGAAGTTACAATGAAATCCCTTCATAAATATGACCTTTAGACTGTGCTCAAGGTTTTCGGGCTTCGGGCACTTGCAGCCATCACAGCTGACCAATCACAACCAAAAGGGGATGTCATCATCTAGGCATTATATGAAGTCAACCTAACAGGTTACAATTAAATCCTTCCATAAATATAACCTTTTGCCTATGCTAAAGTTTTTTGGGCTCGGCACCCATCAAGGCTGAATGACCGCGATCAAAATGGGACGTTCTCATCTAGACAGTATTTGGAGTCATCCTACCAAGTTATAATGAAATCCCTTCATAAATATCACCTCTAGACTGTGCTAAAGGTTTTTGGGCTTCGGCCCCTGTAGCCGTCACAGTTGCCCAATCACATCCAAAAGGGGACTTTCTCATCTAGACATTATATGAAGTCAACCCACCAAGCTACAATGAAATTCCTCAATAAATATGACCTGTAGACTGTGCTAAAGGATTTCAGGTTTTGGGCTCGGGCAGTCGTCACGGTTGGCAGATCATGCCCAAATGGGGAAATTCTCATCTAGACATCATAAGGAGTCATCCTACCAAGTTACAATGAAATCCTTCCACATTAAACATGACCTGCAGACTGTGCTAAAAGTTTTTGGGTTTTGGACTTGGGCAGCCATCACGGTTGATAGATCATGCCCAAAAGGGGACGTTCTCATCTGGGCAGTATACAGAGGCATCCTACCAAGTTACAACAAAATCCCTTCGTAAATAAGACCTGTAGACTGTGCTAACGGTTTTCAAGTTTTGGGCTCGGGCTGCCATACCGGTTGCCCGATCGCGACCAAAAGGGGACGTTCTCATCTAGACATGACCCCAAACCTGCATATGAAATTTTGTGACGATCGGACAAGAACTGCTGGGTGTAGCCCGTGCTAAAGGAAAATGACTCACAGACTCACAGACTAACAGACTCACAGACTAACAGACTTCCGCATGCGTGATGGCAATAGCTTATCTGGACTATGTCAAGTTAAGCTAAAAATGATAAATTTAAAGTAATTTGTATATTTTGTATATTTACCAATGGCCCAGACTAGCTAGCTGGTGCAAACTCGATATTATCAAGGGCCAAACACAAATTTTGAACCCCCCCCCAATCCCCAAAATTTGCATACAATACCGAAAATTAAAAGCCCTATCTGGCCCTCCATACTTTACCATATGCGCATGCACAATGGTCAGGAACAGACCAGAATTGCCGCCAACATACAATTGATGTACAATTGATTCCAATAATAACACTCCAATGAACCGTTCGAATATACAAGAATGTGTACTGTATCCTCAAGAAACCTGGATTTAGAACATGGAACAAGCTATGATTAACAGACTCGTCACGGACCGTCCCCGAAATAATTCATTTTCCTTGGTCCGCAACAACCATTGATTGTTCGAAGAAAGATATACTACTCCGAATAATGATGCCAAAAATGGAGAACATATGCATAGACAGCCTGTTGGCCGTTCCATAACTGATCCAAATAGCCCCAAAATTCTCATGAGCTCTATGAGAAGAGCAAGAATGTATATAATGTGTCCAATAATGCATCTGCCTAATAAATACATATATTATGCAAGCTAGCAATGAAATCCCGCATGTACTCATCTGAATGCAGCCTGTATCAAGGTATGACCGAGTGATACAAGTGTAACCAGGAAACTGAATGAATAATACAACGTTAATATGCAGTTAACTGGCTAATAAACTCATACGTCGTAAGAAAAGGCCAGACCCCTCTGAGCGAAACTTTTCAGAGTGGACTGATTACCACATTGGAGAATGTCACCCAGATAATTGACATGTCATCCATACAGGTACATGAAGGCTAGCAATTTTATTGATAATGAATCATATGCTCGTATATGACTAAAAAACGAACAACCACAGGAAACAAACCAACTAAAAAGTGGATGTGCCCATGAGGTTGCTGTTAGAACATGACCCAGCAGCCAATTGAGAAGCCATGAAAGGCATGTATATACTTAAATGCATATAAGGCTTACGGTAAGAAAACTATGTCTTGCCCTGTAATCGCCTCTTAAAACATTGGCAGGGAGGGGTTCAACGAAAAATTCATATCAAACCCCCCTCACCCGCATTACTTGAATCGCTCGTGTTAGTCATCAAATAGTATAGGAACCACAGGGCTCCCTCATGTCTGACCGACTCCATAATGCCAACAAGAGGCCCCAGTGGGCCTGAGGGCGCTCACCTGACATGGTAGCCTAAATATCAACCCAGAGAATTGATTTCCACAAGTTGCATCTGCTCCTCCTAAGAAAAGCTGAAACCAAATATCCAAATATTCTGACCAGTGGATCTTAAAAAAGATTTTTAAAGAATATTCCTCATATTGAACTAAGTCATAATTCGGGCTCCCACAGGGAGCCCATATATGAACCCAGGGACTTGGCTTTAACAAACCTGAAACTCACACCCCTAAGGATTCCGCACACCAAATATCAAAACATTCCGACTGCTGGATCTGAAGAAGAAGATTTTTAAAGAAAATTCCTCATTTTGAACCAAGTTACAATTCGAGCTCCCACAATCAGTCCAAATATGGACCTAGGGACATGGCTTGAACAAACTTGAATCTTACCCCCCTAAGGATGCTGCATAAAAAATATCAAAAGCATTCATCTGCTGGATCTGAAGATTTGAAAATTCCTCATTTTGAACTAAGTTGTCATTCAGGCTCTTCCCATAGGAGCCCAAATATGAACCAAGGGACTTGGCTTAAACAAACTTGAATCTCAGCCCCCCAAGGTTGCTCCATGCCAAATATCAAAACATTCCAACTGCTGAATCTGAAGAAGAAGATTTTTAAAGAAAAAATCCTCATATTGACTAAGTTATAATTTGGGCTCCCACAGGGAGCCCAAATATGGAGCCATGGACTTGGCTTCAACACACTTGAATCCCTCCCATAACAACGCCAAATATTATCCCTCAAACTTCTCTTGAACAAATCTGAGTCTACACCTCAAAAGGAAGGTGCATACCATATGTCAAGTCTCTGCTACTGCTGGTTCATGAGAAGAAGATTTACAAAGATTTTGGTGCCCCTTGGGGGCGTGGCACCACCCAGGAGGAGGGGCAACTTCATTTGAACAATCTTAATAGGCATTAGGTAATAAACATTTAGCCAACATTTGAATAAAATTGGGCTAGTGGTTTAGGAGGAGAAGTCGATAATGTAAAGTTAACGCCGGACGGACGACGACGGACAGAAAGTGATTAGTAAAGCTCCCCTTGAGCTTCGCTCAGGTGAGCTAATAAGGAGAGGGACGTGATGAAGAAATACACCATATTGACATAATCACACTTGGTAAATATGGCGTCATCAATAGAGATTATCACCTCATATAACTAACACCAACATTTGAATAAAATTGGGCTAGTGGTTTAGGAGGAGAAGTCGATAATGTAAAGTTAACGCCGGACGGACGACGACGGACAGAAAGTGATTAGTAAAGCTCCCCTTGAGCTTCGCTCAGGTGAGCTAATAAGGAGAGGGACGTGATGAAGAAATACACCATATTGACATAATCACACTTGGTAAATATGGCGTCATCAATAGAGATTATCACCTCATATAACTAACACCAAACCATACCGGTAGGAAGAGAATTACCTCCTCTAACATACAGTATCATGTCCTATAGGACAACGAACTTAGCCTAGCTGAAGCAGCAAAAGGTCTTCCTCTACGTGAAGACAATAAAAGGCTGATAAGTGTGGACTTAGAAGCTCACTAAAGAGACTTACAACGCTAGTCAAAGCTTATTAGTCTTCATCTCCGTGAAGACAGATATATCGGTGTAAGTTGCGACCTTGAAGGCTCTGTGAACAGAGACTTACAACTATCGTCGTGCACGGGAGGGAATGAAGAGCCACTATTTTAACAACCCTAAATTCCCAAAGAGACAGCAGTCCCAAGAGATAATAAATTCAGTTATGTCACTGCATAATTACTGAAAAAATCTTGCTCATGATTTTAGCTGGGCTACTATGGTGTAAACAATAAGACTCAAGTCTAGGACACCTTGGAAAACAAACCGAAAAGCACTGTATCCTTATCGGTTTTATTCCCAAAAGACAGCGGTCAGAGCCTAGGGGGGGGGGGGGGGGAGGAGGAACGACAAATAATTCCTCTTGAACTCCCCTCACCAGCATTACTGGAATCGCTCTTGTGTTAGTTATCAAATAGTATAGGAATCGCAGGGCTCCCTCACGTCTGACCGACTCCATAATGTCATTAAGGACGGAGAGGGACGTGATTAACAAATAATTCACCATATAAACATAATATTCAGTTGGTAAGGTGGAAATATAATCCACAGCAATATATTGGATAGAAAGGAAAAGGGAGACGAAAACAATGTTCCGACACCCGATCATAAAAACCTAGATGAATTCTTACATTCGATCTGATATCAGGAAATATATTCCCGAGATGGAGTTTAGTATAGGTGTTTGAAGAAACGCTCATTAATCACACTAGGTTAATATGGCATCATCAATAGGGCTTATCGGTAGGAAGAGAATAACCTCCTCTAACATAACGGTTCTATGTCCGATAGCACAATGAACTCAGCCTAGCTGAAGCAACTAAAGGTCTTCCTATTCTTCAGGAGTTAGTATAGGCATTTGAAGAAACACTCATTAATCACACTAGGTTAATATGGCATCATCAATAGGGCTTATCGCCTCAGATAACTAACACTAAACCATACCGGTTGGAAGAGAATAACCTCCTCTAACATAATGGTATCATGTCCGATAGGACAATAAACTCAGCCTAGCTGAAGCAGCTAAAGGTCTTCCTATCCGTGAAGACAATTAAAAGGCTCATAACTGCTGCCTTAGAAGCTCACTAAGGAGACTTACAACTCCAGCCGCAGCTTATAAGTCTCCATCTCCGTGAAGACAGATATATCGATGTAAGTTGCGACCTTGAAAGCTCACTGAACGGAGACGTACAACTATCGTCGTGCAAGATAGGGAATGAAGAGTCGCTATATAAACAGCCCTAAATTCCCAAAGAGACAGTAGTCTCAAGAAATAATTATTTCAGTTATGTCATTGCATAATTACAGAAAAAACATCGCTCATGTTTCTAGCTAGGCTACTATGGTGTAAAAATAAGACTCAAGTCTATGACACCTAGGAAAATAAAGTGTCAATGACACTGTAGCTTAACTTGTCTATGTGTTGTGTTTGATGAAAAGGATAATGTTCAATGTTTATGAAAGGATTATGAAATAAGACAAGAATTGTGATAACTGGGAATATGTTAATTTCTGTTCCATGTATGCTATGTTGTTAATAAAAATAATATGAGGTGTAGACTGTACTAAAGAATTGAGTGGGTTAATGTGGCCCTCACAGTTAATGCATGGGGCCCTCACAGTTAACGCATGTCAACGAAAGTTACCAAGTTACAGTGAAATTATTCCAAAACGAGTCATCCTATCAAGTTACAATGAAATCCCTTCATAAATATGGCCTGAAGACTGTGTTAAAGGTTTTTGGGCTTCAGGCCCCGGTTGATCGATTGCAACTAAAAGGGGACGTCCTCATCTCAACATTATACTGAGTCATTCTACCAAGTTACAATGAAATCCCTTCACAAATACGACATGTAATCTGTATTAAAGTTTTTTGTGTTTTGGGCTTGGGCAGCCATCATGGCTGAATGATCTCGACTAGAAGGGGACATTCTCATCTGGGCATTATCTGGAGTGATCCCACAAAGTTAAAATGAAATCCCTTCATAAATATGACCTGTAGACTGTGCTAAAGGTTTTCGGGCTTCGGGCCCCTGTAGCCGTCACAGTTGACCAATCATGACCAAAAGGGGATGCCATCATCTAGGCATTATATGGAGTCAACCTAACAAGTTACAATGAAATCCTTCCATAAATACGACCTATAGACTATGCTAAAAGTTTTTGAGTTTTGGGCTCGGCAACCATCACGGATTAATGATTGCGACCAAATGGGGACGTTCTCATCTAGACATTATTTAGAGTCATCATACCAAGTTAAAATGAAATTCCTTCATAAATATGACTGTGCTAAAGGTTGTCGGGCTTCGTGCACCTGTAGCCATCACAGTTGACCAATCACGTACAAAAGGGGACATTCTCATCTAGACATTATATGAAGTCAACCTACCAAGTCACAATGAATCCCTCCATAAATATGACCTGTAGACTGTGCTAAACGTTTTCGGGTTTTGGGCTCGGGCAGTCGTCATGGTTGACAGATTGCGACCAAATGGGGAAGTTCTCATCTAGACATCATACAGAGTCATCCAAGCAAGTTACAATGAAATCCCTCTATATTAAGTATGACCTGCAGACTGTGCTAAAAAATTTTGGGTTTCGGGCTTGGGCAGTCATCACGGTTGACAGATCATGACCAAAAGGGGACATTCTCATCTAGACATAATACAGAGGCATCCTACCAAATTACAATGAAATCCCTTCATAAATACGACCTGTAGACTGTGTTTTGGGGGTTTTGGACTCGGGCAGCCATACCGGTTAACCGATCGCGACAAAAAAGGGAACATTCTCATCTAGACATGACCCCAAACCTGCATATGAAATTTTGTGACGATCAGTCAAGAACTACGGGTGTAGCCTGTGCTAAAGGAAAATATGAACAGACTCACAGACTTCCGCATGCATGATGGCAATAGCTTATCTTGACTTTGTCAAGTTAAGCTAACAAACCGAAAAGCACTGTACCTTTATCAGCTTTTTCCCAAAAGACAGTGGTCAGAGCCTAGCTAACGTAGCTAGAAGTCTTCCTCTCCGTGAAGACAGATATCTCCATGTAACTAATGACCTTGAAAGCTCACAAAACAAAGACTTACAACCATCGTCGTGCAAGGTAGGGAATGACGAGCCACTATTCTAATGGCTGTAATTCCCAAAGAGACAGTAATCTTAAGGTAGCTACGCAGTTATGAATCTTCGTCTACTTGAAGACATATCTGTGTCACTTGCGGCCTTTGAAAGCTCACTAAATGGAGACTTACAACACTAGCCACTAAGAAAAGACCGCTGTAACAGTACATAAGGCTACTGTGGCGTCCACAATGACATTAAATGTCTTGACGCCAAGGAATACAACACCAAGAGGGAAACGACATACCTATTCCCTCTAACAGCTCTATTCCAAACAAGACAGCTGTCTTAGCCTTTCTGTGCACTATCCGTCCGGCTTCAGGTCGAGAAACAGGTGATCTGAAAAACCTAGAGAATATTACGACGACCTCTATTGCTTTTCTTCAAGAGGAGAGCCTGTATCTCTGCAAGGAGAGACTCTCTTGGAAGAATTCGCCGGAAGATATGTCCAACACATACTTCTTGTAAGGGGAGCTTTGCTCTGACTGATAGCCGCAGGCCTGCCGAGACTACATTATCATCCACTGATCTTCCGCAATTTTCATCCACTTTTTTGCAAGGTTGATAACCTTCCGCTAAGTGGAAAGCAACAAAAGTCTATTTTCGGCGACCTCTATTGCTTCCTTCAATAAGAGAGCCTGTACCTCGCAGGGATGGTGTGGGGCAAGCCCCTTTCGACCTTCAGCAATAACTGTATTTAAATTTCTTTTGTTTATGTTTGGACGCGGAAAAGGAGGAAGAAGTAGAGGTGTTCAGCGGCGTCTATGTCTCCGCCGGTTCTTCTTGGGAGGAGGTGGTCGCGATGGAGAAATCGCTGTCGGGCATGTTGTTGGGTGTCTGAGGACTAGGGAACTGGCTTGGAGTAAATGGCCTAGCCCTTGCAGCTGATGGAGGTGTGGTGGCTGCTTCTGGTGGATTTTTTTGTAGATAGCACTTGCCGTGTATCTATGTATGTGACTGTAGTAGTTTGAAGCTGTTTTTGTAGATGTCCATGGTGCTTATGTATGGTATTTGCCTCATCATAAAGTCTAGGTGTCTGTCGTCGCTGAACTTCATCCCCAGGAGAGCGCCCACTGATTCCGCGGTGCTCACCTCCCGATTGGAGTTCTGGTAGGAAGAAGCTGGAGAAGCAAGAGCGGGTTCAGCGTCAGGTGCGATGTCCAACTCAACCTCCTGTTCCACAAACAGTCCTTCAACCTCCATCTCTTCTTCCGAGGAAGAGTGTGATGGGCTGGAGTTTGGACTGTTACCTGGTGAACCAGCGTCCTTCAAACCATCCACCAGAGTGGAAGGTGCCGAGCTTGGAATGGTCAGGGATAGCATCCATAGAGTTTTCATCTCCGTGGTTAACCTCCCTCACTTCCTTTTCCCTCTTCTTCTTTTCTATGAACTCAGTCAATCGGTGGGCATCGCGTAGTCTGGCAGAAGATCCCTTCTTTCTCTTTCTTTTCTTATTGATCTTGTGTTTCTTTGTCATCATCCAGCTTGTCCGAGTCACTAGGAGGGTGACCAGTGTGAGAGGAAATCCCCCCACGAAAGGTGCTACACCTCTCCAAGAACTTCGGTTCTGTTTTTGTCTCAAACTCCACTGTCAAGTGAATTGTTCCCTTGCACACCTGGATACTCCAGGTGGTAGCAAGGGTGGCCTTCACTTTGATCAGTGTCTCTTGGATAACTAATGGCAGCACCATTGTTCAATTGTTAGCACCTCGGAGTCCAAGGTGTTCAGTTATGCCATAAATTCATTTTATATTGCACAGAAAGTTAGTTTTGGTGTTAAAAATCAGTTTTGCTACAATTGTTGTCAAACTAAATACTCCATAAGCAGGTCAAGAGGTTCAATATATGTGAAAGTAGAATTTGGTAGAACAGTGACTAAAGTAATATTAATTGGCTATGGTTGATACATGAAAAAGTCCAACAATCAAATTAATTATTCATTTCTTGGGTAATAAGCTATCATCAACCAAAAATAAAGCTCAGTATGTGAGAACCGTTATTCAAACATAGAAAGTAAAAGAAAATGAAGTGCCAATTGCATGTACCCCTATCATTTTGAAAGGCAGTCCATTGTCAGTATTGATGGAAGAGAAATAACTGCATATTTCTCTTTCCAAGGTTCCAAGGGGTTTTCCTGGTTACAGTTTTGAAATGCTCAGTACACACGTGTTTGTGCTATGCTATGCAAAATTGATTAATTTGTATGTAAAAAAATATTAGGACGAATAATTAGTGGATTCATCCATATAAATCTCCGAGAGGGGTTATCACTGAAGTAGTAAATATTAACAGGTATTTTTTTTCTTCAGGATTTTAATGCATCCAGTAAAACGTTGATTGCCAGTATCTCACATCCTCTTTATCAACATTCATGCAGTTGGGAAAAAACAGTGAGCAAGCAACCTAATATGAACAAACTCTACATTTTTTTATTGAATTCAAATGTAATTAAGTAATAAAACTAGATGTGTCAATACGACATGCATGCTCCCGCAAGCAAAAAAAAGTCTGGAATACTGATTCTCTGATTTTGCACATCATAAACTAAGTTAAAGGTCAATAACTTCATAAAAAATCATCCGACAGATACCAGACATGAACTCGATTTGTAGGTACCCATGACAAAGTGACATACCAGATATCAGCCAATTATCTCAATGTATGATGACAAAAATCTGGAAAACTGCCATTTTGGAAGTTCAAGGTCAATAACTCCACAAAAAATCATCAGACTGGGACCAAACTCGAACTCAATTTGTAGGTACCCATGACAAAGCCACATAACAGAAATCAGCCAATTTTCTCAATGCATGATGAAATAAGTCCAGAAAACTATTATTTAGAAAGTTCAAGAGAAATAACTCTGCAAATAAATCATTCGTCCGAGGCAAAACTTAAACTCGAATTGTAGGTACCCATGACAAAGACACATACTAGAAATCAGCCAATTATCTGAGATATAGCACAAAAAAAGTGTGCAAAACTGATTCTCTGAGTTTTCACAACATGAACTGAAGTTCAAGGCTAGAAAAATCATCTGACCAATACCAAACTCGAACTCGATTTGTAAGTACCCAGGACAAAGCCACGTAACAGAAATCGGCCAATTATCTCAATGTATGGTGATGGAAATTCCAGAAAACTGTTATTTTGGAATGACAGAATGATGGGAAAAGAGAATGACGGCTGGATAAGGGTAACACTATATGCCCCCAGCCATTTCATGCAGGGGGGAGGGGGGGGGGGGGGGCATAATAAAAACAAAACATCCAACTGAAACAAAATTTGTTTTCTTACCAAATATCAACAGATCCGGTCTTATGGATTGAAGGAGAGAATATTTGAGGAATATTCTTCAAACAGTAAAAAGTTAAAATTTGGGCTCCATGAGGAACCAAAAGGTGAACCCATGAACTTGATTTGAACATACTTGAATCTGCCCTCCAAAGTATGGTGTATACCAAATATTAAAAGTTTCTGCCAGGTGGTTCTGAAGAAGATTTTTAAAGCAACCCATGGACTTGGTTTTAAATTGAATCTGACCCCTACGAGGAAGCAGTATACCAACTATTAGAAGATTCTGACTGGTGGATTTGAATTTTCAAGTAAATCCTCATATAGCTCAAGGTTACAATTTGGACTCACATAGAATGTTCAAATATGAACCCAAGGGCTTTATTTGAACAAACTTGAATCTGAAAAACCTAAAGATGGTGAATATGAAAAGATTCTGGTGGGTGGGTGGGTGGGCGGGCGGGTCTCCTTTTTCAGGCGGGTGGGTGGGCGTGCAGGTAGGTAGATAGGTAGGTAGGTAGGTAGGTAGGTAGGTAGGTAGGTATTTTAAACTGAGGAAACGCACTGGCACAGATGTTTACTGAGAAACATTTTTTACTTTTTATATGCCACTTAATAATAATGGTATTTTGCGACCAATGAGCCACGCCGAAGGACTAAATGTCCAATCCACCCATCCCTAACTTCCCGTCCATGCAGTACCCAGTCAAAAAGCTGGGCTTTTGACCGGGAACTGCATCAACCGGACAAAGTAAAAATAGGCTGATTAAATCATCAGTTGTGTACCCATACGCGCAACTAGTAGAAAGCTGTTATTATCTCAGGACCAATTTTTGGAGGAATTTTCAATTTGAGGGATAAAGGTTTAATATCTCAGGATCAAATTATCAGATTTACACCAAAAACCATACAGCGCGGCACATCAGTAACCTGAACACAAATATAAAGTAACTTGACAATCCAAGCAATATTTTTCAAGTTATCGAATGCCAAAGGGATTGGAAGAATTTTCAATTTAAGAATTAATACAATTTGTATTAATGGAAGTTTAAGCTGAAACAAGAATATCTTTCACTAATTAAACTGATCTTGTATGGTTTCCATGTATACCAGGCTAGGTACAAGCAGCTGAGTTACTTTATACAAAGTATAGCCTCGAGCTATTTCTATAAATTTAACTAAGTTCTGTAGAGATATTTTAATGTTAATACTGGGCTTTCCTTGGTTGTTGAAAATTACCATTTGTTGCCTCCAAGCTGACTCAGTATTGCAGGCTGCAGAATGGTATTTTTCTGCAGACCTGAACAAAAGAAATGACTAAAGGTACATGTACCGCTCTCACAGATTGACTTGACCCTCCACTGTTCTCAATCTTGCAATACATTTATTGACAAGATGGCTACAGATGGGGTGCCAGGTCCAGTGCTGGTGTGACATCTCAAAGTCTTTCCCCCAGTTCGACTGCTATTCCAGTGTTGGGGACTTCACAACAATTGGCTTCAAGTTCACCGCATGACAATTTTCATGTGCTAACCGATGTCTCCCTTTCACATTAATGTTCTAGCGACACTCCAGCTTTCTCACATGTGGATTGCACTCGAGAAAATTTGGCATCGATCCCTCACAACTCCAAGCAACTGTTACAAACAGATTTCAGTTCAGCAACTACTCCTATCAATATTGCACAACTTTCCCATGAATTATGTATGCATCGAGATCGAAGGTTTGTACACTATCTCCTAGATGGATTCTCCAATGGTTTCCACACTGGACTTAGCAGTATCCCTTCCACTTCCTTTGAATGTAAGAATCTCAGATCTGCCCTCAACCAACCTTCCATTGTTGATTCTCTTATTCAGACAGAACTAGAAAAGGGTTACCTCTTAGGCCCGTACAGCTCCCCTCCCTTTCCTACAGACCGCGTTAGCCCCATTGGCATAGCTGAGGGAAAATATTCTCACAAAAAACGATTAATTGTTGACCTCTGGGCTCCTCATGATAATGTGACCACAGCAAGCATGAATGACCTTATTGACAAGCAGTCTTTTTCCCTCTCCTATGTTCGGGTTGATGACGCCATTAAATTAATATGCCAATTGGGTCCCGGGGCCTGGATGTGCAAAACTGACATCACTGATGCTTTTAAATTGCTGCCTATACTCCCATCCCTGTGGAATCTCTATGGGATACACTGGAAGGACCAGTATTATTTTTTTGTTTGCCTAGTTTTTGGAAGTCATTCAAGTCCCAAAATCTTTGACCAACTATCTACTGCGATATGTTGGATTGCTCAACACAATTACAATATTCCACATATTCTGCATTTACTTGATGATTTTCTGACCATAGATCCCCCAGATGGTGAGCCTCTCCGGACTATGGCCTTGTTGACTATGATTTTTCGTAAACTCAATATTCCAATTGCTGGCCACAAAACACTTGGCCCAGCCACTTCTCTGGAATTTCTTGGCATCATTCTTGACTCTGACCAACATGGAGGCCCGCCTTCCTTTCGAGAAAATACACCGCATTCAAATGATCATCTCCGACTTTATTGCATGGTCCAAGTGCAAGAAGGTTCAATTGCTGAGTCTTCTTGGTCATTTGAATTATGCTTGTAAAGTCATTATTCCAGGTAGGTCGTTCATATCGCATCTGTTAACGCTGTCTGTTAAAGCCAAGAAACTGCACCACTTTGTATACCTCAATCATAGCTGTCGACGTGAGCTGAACATGTGGAGAGAATTTCTCACTGGATGGAATGGAGTTTCTTTATTTCTTGAGAATGCTTTCACCCATGCACCAGACTTTCATCTGTATACAGATGCGGCCTCCTCGGTGGGCTATGGTGGCTATTTCCAGGGCGCTTGGTTTCAGGGGAAGTGGTCATCCGAGTTTCTTTCAGAGCTCCGCTACTGTCAGGATAACTTTTCTATGACCTTGCTCGAATTATATCCCATTGTGGTGGCCGCTGTTCTGTGGGGACAGTCGTGGAGTAGAAAACGTATTGTTTTTCACTGTGACAATATGGCAACGGTTCATATTTTACGAAAGGGTCGAAGCTCTTACCGCCATACTTTTATTATGTAATTAATGCGTCTGTTAACATGATGTGGAGCAACTAACAATTTCATGTTTTATGTAAAACATGTCCCCGGTAAGCAGAATGTTATCGCTGATCTTATTTGAATTTCTCTTTTCCAGGCATTCCACCATCTGGCTCCAGAAGCTGCACAGAGACCCATCGTACTTCCAGAATTTTCAGCAGTGATCCTCAATTGAACCTGATAAGGACGGCGGTGTGGCAGGCTTCTGTCAGCAACAACACTCTACACACTTATACATCAGCTTTACGTCATTTTCAAGACTTCTGTACCTCGTACAAGATACCACTTTCACCCAGCGGATTTCCTTCAGAAGTTTCCGAAGACGTCCTTCTGACAAATGCAGCCTATTGTCATGGTGTTAACCCTTTACCCAACGTAACGGCCAAAACCGGCCAGCGCTATTCTCAAAAATCGCTAGTTAATTTTCATTATTTTTTTCATTTTTTGTCTCAAAAACATAGGTTATGACCCCTCAATGGAACGAGCTCGTTCCAATGAGGGGTCATAACCTATGTTTTTGAGACAAAAAATGAAAAAAATTAGTTATTCAAGAATTTTTTTGGCAAGTGTCGTCTTTTTTTCATGTTAGGTAAAGGGTTAAGTCTCTTTCTTATCATACTATAAAATTGTACCTTTCTGGCATCTACTATTTCTGCCTCCGTTTTTGCATCCCTGCAGCTCGTGCGATTGCAGATGTTTCTGCGCAGTATTAAGCGTTTACAGAAACCATCTACCACCCGTCGTTTGCCTATTACTTTTAGCAATTTGCGACAGATATGTCATGCCCTCCGCAGGGGTTTTCGCGATCCCTACTTTGACTCCTTAATGGAAGCTGCTTGCTGCATCGCATTTTTCGGTTTTCTTCAATGTGGCGAATTTACTTCCCATAGTCTGCGTTTCAACCCAGCCTTTAGTCTCTGTGTGGGTGACATCCAATATCGTTTGACAGATCAAGTCCTTTTGCTTCACTTGAAGGTCTCAAAGTGTGACCCCTTCCGTAAAGGTGTTACCATTCAGCTCTATCAGACTGGGCACGATGTTTGTCCCATCCACAGTCTCCTGGCTTATTTTGCACTCAAACCATCAACTTCCTTCCACCCTGATGCACCTCTTTTTTGTCTTTCAAATGGGTCTCCCCTCACTCGCACTCTTTTTATCCAGTCGTTGAAAGCGCTCCTTTCTCTTATTGGCCTCCCCGATTCCCGTTACAATGGCCACTCATTTCGAATAGGCGCCGCCACTTCTGCAGCAGCCGCTCATGTTGAAGACCACCTGATCAAGACACTAGGGCGATGGTCCATGACCGTTGTGCTGTACATGTGGTGTTCTGGGCAGGCATGAGCACCCGCTTCATCGTAGCAGCCCATGTTTACGACCACTCGCTCGCGTTTCTGTTGGGGGTATATATATTATTGTTACTCTTGCCCCTGCATGTTCCAGGACACTGTGTCATGTGTGCACAGAGGGCCACGTGTGCCTGGCTGCTGTCAAGTACAGGTGGTGTCCTGTGCGGGCATGTGCGTCGTGTCCCTCACAGGCTTTGCAGCCACTTGTGTTCAGGGTCCCTCGATTAACACTTTTAAGATGGTACTGTTCCTTTATTTCAGCGCCTACTGACTTTTCCATGTTTGGGGGTGTGCCCATTCCCTGGACGTGCTTCTGACATTCTTTCCTTGTTTTCTTCCGGCACTGTGTGTCCGACCGGTTCTTCTCTCCTTCACTGTTCCTTTCCCCCTCTTCATTCTTTGGGGAGATTCGGCTTGTTTCACAATCCTTCTTTGGCGGTTGCGATGCTGAAAATACTTTGTGTTCTCAGCATCGTCTCCCCAATTCATTTCATGTTCAATTCATGTTTGAATGTTTATATATGTAGAGTTCATTTAAATAAATAGAAGAAAAAATATAATTCATACAACTGTGTTGTTTACTGCTTAAATTAAGAATTAATACAATTTGTATTAATGGAAGTTTAAGCTGAAACAAGAATATCTTTCACTAATTAAACTGATCTTGTATGGTTTCCATGCATACCAGGCTGGGTACAAGCAGCTGAGTTGCTGTATACCATGTATAGCCTCAAGCGCTATTTCTATAAATTTAACTAAGTTCTGAGCAGATATTTTAATGTTAATACTGGGCTTTCCTCGGTTGTTAAAAATTACCATTTGTTGCCTCCAAGCTGACTCAGTCTTGCAGGCTGCAGAATGGTATTTTTCTGCAGACCTGAACAATCCATCCATTGTAATGTGTTACTGGTGACATTCCAGAGTTGTGACATGGGTATTCTAGCTAAACGTTTCCAGGAAAACTACAAAGAGGTATGACCAAATATGGAAATGGGAATTGCAAAACTTGCTTGTATATACCAAGTCCCAGATAGACCAAATCAGTCTCGCTAGTTTCTTTGAAATGCACAGACATTCTGTTCAGTAACCACCCATCAGCCCCACCAATACCCCTTCTTCCTTGCCCATGTTTTCTGTTTCTCTTGGGTACTTTAGGTTTTGTTTTTGACATGCCTCACTGTGGCTTGGTTTGCTGCATGATCTGGCTGGCGGTTGCAATGCTGAAAATACTTTGTGTTCTCAGCATCGTCTCCCCAATTCATTTCAGTCACCTAGGCTGCAATACTAATCTTCCATGGTGGACTTTGCAACTAGGTACTAGTTCAATAACATGTCTTTGTGTGACACTGCAGTATTCATACCTCGGTCACACCTGATGATACCACCACATCGTGGTGCTCTCCTAATTCTACGCTGTATTGTAAAGCAGACTGAATCACCTCAAAGGGCCAAAATGTTTGAATGTTTATATATGTACAGTTCATTTAAATAAATAGAAGAAATGAAAGTGTCAATGACAATGTAGCTCAACTTGTCAAGACAAAGACATGCACGTGTAGTATGTGACACAGCAATGACAAACATCTAGGTAATGACCTGATAACAAAGGTACATATAAAGTATTGTAACGGTCTGTACATAAATACTGACCGTTGCCTGTAACAAATGGAAAAGGTAAAGTATTGTAAAGGTGGGTAACAGTCAGATGCTAAACTAGAAAAGAAAACTTTGAGTCCCAGAGTGGGTCTGACTGAACCCCAAAATATTTGTTCTCATAGCACAGTGATAACAAAGGCATCCCAAAACACACTTGTTCCTGTCCCAAGGTGAAAACAAAGGTACCCAAGAAGTTTTGTGAAGATCAATTCATAAATACGAGCTGTATAGAACTTGTGACAAAAAACTGATTGGACCTAATTTTGGTACAAAATGGCCACTGGTTGCCATCTTGAATTTTGGACAGTACCCAGAAACACTCATTCTCATCCCAAGGTGATAACAAAGGTACCCAAGAAGTTTTGTGAAGATCGGTTCATAAATACAGCCTCTACCCTGAGCCGTATTGACATGTGTGCTCACATTGTGTAAGTAGCACTGAATAAATCAAAGTTCATCTAATTTGCATAATTTCTGCATGAAAAAAAAAACCCTTACAATATGTGATGTATTCCATGTTACTAAACATTCATACAAAAATTTATTCAAATCAGAACTTTCATACAGAAGTTCTGTACAAAAGACTGATTGCACTAATTTTGGTACAAAATGGCTGCTGGTGGCCATCTTGAATTTCGGACCACACCCAAAAACACTCGCTCTCATCCCACGGTGATAACAAAGGTACCCAAGAAGTTTCGTAAAGATTGGTTCATAAATATGGCCTCTAGTCTGAGCTGTATAGAAGTTGTGTACAAAAAACTGATTAGACCTAATTTCGGTACAAAATGGCCACTGGCAGCCATCTTGAATTTTAGACCGTAACTAGAAACACTCGTTCTCGTCCCAAGGTGATAACAAAGGTACCCAAGACATTTCGTGAAGATGAGTTCATAAATACAGACTCTAGTCTGAGCCATATTGACATGTGTACTTACTATGTGTAAGTTGCACTGAAAAAATCAAAGTTCATCTAATTTGCATAATTTCTGCACGAGAAAAAAACCCGTATTATACGTGATGTATCCCATGGTACTAAACATTCACATAAAAAATTATTCAAATCAGCACTTTCATATGGAAGTTCTGTGCAAAAATCTGATTGCACCTAATTTTGTACAAAATGACTGCCATCGACCATCTTGAATTTCGGACCGGACCCAAAAACACTCGTTCTCGTCCCACGGAGATACCAAAGGTACCCAAGAAGTTTCGTAAAGATCGGTTCATAAATACGGCCTCTAGCCCGAGCCGTATTGGCATTTGCACTTACAGTGCTGAAAGTAACACCAAAAACATCAAAATTAGTCTAATTTGCACAATTTACGCACGAGAAAAAAACCCCGTATTATATGTGATGTATCCCATGGTACTAAACATTCATACAAAAAATTATTCAAATCAGAGCTTTCATATGGAAGTTCTGTACAAAAAACAGATTTCTGCATCATCGGTACAAAATGGCGGCTGGCAGCCATCTTGAATTTCGGACCGCACCCCAAAACACTCGTTCTCGTCCCACGGTCATAACAAAGGTACCCAAGGAGTTTCGTAAAGATCGGTTCATAAATACGGCCTCTAGCCCGAGCCATAGCAGCTTGGCACTTACAGCTCTGAAAGTAACACTAAATAAATCAAAGTCAGTCTAATTTGCATAATTTACGCACGAGAAAAAAACCCGTATTATATGTGATGTATCCCATGGTACTAAACATTTATACAAAACTTTATTCAAATCAGAACTTTCATACAGAAGTTCTGTACAAAAAAACTGATTTTTGCATCATCGGTACAAAATGGCCACTGGCAGCCATCTTGAATTTCGGACCACACCTAAAAACACTCGTTCCCGTCCCAGGGTCATAACAAAGGTACACAAGAAGTTTCGTAAAGATCGGTTCATAAATACGACCTCTAGCCCGAGCCGTAGCCAATTGTTGACGTACGGACAGACGGACGGACGGACAGACGGACGACGGGCCATGACAATAGCTCAAATTTGACTTCGTCAAAGTTGAGCTAAAAATATAATTCATACTACTGTGTTGTTTACTGCTTAAATTGAAGGATAAAGGGTTAATATCTCAGGATCAAAACTAGAGGTACTGTGAGCAAACTCACAAAGTGATACCCCCCCCCCCCCCCACGCCTGAAATGTATAAGTTAGATTATCTCCCCTTGGAAATGTCAGAACGGAATTATATTGCTTCATGCACATCTTCATATGGAGTTCTTCCATTGTGTAAAGTTTCATCAAAATTCTTCAAATGGTTTAGGAGGAGTTGCGCTTACAAGGATGGACAGACGGTATAAGTTAGATTATCTCCCCTTGGAAATGTCAGAACGGAATTATATTGCTTCATGCACATCTTCATATGGAGTTCTTCCATTGTGTAAAGTTTCATGAAAATTCTTCAAACGGTTTAGGAGGAGTTGCGCTTACAAGTATGGACAGACGGTATAAGTTAGATTATCTCCCCTTGGAAATGTCAGAACGGAATTATATTGCTTCATGCACATCTTCATATGGAGTTCTTCCATTGTGTAAAGTTTCATGAAAATTCTTCAAACGGTTTAGGAGGAGTTGCGCTTACAAGTATGGACAGACGGTATAAGTTAGATTATCTCCCCTTGGAAATGTCAGAACAGAATTATATTGCTTCATGCACATCTTCATATGGAGTTCTTCCATTGTGTAAAGTTTCATGAAAATTCTCCAAACGGTTTAGGAGGAGTTGCGCTTACAAGGATGGTCAGACGGACAGATTATCTCCCCTTGGAAATGTCAGAACGGAATTATATTGCTTCATGCACATTGCCATATGGAGTTCTTCCATTGTGTAAAGTTTCATGAAAATTCTTCAAACGGTTTAGGAGGAGTTGCGCTTACGATGGATGGACAGACGGATGGACAGGGTGATTCCTATATATCCCCCCCAAACTTTGTTTGCGGGGGGTATAATAACAGATTTACACCACAAATTATACAGCTTGGCACATCAGTAACATGACAATTGGATTGATATTTTTTGAGCTATCTCATGCCAAAGGGATTGGAAGAATTCTCAATTTGAAGGACAATAAAGGATAAAGGATGAACATCTCAGGATCAAATTATCAGATTTACACCAAAAACTATACAGCTCGGCACATCAGTAACCTGAACACATATATAAAGTAACATGACAATCCAAGCAATATTTTTCGAGTTATCGAATGCCAAAGAAATGGATATGGATGCCGGACGGACAGACAAAGGATGGACGAACAACGGCATTATGTGTACCATACATGCTATGGGTACACATAATAACTTTGATCAATATTTTTGAGTTATCGCATTCCAAAGAAACTGATTGGAGTAATTCTTAATTTGATGGATAAAGGGTTGATATCAGAGGATCAAAATAACAGATTTACACCCAAAACTATACAGCTCAGCATATCAGTAACCTAAACAGAAATTTAAAGTAACAACACAATCTGATTAATATTATTTGAGATGTTGCATGTCAAAGAAATAGATTGAAATTTTTTTATTAACTATGTGGATCAAGGGTTAATACCTCGGGATCAAATGATCAGATTTATATAAAAAACTATACAGCTCAGCAAATCAGTAACCTGAACATCTATATGAAGTAACAAAACAATCAGATTGATATTCTTTGAGTTATCGCATGTCAAAGAAATAGA
Source organism: Pictodentalium vernedei (assembly GCA_031216915.1). NCBI lineage: Eukaryota > Metazoa > Mollusca > Scaphopoda > Dentaliida > Dentaliidae > Pictodentalium > Pictodentalium vernedei. Next base: position 342,094,476 of record CM062296.1, on the reverse strand, counting down.
TTGGAAAAATGCACAATTTGATGGATAAAGGGTTAAAATCTCAGGATCAAACTACCAGATTTACACCAAAATCTATACAGCTCGGCACATCGGAAACCTGCCCACACATATGAAGTAACAAGGCAACCTAATCAATATTTTTTAGGTTACCGCATGCCAAAGAAATGGATTGGAATAATGCTTAATTTGATGGATAAAGGGTTAGTATCTCATACATTTAAGTTTGATGTTAGGATTGTGACTGTTCAAAATTTCCAAATGAATGACACTGTAGCTCAACTTGACAAACTTGAACTTGGTAAGTTATAAATGAAATGGCAAAATTGAAGATCATTGGTACCAATGTCATTTTTTTTGCCAGTGGCAACATTTTTTGACAGAAACCGAAGAAAATCGATAGCTCCCATCTAGAGGCCTCTCCAAACAAGCATGCCAGGTTTCAAAGCAATCCGATAATAAATGTGCCCTGTAGGGTGTACAAAAGGGAAATATTGTGGTCTGACTAGACTAAATTCTAAGAACATTGGCGGGTGGCAACATTTTTTGACGGAAATGGAAGAAAATCGATAGCTCCCATCTAGAGGTCACCGTAAATAAGCATACCAGGTTTCAAAGCAATCTAATCATAAATGTGCCCCGTAGGGTGAGCCAAAGGGAAATATTGTGGTCTGACTAAACTAAGTTCTAAGAATGCTGGCTGCGGCAACATTTTTTGATGGAAATTGAAGAAAATCGATAGTTCCCATCTAGAGGTCTCCTCAAACAAGCATACCAGGTTTCAAAGCAATCTGATCATAAATGGGCCCTGTAGGGTGTGCCAAAGGGAAATATTGAGGTCTGACTAAACTAAGTTCTACGAACGTTGGCCGTGGCAACATTTTTTGCCGGAAATTGAAGAAAGTTAAAAAATTTATAGTAATTTATATATTTTTTATACTTACCAATGACCCAGACTTAGCTGGTGCTAACTCTAACAAAACCAGGGCCAAACACAAATTTTGCCCCCCAATCCCCAAAATTTGCATCCAAAACAAAAAGAAATCATGTCCTAAAGGACCTCCATACTACGCCTTTACTGCGCATGCGCAGTGACGCAGTCGTCCCGAAATTGGCGCCAATTATCATTCTCACTGGCAGTGCCTGGTCAGCGCTATGTACTCAGCGGGAAGGCAAGAGTTCCCAACTCCAGGGAGGGCCATCCCCGTCTGGGTCATTGGTAAGTATAAAAAATATATAAATTACTATAAATTTTTTAACATTTTTATACTGTACCAATGACCCAGACTTAGCTGAATAGTAAACAGGCTGGAGGGCCTAGGACATAGAGGAAAATCCAATAAGCTCAACTATATAGTAAAGAGGTAACCCCTTAAGGAGAAAAGGAGTATTAGGCTTTACATGTATCTTTCTTATTTAATATTAAATTAGAAAGATACACTACCCTTAATAATTGAGCACAATAACATTCATGTTCTCTATTAACATCCAGTATAACCCTTCTACTAATTATTTTTAAAGCAAGCCAATAAATAAAGTAGTCCAGAGAATTGAGACTCTTTATAGTCATTTAAAAGTGTCCGAGTATTGTATATTAAAGCCCGTTTGACACTTGACATATACAAATGCTTCACACCGAGCTACACTTTAAAAATAAGACATGAATTAATTTAAACATTAATATTAAACTTTAAAACCATCCCGGAAGCGACTCAGAAATACTGACTTGGAGGAGGCATTCCCTTGCTTTTCACTATAAAGCAGGTGACCTAAGGGAACACCCGCCCCCCCCCCCCTTCCCCTTGCCCTGGGTCAAATAGCCCAGAGCGAAGAGGACAGCCGGACGGAGTCACTGCCGGAACAGAAAGCCTGCATAACTACAGTTGCAACTGTTTAGTGGACGACATTCTGAGCAACAGATAACGGACCTAAACAATGCAGGTCTCCAGAAATGGACTCAATATTTCTGAGATAAAAATTCGTAAATGTGGATGGCTGAGACCAATAAGCAGCCTTCATTAAATCTGTAATAGCAACACTATTAGCATAAGCCCAGGAAGTAGAAAGAGCTCTTACTTCATGAGCAGAAATCTTAAGCACAGACTGCTGAGAAGAAGATAAATCTTCATAAGCAGTACGGATAGTTAACTGAATCCATCTAGCAATAGAATGGACTGAAATGTCCTTTCTATTAGGCATCAAAGACAGAAAGAAACGTTTCCGTCCCTTTCTGATAAACTGAGATCTCTGTTTATAGATACGTAGTGCTCTAACAGGACAGAGTAAAGGCCTACGCCCGTCTGAAGACGGAAGAGCCTTAATAACAATAGGTTCCGGATATTTATTAGGAGCCTGATTCTTAGCTAAAAAACCCACATTAGTAGTGAAGGTGATAGTGTTCCCAACACTACGATAATGAGAATCATCCACCGATAGTGCATGAAGCTCACTGACTCTTCTGGCAGAAGAGAAAGCTAAGAGAAAAGCTGTCTTATAAGATAAGAATTTGAAATCTACTGTCCCAAGAGGTTCAAATGGCTTTTCCTTCAATTTAAGGAGAACCCAAGCTAAATTCCACTTAGGAATTAATCTAAGAGTTCTGGGTCTATTTATCGAAAAGTTTCTGACCAACTTCGATAAAGAGACATTAGATCCAATTTGTAAACTATCATGATGTGCATAGGTATCAGATAACATAGATCTATAACCCTTTATAGTAACAGGCTGCAGTTTGATTTCGTCAAACAAGTATACTAGAAAGTTTGCAATGTCTGGTATAGAGGGATCAAATATATCTACAGAATGATCCCTACACCAACGACGAAAAACCTTCCACTTAGCCGCATAGTTTAGCGAAGAGGAGGTCCTCCTACAGTTAGAAATCGCGTCCACTGCTCGTCCTGTAAAGTGCTTGCCATGCAAGAAGGACCGCACAACGGAAAAACGTGAAGGTTGAGACCTTGCGGGTTGTGATGGAGTTGGCGCGATTTCCCCTGCGAAAGAAGATCCTCTCGTGGAGGAAGCTTCCGCGGTAGGTCCCACAACAGACACCTGAGTAGATTTATCCACGGTCTCTGTGGCGACAGAGATGCTACCAACAGAATCTTGCATTGAGATTGTTTTATCTTTAGCAATACTTGTTGAATTAACGGCGCTGGAGGATACGCATATCCTATCATTCCGTCCCAAGGGATCGACAGAGCGTCTACTGCAAATGCTCTTGGATCCGGACACGGAGACACATACGTCTGCAACTGATTGTTGAGATGTGTCGCAAATAAGTCTATCATTGGCCGTTCCCATTGGTAGCAAATCTGATTGAATACAAAAAATTCAGAGTCCAATGACGCTATAATTCTCTTGTCCGGAAGCGCAGCAGTCTGGCCCGACGGAACAACTTGAGGGAGAAAGTGCCGGATGAAGTCCACGGCAGCTTTATGTTGTTCCGAAAGGGATAGCTCCAAGTCATCCGTATCCCTTTCACCATCCGGTCGGACCTCATGATGTTCCCGGTCGTCCGCCCCCGATGCTTCGGCGGAGCGTACCGACCCAGCGCCGTCGGATAATTCTCGATCCGACACCGTTTCTGTCGGCTGCTGGGATGCTGCGATAAGCTGTGCTATCTGCACAAGAATGTCCGGCGTCGAGACCTGCGGAGGCGCAGTCTTTCGCTGCTTCGCCGAGGGCAGCTCCGCATCAGATGGCTCCCGCATACTTTTCCTATGCGAACGTCCAGAGTCCATCGGTCTCGAATCCCTGGCTGCCGGATGGTGTGACCTGGTCGCCGAAGAATCATTCATCGGCGAAGCTGGTAATATATCGGCGGTCACGCAGCCAAGGTGCGGTCGTGTGCGCTGACGAGAAGAGGAAGCCTTAACAGTCTCTGCGGACTGCTTATACAACAGAGCGTCCCGAGCGACGGACGTATGCTCCGCTAAAGACACATTTTGTACCACAACATCTGGTCCCAGATGTTGTTGTACGAGAGAGGGACCTCTCTCGCTCGCGGCCCGGCTGGACCTGGACGAGCTAGGAACCGGACTAAAAGGCTTCCTCCGTTCTCGCTTACTATCCGCCGTCACTGGGTGTGCATCTATTATGTTTATAGTGCTCGCATCACCCAAAATTTCCTCTTGGACCGCATCGGACGAACCCGGCTGCCGAACCATTCGGTGAATGGACGCTACACCGGGCGAGCTAGCGGACGACATTTGTCTAATCTCCATGAGCACTTTTGCCGCTAGCTCTGAATTCATTTGTGACGACGGACGCACACTTGAAGAAGATAACATGGAAACATCACCCTGTTCTGGTTCCTCTGAAATAGAAACTGAGAGAGTAGAGTGACCTTGCGGAGAAAGAGCCGGCATCGCTCTTTCTCCAGAAACAACATATCGTGACACACGTTTCCAATGTTTCTCATCCCAATGTTCACATATAGGACAGGGATTAATGCGAGAACACTGACTACAATTAATACAATGATCATGAAAGTCAGAGGAAGATTTCTTCCTATTACAATTTGAACAATGTCCCTTCACTGTGAAAGAACAACAATAAGTCCTAGTTACTCGCAAAAACCCCTGACACAAAGATACATAATAACATGATCCATTAATAAATGAAAAAACAATTGTAAAACAAAATAATTTTGAAAAAATATTTTTTCAGCGAAGCCCAAGTTGCTGAAAAGTAACGTTGAGCCCCGATGGATCCGATGGCAAAGTGTGGTCAAAAATATTAAATTTATATAAAATAATTAATGAGACACTTTCGGATAATATAAATGTATCTTATAATGAGATAAACTACAACAAAGGCAAACAGCCCCCCTCAAAAAAGGCTGTTGCCAATGAAAACAAACAGTGTAAACACACTAGAAAACATGACTCCAGGCACTGAAAAAACTGGCCCGGAATCAGTCATCAATTACACTATATCTGATGCAAAACAGAGACTCCCAGGGGAGAATCTGTAGAACATCAGATGGAAGATGCAGAACACAAACGTTATACACCCATGGGTGAAAACGTAACTATGGGGAAAATAACAGAAAACATTCTGTAACCAAGCAACTCTCCCAGGAAATTTTAGAAATGAAATTTCTCAAAAATATGCCAAAAGCATGGGAGAATTGCAAGGGGGGACTTTAGAAGGCTAGGGGAGAGGAAACACTGAATAAGCAGTGCAACAATTAGCAAGAATGACAACAAGAGGCCCATGCCTCGAAAATAGGCAACTTAACATAATTTCATCAAAAAATTTTAAGTACAGCCCTGATTATTTTTTGCCACTTCTTTTTCCTCTCCTCCTTCTATCCTCCTTAGAATCACATTTTCTCCAAAAATTACGTGTCTGGCATCCTTTAAACTGAGATTTACAAGCACAAAGATCAGTGAGATGTTGACTGATGAAGGGCCAAACAGAGAATGATAATTGGCGCCAATTTCGGGACGACTGCGTCACTGCGCATGCGCAGTAAAGGCGTAGTATGGAGGTCCTTTAGGACATGATTTCTTTTTGTTTTGGATGCAAATTTTGGGGATTGGGGGGCAAAATTTGTGTTTGGCCCTGGTTTTGTTAGAGTTAGCACCAGCTAAGTCTGGGTCATTGGTACAGTATAAAAATATCGACAGCTCCCATCTAGAGGTCACCCTAAATAAGCATACCAGGTTTCAAAGCAATCAAATCATAAATGTGCCCTGTAGGGTGTGCCAAATGAAAATATTGTGGTTTGACTAAACTAAGTTCTAAGAACGTTGGCCGCGGCAACATTTTTTGACGGAAATTGAAGATAATCGATAGCTCCCATCTAGAGGTAACCCCAAAAAAGCGTGCCAGGTTTCAAAGCAATCCGATCATAAATGGACCCTGTAGGGTGTGCCAAAGGGAAATATTGAGTCTTCTGACTAAACTAAGTTCTAAGAACATTGGCCGCGGCAACATTTTTTGACAGAAATTGAAGAAAATCGATAGCTCCCATCTAGAGGTCTCCCCAAACAAGCATACCAGGTTTCAAAGCAATCTGATCATAAATGTGCCCTGTAGGGTGTGCCAAAGGGAAATATTGAGGTCTGACTAAACTAAGTTCTACGAACATTGGCTGTGGCAACATTTTTTGCCGGAAATTGAAGAAAATCGATAGCTCCCATCTAGAGGTCACCCTAAATAAGCACACCAGGTTTCAAAGCAATCAAATCATAAATGTGCCCTGTAGGGTGTGCCAAAGGGAAATATTGTGGTTTGACTAAACTAAGTTCTAAGAACGTTGGCCGCGGCAACATTTTTTGACGGAAATTGAAGAAAATCGATAGCTCCCATCTAGAGGTCACCCTAAACAAGCATACCAAGTTTCAAAGTAATCTGATCATAAATGCGACCTGTGAGATGTGCCAAAGGAAATTGTGGACGTACTTACTAACGTACGTACGTACGCCGACGGATGAGAAGTGATGCAATAGCTCAGCTTGACTTTGTCAAGTTGAGCTAAAAATGATCAAAGTCTTCTCTGGAGTGTTGCTAAATAATAAATATGTCATCCAAATATCGGAGGTAAATAAGGGGTTGCTTAATACATTTGTTTAAAACCCCCTCCTCCCATTCAGCTACATAGATACTTGCAAAATTTGGACTAAATCTCTTACCCATCGGACATCCCAAGATTTGTAAATAGATATCTCCATTGAATTCAAAATCATTTCCTTTCAAGCTCAACTCCAGTAGATCTAAAATCTGTTTGTCTGGGCGTTGAGTGTCCGGATATTTTCCGAACGCAGTTTTTACAAATTCTACTCCTTTGTCTATGTCAATATTTGTGTACATAGTCAATATCCAAAGTGGCCAAAAATGCATTTTTTTAAATTCTTAAATTTGTAATTTTGGATAGAAAATCTTGTGTATTCTTTATATAGCTCGGGTGTCTATTAGCTATCAGTTTGAGGTGATAGTCGATTAATTCAGATGTTGTGTAAGAGTCAGAATTACAGTCCGAAACAGTAGGTCGCCCAGGTGGTGTTAGAATATCCGTCCATATTGATGGATCTATGTGAATTTTAGGCAAGATATAAAATTGCCTTGTTTGAGCAGTGAGTGGAGGGGAGAGATATCTAAGCTGTCTTTTAGTTATATGACCCTCATCAAGGAGAGATTTGAGGATTTTGTCAAATTGCCCCTTGTTGCAAGACCAGATAATTCTGTCTAATTTTTCATAATGTTTCCTATTACTGAGTTGCCTCATAGCTTCCCTGATATAATTTTCGCGAGATAAAATTACAAATGCGCCACCTTTATCCACCGGTTTTATGATCAGATTTTTATTTTTACGAAGGTTTACAAGCGCTCCCCGTTCACCAGCTGTTAAATTGTTTTTATCGGAGAGTAGGGTTAAATCAAAAACTCGTTCAGTAACCTGTTTACCGGCTTGTATAATTTCAGGATCGACCGCGTTATCTGGGGGGGGGGGGGGGGGGGGGGGGGGGGGGTCCACCCTGTAGATGCTGTAAATGGAGATTTTTGCCCCCTTTCATTTTTGAAGAAGTCTGCAAGTTTTCTCTATGAAAACATAGATAATCAGAAGGTGGAAGTTTTGCCCCCATGCCACTTTTCGGCCTTGGAGTTGGTATAAATGTCAGACCACGATCTAATAAAGATTTCTCTGTGGGTATTAGGTCATCGGTGCCAGACAGGTTAACCACATTTGTTCCTAACCCCAGATCTTCGAGGCGGTTATTACCTTGGCCTTGAGATTGGTTGTCTACCTGACATCCCCCAGGTAACAACACCGTTTCAGACTGCTTCTTATGATTGCCCAAAATTGACATCAGGATAAGAGATCTGTAATTAGTCATAAAATGTCTAAAATAAGCAAATGCAAAATTATTTTGCATTTTGCATAGTGGAAATCGGCGATTGATCAGGTGGAGAAAAAAAACATCTCCCCTCTCCAACTGTTTGTTTTCCAGTGAGGCCATGTAACCAACAGAAGTTCACTAAACCCTGTAGTTGATTCCATCTGTGGTTAAAAGCTACTCCAAGGTAAAATTAGGAAGGGTGTAGAGCTGTGAGACATGGAGATAGAAGAGTTGTTTCACGACAAGCTGGCTGCGACAGAAACATTTACTGCATGATATAGGAAGATAATGCACACCTACTAATACACTTACATACACATACATGGATATACATGCATACACATGGATATACATAACCATGTATGTAAGTGTGTATGTAGGGGACTGACAGGTGCTGCACTCTGGACAGTATGGGTTATTGCACTCAACATGGCTCGAGCAAGTACTGAATATTTTCGCTGCAATTGCTTTTTTAAACGTCGGTTTTTGCATGTTTTGCAGAGCTGGTTCCAACTTGTTCCAAAGTTTTCGGCAAATAAAATACTGGAAGAAGAATTTTTCCTCATATTGCACTAAGTTAAAATTTTGGGTTTCAAAAGAAGCCCAAATATGTACCCAGAGACTTGATTTCAACAACTTGAATTTGAGCTCCACAAGGATGTTGTGTATCCAATATCAAAAGATTCTGAATGGTAGATCTTAAGAAGATTGTAAAAGAACATTTCTCAATGCACCCACAGAGCCCAAACATGAACCCAGCAGTGATTCACTGGAAGTTGTGGCTGCAACCACTTTTTTCTCCGATAACAATGAATGCACAACGTCAGTCCTGACCCTGTGTTACACATGCAGTAGTCTATATAATATAGACAAGTAATGAAAGCCTATTTTGCCCTGACCGATACCCCCTTCCCAGTTCATTTGTAAATTCGTCCATTGAACAAAGATTCATCAACAGAGTTTTCTTGTTCAACTATCCACAAGGTATTTAACTTCATGTTTATCATAAATTAATGATCAAATCATCATACTACGGCTTCTTTATTTGATAAAAAAAACTCTCCGTTCGACTTTTTGGCCCGCGACTCGACGCCATTGGAACAACAATGATGGCGTGACATTTCATTGCTAGATTAAACAAAAGTTAACCCGGAAAGCGAAACTATGCACTGCGTTGTTCTTGTCCTGCAGACGACAGAACAGAAGAATGGATGTGGGCTATAATCTTCCATACAAAACAATTGTTGCACCCCTGTCCTCGAGTTCTATTTATTGTCAAGGCACAACCAACTTGTCTGAACTTTAATAAAAAAAACTGGTGGTTAAATTAAGACAGCGCTACCTTGTTGTCAGAAGATTAAAATGCAGGAAACTTTGAAAGGAATATGTATTGGTGGGCGGAAAGGGTATTAAATCTAGGCTATAGACCTATATGACAGACAGGGAGGGGTGAGAGTGATCTCATGGCCTGCATAAAAAAGGAAATTCTATTGCATCTCTTTTTTACAATGCCAGCTAGGAATTGTGACATTGACAATATTTAAATTTAATGCTGAACAACATTAATCATAATAGTGTATTATGCCCATTACATGCTGGTTGAAACATGGAGGGGGGGGGGGGGGGGTGGGGAATGGGATGGGAGTGGCGAGGCTTGTTGTAGGCACATAGTATTCAGACGAAACACTTGGCCCATTAAGATATCTCGGGGTCTCGACAAAAATCTTTCCCGGAAACATTTTTTTTTAAAAAATAAAAAACCTTTCTTGAAAACCCACTGCGGGCATTTGTGCGTGCGTTTGGGAGTCGGTGGGGAGGCAAGGCCAGTGATGCTTTTGAGGGAATGCCGTTCCCCTTGCCACCATCTACTTGCTGCTGCAAACGTTCTTCCTCCTCAATTGCCAAACTTGAACTGGCTACATCAAAAATTACCTGTTACTTGCATGATGAGCGAAACGTAAAACTAAAAGCTGGTGAATGGGAGGGGGGGGGGGGAGCTTGTAGGCACAGACTTTCAGATGCGGTGCTTGGTGGATGAAGATCAACAGCCCTCTGCCTTATTAACGGCCCTCGACACTCGGGCCGGTAATAAACCCTCGGGCTTTTATTCATTCCTCTCTGGCCGGTAATAAATTACAAGGCTCTCCAAACTCATGGTATTGTATATTATTGAAAGATATCTTCAGAATCTGTAGTTTATGTTAACTTGGCTGCTCACTGTTACTGGCTTTCTTGCCTCGAGATTCATGAATAAGCCCACTGTGAGTTTTTCCCAATTGAAACAAAAATTATACACATCTGGCCAAACCATGGTCGGCCCAGGGATTTCCAGACCCCTGCCTGCAGGAACCTCGAGAAGTGGAGCAGTGCCTGTTCACTTCGGTAAACAGGCTCTGTTTTACTGTTAAAATAGGACCCAGTCATCAACGCTGGGGAGGTGCAAACCCTCTCTAAAATGGGCAACATGGCTTATTAACGCTTACCTCTGGTGTTGAGTTGATACTCATGTTGTGGGCATGATTAGCCATTGTGCAAAAATATGTGACCGTAAACACCAATAAATAAATTGTCTAGACCCACCCCCCCCTCCCCCCCACCTGGGGTGGGGGGGTCATACGACTGCATTGGGGGAATGTTAGGTGTCAACCCTAGATTGCGGCGCATTTCCAAAGTCAAATAACCTGAGAGAACGAAATAAGCAACACTAATGAGGTGTATAAATAGGGGTAGACTTTATTTACTTAAATTTTTCCTTTGAACTAACAACATCAGCTGCACATTTTCTGCACACGCAGACACTGCTGCAGACAAGTCCAACTGCTAAGTACTTCCTTTTTCTTATCATAAATAGCATAAAACATACGACTGCAGTCTAAAAATTTACCGACTATCACTGTAAAACAGATGACAAGAACTTGATCCGTTTCAATATTCCGCAAACATTTTTAGTAGTGTCATGCGAATATTCGAAAATTCGAGTCGAATTCGAGTCGACATTTAAATTCGAGTCGAGTTCAAGTCGATTTGAAACCCGAATATAACAATTTCGAATATAGCGACGACGAACAATCTCTAATGTCGTAAATTTCCACCACGATAACGACAACAATCGCGCGCAAAATGGTGCAATATACAGGAACGTAGCCTTATCTGTGGTTCTCAAATTTCAATTACGAAGTCAAATCCTAATCGTGAAAATGTGAAGCGTGTATGGTGTATGACCGTGTATCGGTGTATGGCTTGTTTCTTTGAACGTGTGGGTTTAATAATGTATTCTACATAAAGAGGAATTACGTTTACGCCACACGCTGGCACACAGTTATGTTCCGGTTTGTGTTGAGTTACGCTATGTCGTTTCCAGGTCGGAGTTTTTTACCTACCGTCCCAAATACCGATAAACGTCATTTGGTGATTATTGTCGTCTGTATCAATAGAAAATGTCGCACTCGATAATACATTCCTACTTTTCTCTTGACAAAGTATCGGGAACCTATAAGTGTAACACATGTTCCACGATTTACAAAGTCCAATCTACTGGGACAACTAGTCACCTGTGGGTGCATTTGAAAAAACACAGAGAGCTGTACGACAAGGCAAAAGAAGATGATGAAAAAATTAGAAAAGCACAGGGACAGGGTATTAAGAGGCCTCGTCCCAGTACTATTGTCGACCATAGCCAAGCCCAAACTACAGCTACCTCAGGCTCACACTCCAAGAAACAAGCCAGTATGACTGCATTTACACGAAGAAAAATCGACGGCGATATGAAAAGTAAATATGACGCGGCTGTTCTTTCTTTTGTGGTGGCAGATGGGCGCCCATTTGAGTTAGTAGCTGGGAAAGGGATCCAAAAACTATGCAGCACTTTAACAGACGGCAGTTACATTCCCCCGCATCCATCGTCATTATCTAGAAGGCTGGTTGATATGTGCCAAAAAGCAGAGTCTGAACTTCGAGATATTATCAAATCAGATGCAGGTGATTGTAAAAAATCGCTTACCTTCGACCATTGGAAGGCCGATAATAACACTAATTATCTGGTCATAACTATTCACGCCATTGATAAATGTTGGAGGCTAATTTCGAGGTGCCTCGCGGTCGTCAACTTAGAAGACCTGGACCTCGATCATACCGCGGCTGCTACGGCTTCAGTTGTCAAAAATCAGTTAGAGAAATTTGATCTTTTACCGGAAGACATTATGTTCGTTTCTACAGACACAACCAACACTATGCCTGCCACTGCCAGAATATTGGAAGTTAAATGGCACGGTTGTGCATCCCATAAACTACAGCTGTGTATAAATTCAAATCTAAAGCAACAACCAATGGTTAAGAACCTGATAGATGCCACACACAGAATAACTACATTCTTTAATTCATCAACGGTTGGGCTGCACGCTTTACATAAACACCAGTTAGCAGCGGGCCTCTCTGAATCGGACCCACCCCTTGACGTGTCAACTCGCTTTAATAGCACGTGTACATTATTGGAATGGAGTGAGAAGAACGCATCACCCATAGCCATGGCATTGGTAGAATGTGAGCAGAACAGAAAATGTGCAAGTTCGCCACCACCGCCCATATCGTCGGCTTTAAATCAAATTAGACAGTCAGTTCTGCCACTACTGAAACCCCTTTCTGAGGCTACAACTATCCTTAGCGCGGACACTGTTGTCAGCATATCGATGATATTTCCCTGTATTCAAACCTTGAAATGAGAGCTGTCATCCCAAACTTCACATGGTACGAAGGCATTTCGTGATGGTCTAATTTCAGAATTAGAAGGGTGGTTTGATCTCAGCCAAGGCTATCTGCTAGCCTCAACATTTTTAGACCCCCGCTTTAAGACATTGATAAAGCAGGATAACTTTGACATTGCAAAGCGGTACATTGTTGATTCCGTAGCTTGTCTCAAGGATGACGAACCGAGTGCTGATTCTTCGCATCATCACACCCAGCAAGCTAGCGTCGATGACTCGGATAAATCCCCTAAGCGTCCATCTTTGATGGATGCTATATTTAAAGACATACAAAGCTCGAGCTGTTCAACAGAGTCGGGTGCCCAGATGAATCAAGAAGCCTGTTTAACCGCCGAATTAAGTGGGTACACAGTTTGCCCTGTTGCTAACAGAAATGAGAGCCCCTTACAATTTTGGCGTGAGAATGCAGGAAGTTTCCCTCTTTTATCATCTGTGGCTCGGGATTTGTTTTCCAATCAAGCAACCAACTGTTCCTCCGAAAGAGTAAATTCGGTGGGTTCTTGCACTATCACAGATAGAAGACATCGGTTATCTAGACAGAACGCCGCCACATTGATTTGGGCCAGAAAAAACGGCGACCTGATTGAATGACTTTTCTGTAGTTGAACTAAAAAAGTGACAATGGACTCATTTCGTTCTTGTTGTTGTAACAGTTGTATTGCGATTCGGCCAACTCACTTTGATTTTAAATTTATTTCAGTTTTCAGAGTCGGATCTGATGGTATATCTCTGATTCAAAGGTTCAAGTAGGGCTGTAGGAAGTGTAGGTCTAACGACTCTAACGAATCTTCTTGCAATTGTTTAATATGTTAATTAATAGTGTTAATGATTAAACCTGGTGTTAATTTATGTCAAAAATATCGTTTCTTTCTTGTATATCTATATGACAAAACGTCACAAAGCGATATGGTAATGGCGGTCTGGAAACTACCATTAGACTTATCGCTCGTAGAGTTACTTCCCTTGGACCACTGAGAGAGTGATATTGACAGTCCGCTTATGAACGAATCGCAGCCATCAATGCGTGAATCTTTTGTGACTCACAAAAGATTCACGCATTGATGGCTGCGATTCGTTCATAAGCGGACTGTCAATATCACTCTCTCAGTGGTCCAAGGGAAGTAGTAACTCTACCAGCGATAAGTCTAATGGTAGTTTCCAGACCGCCATTACCATATCGCTGGCCAGCGAAAACGAGCAAAAAGACGCGTGTTCATTCTCAATATTTCTCATTTCCATTACATTTCCCAGAATTCCTAGATCTAGTTACAATGTTACTTATTATACTTATAGTTATGTATGGGATGAATATACCAGGGAATTAATGTAATATATACAAGAAAATCTCAAAATCAGGGTCTTGTATTTGTAACACGTTTCTTTTGTAATTATAGTATTCGAATTCGATATTCGACCGAATCGAACATTCAAAGGGGAAATTCGAGTCGATGTTCGAGTCGAAAAAAATTTCATATTCGCATGACACTAATTTTTAGACATTAGAAACATTATGTCATCATTGCTGTTCCAATGGTGTCGAGTTGCGGGCAAAAAGGTCAAGCGGAGAGGTTTTTTTATCAAATAAAGAAGCCGTGGTATGATGATTTGATTATTAATTTATGATAAACATGAAGTTAAATACCTTGTGGATAGCTGTACAAGAAAACTGTGTTGATGAATCTTTGTTCAATGAACGAATTCACAAATGAACTGGGAAGGGGGTATCGGTCAGGGCAAAATAGGCTTTCATTACTTGTCTATATTATATAGACTACTGTATGTGTAACACGGGTCAGGACTGACGTGGTGTATTCATTGTTATCGCTGAAAAAAGTGGTTGCAGCAACAACTTCCAGTAACAGTGGTTGAGGCACCTGTTTTGTTGCAGCAAAAGGTGGTTAAGTCAAAATTAGGCATTCAAGAGTACAGTTAGAGAAGAATTATATTTTTATTTGAATGAGGACTGAGATTGGGAAATTTTTTATTTGAACTGGGAAAAAATCATGCTAAAATGCCACTGGGAGGCAGTCCTTTATTTGGCCGCTGTGGACATTCAAAAGAATCCCTGACCAAATTTGAATCTGCCCCCACTTCTGAATACCAAATGATACATTTCTGCCAGGTGGATCTAATAAAGAAGATTAGGCCATAAAAAAAGAACCTGTTTCCCAGGCCCGCATACATGGTCATTTTTGCTGTGCATGCAACCTTTTTATCACCTCCCAAAATCTTGATAAATTCCGAGTTATTATGCTCATTTCGGTAAATCGATAGTACCAATGTTTACGTTAGCAAATTTTAAATAACACTCACTCTGCATTTATTCTACAGCATACTTTGATAAAGTGGGTGGGTTTTAGCATTATTCAAGTCAGAAAATGTTTTATACCGTAAAAAGTAAGTATAACGACAGACAGACCGACAGTGTCTTTCAGACTGACAAGAAATTACAGAGGGGAATGGTTGATTCGCACCAAGTTTGATTCGCACCAACCCTGAGAAACTCTGCAAAGTCAGGCGCAGTGTTGAATGGAACACGTTCTCCAGACACTGGTTATTTTTTTTTGTAAATGGCCGTCATTGTATTATTTGAAACTGTGTAGCTAGTTTACCAGTTATGGAATTAAGTGAATTTGAGGAGCAGGATAATTGTTTGAATCAATGATATATCAAACAATAACCTTTGCTTGATATAAAAGTAACAGTTGCATTTGAAAATAAATCGTATATTATCAGCAGTGTGCAGTCGAATTGGGAAAAAAACCACACAAACATTTATTCGTTTTGTATTTCATTTTTCCGAAAAATATGATTTGTGGATGAACTGCTCGTTCAAATAGGTTGTTATAATTAATATATTGGGAAAAAATTCCGATTCATGATTTTCTTAGGCAAGTTGTGCGGGAATTTCATATTTTGGTAAAATAAATCTGTGAAAGTTGGTAATTTACAGCACTTCGACATTTTTTTCAGAGACGTTCCGTCCCCTGTAACGTTTTGCCCATGAGATGTTTTGCCCTGTGCCGTGGCATAATTTTCACTGAGAAAAAAAAACATTCCAAACACCCTTCATTTATTACCCAACACCCCTCCAGTGAATAACCAATGTGGCAGCATGGTCCATGGTTGTGTGGGGGCGAATTACCACAAACAATCTCTTGGGAGAAATAAAAAATAAAAAACAAAGCCGCCCGCCCACATCCTTTTGGGAAAAATGGCCTGAGAAACAGACAATCAACTTTTTATGGCCTTAGCAAATTTTTTTTATCATACTGCACCAAGTTAAAATTTGGGTTCCCATTAGGAATGAAATTATGAACCCACAGACTTAATTTGAATAAATTTGAATTAGGCCTCTAAAAGGATAATGTATACCAATATCAAAGGATTTTGAGTGGGGATTTGAAGAAGAGGATTTCTAAAATGGTATTCCTCATACCGCACGAGCTGACATTGGGCTCAACTGGGGAACCCAAAAATGAACCCACTAACTTGATTTGAACAAACTTAAATCTGAGCTAACCTAAGGACGCTGTATATGATAAATGAAAAAATTTTGGTGCAGTGGTTCCATCAAAGAATACTGATATGCAAAGGGACAACAGATGACAGACGATGTACAACAGCTGCCAGACAATAGTCTATAGATGACAAACACCAAATGATAACAATAGCTCACCCTGCTTCAGTCAGGTGAGCTAAAAAATAAGAATTCCTCCTCAACAGTCAACCTACACCCTTCCCCCTCTAACTTCAACCTAGTGGCATGAGTTTGATTGTCGCATATTAGATCATGGTGGAGTATATCCCTATAAAATTTCACGGAAATACCTCCACCGGTTTTACCCTGTCAAGATTCAGAAAATGTTTTAAATGTTTCAAAAGTTATAACCTATTGTTGATGGCCACCGGCCTTTGGAATTAGTAATGTCTATGTCTCTAATCTGCTAAAGCAGGAAAGACGAAACTATTTGCAGCAGCTCAACTTTATTTTTAGCTTTTTTAGCACTGTTTCAAATTCAGCATATTTTCTGACAATTTTATTCTTACCTTTTCCAATACTATGTTCACAGCCATTTCAATCAATTTAGCTGGTGTAAATGATCGGCACATTTCTGCCATTATGAATGCTGAATCACATTTATCCACAAATTCAAACATTTTACGAAGAAATGTAAACACATGTAGAAACTCATTATGTCCACGCTTTGTTCCCACATCAACCAAACTGTTCCCAAATTTACGAAAATACACTTTAAAAACTCTTATCATATCAGTGGTCTGTATTGTTTCTGGTGTTATGATAGCAATACGTAACATATGGTAGATAACTTCTGACATCAAACAAGCAAATCTGCTAAAATCTTCTACTAATATTACCTGAAATCAGAAACAAATGAAACCTAAAATTGATATGATGTAATGATTATGAAACTTTCTACCCAAGCATTTCTATCCAAGCATGTTATGGAATTAAACTTAACCTTCTGTCACATCATGAAATGGCAAATGCTACCCTTTCCCTTTCAAGTGGGAAATATCCTCATCTTTAATCTTTTACCCAAGCAGACGATATCAAAATTTATTATTTTAAATATTATCTTTCCAAATTTTTTAAAAAATTTCAAGAAAACAATATTTATTTATTGGCGTTTAAGGTCATATATTTCTGCACAATGGCTAATCGTGACCATAACAAGGACATACAGTCAAGTCCAGCCAATCCTTTATAACCATGTGGCTCATTTTAGAGGATTTCTACCCCTGTCAATGGTTACCAGGTCCCTATTTCACAGTAAAACAGAGCTTGTTTACCACAGTAAATAAGCACTGCTTCAATTCTCGGGATTTATGGTCTTGTCAAAATATTTTGAAGAATAATATTTATTCAACTGCTCAATTTGTATATTACATGGGCAAATGCAGCAGATTCATTACGTAGAGGGTGACACCTTTAATGTGAAGATCTAGAGATATTTAAACATTTTTGCTCCACATTGCCTGTGTATATCCTGTGGCTTTACAGTTGTTTATTGATAATTTGTGGCAAAGTTAAAAAATTTATAGTAATTTATATATTTTTTATACTTACCAATGACCCAGACTTAGCTGGTGCTAACTCTTTAAATTTCAGGGCCAAACACAAACCCCCAATCCCCAAAATTTGCATCAAAATCCAAAAAATACATGTCCTATGTGGTCCTCCATACTTTTGTCCACTGCGCATGTCAAGGAAGTACCGAAATTGGCGCCAAATCTTCATTCTTACAACCAGTGCCTGGTAAGTGTTATGTAATCAGCGAGGAGGTATGAATTCCCAACTCATGGGAAGGCCATCCCCGTCTGGGTCATTAGTAAGTATAAAAAATATATAAATTACTATAAATTTTTTAACATTTTTATACTGTACCAATGACCCAGACTTAGCTGAATAGAAAAAAGGCTGGACGGCCTAGGACATAAGGGAAAATTCAATAAGCTCAATTACATGTAAACAGAATTATCCCTCAAGGAGAAAAGGAGAAACAGGATTTACATGTATCTTTCTTGTTTATACAAAAAAAGAAAGACACAATACCATTCCGTAATTGAGCAGAATAACATCAATGATCTCTATTAACATCCAGTATAACCCATTATACTAATTTTTTTTAAAGGAAAGCCAATAAATATAGTCCAGAGAATGAGACACTTTATACTCATTTAAATTTGTCCGAGGATTGAAAATTAACACTCGTATGACACCTGACATATACAAATGCTTCACACCGAGCTACACTTTAAAAATATTACATAAATGAGATAGACATTAGCTTTACACTTTAAAACCATCCCAGCACAGACTCGGAATTACAGACTCCAGAGGAGGTATTCCCTTGCTTTTCACTATAAAGCGGGTGATATAAGGGAACACCATCCCCCCCACCTTCCCCTTGCTCTGGGTTAATCACCCCAGAATGAAGAGGGCAGAGGACAGAGTCACTGCTGGAACAGAAAGCCTGCATAACTATAGTTGCAACTGTTTAGTGGACGACATTCTGAGCAACAGATAACGGACCTAAACAACGAAGGTCGCAAGAATAGACTCAATATTTCTAAGGTAAAAATTCGAGAACGCAGAAGGCTGAGACCAGAAGGCAGCCTTCATCAAATTGGTAATAGCAATACTATTAGCATAAGCCCAAGATGTAGACAGCGCCATCATTTCATGCGCCGAAATCTTAAGCACAGACTGCTGAGTAGAAGATAATTTTTCATAAGCAGTACGAATAGTCAATTGAATCCACCTTGAAATAGAATGGACTGTAATGTCCCTTCTATTAGGCAGCAGAGACAGAAAGAAACGTTTACGTCCCTTTCTGATAAATTCAGATCTACGTTTGTAAATAGGCATAGCTCTAACTGGACATAGCAAATGCCTATGACCATCTGAGGATATAGGTTCAGGGTACTTATTAGGAGCCTGATTCTTAGCCAAAAATCCAACATTAGTAGTCAAAGTAATAGAATTACCAACACTACAATAGTGAGAATCATCAACAGATAGTGCATGAAGCTCACTAACTCTTCTAGCAGAAGAGAAGGCTAAGAGAAAAGCTGTCTTATAAGATAAGTATTTGAAGTCTACTTAGCTTCAGAAGAACCCAAGCTAAATTCCACTTAGGAATTAACCTAAGAGTTCTAGGTCTATTTATCGAAAAGTTTTTAACTAACTTAGATAAAGAGACATTAGATCCAATTTGTGAGCTATCATGATCAGCATAAGTATCCGATAGCATAGACCTATAACCCTTAATAGTTATTGGCTGCAGTTTGATCTCGTCAAACAAGTAGACCAAAAAATTAGCAATGACTGGATTTGAGGGATCATAAATATCAATAGAATGATCCCCACACCAACGAGAGAAAACCTTCCACTTAGCAGCATAATTTAGCGAAGAGGTGGGCCTCCTACAGTTAGAAATTGCGTCCACTTGCCGTGCAAGAAGGACCGCACAACGGAAATACGTGAAGGTTGAGACCTTACGGGTTGTGATGCAGTGTGCGCGATTTCCCCTGCGAAAGAAGGTCCTCCCATGGAGGAAGCTTCCGAGGAATGTCCCACAACAGAACCTGAGTAGATTTATCCATGGTCTCTGGGGTGACAGAGATGCTACCAACAGAATCTTGCAGTGAGATTGCTTGATTTTTAGCGATATCTGTTGAATCAACAGAGCTGGAGGATACGCATATCCTATCATTCCGTCCCAAGAGATCGAGAGAGCATCTACTGCGAACGCTCGAGGAACTGGGCATGGCGACACATACGTCTGCAACTGATTGTTGAGATGCGTCGCAAACAAGTCTATCATAGGACGATACCATTGGTAGCAAATCTGATTGAATACTCGTTTGTTGAGAGTCCATTCTGACGGCAACATACAACCTTTCTGAGAAAGGGAGTCCGCTAGAATGTTCAGACGACCCAGAATATGACGGACCGACAGAAGAACCTGATGCTCTAGGACAAACAGAAGGATTCTTTCCGTTAAGTTGAACAACGGAATGGAATGAGTGCCTCCCTGGTTCCGAATAAATGCTACTACTGTCGAATTGTCGGACAGAATTTGAACATGTGAATTCTGAATAATGTTCATCCAATGACATAGCGCAAGCCAAATTGACATCATCTCTTTGATGTTTATGTGCTTGTTTAGGAACTGTGGATCCCAAAGACCCTCGCACCTCGAATCTGTTGGGCTCAAAGTTGCGCCCCAACCTGTTTGACTAGCATCCGTCATAATCGTAAAAATCGGATCCGGCAGTTGCAGTGGCACTCCCTGAGTTAACTACTGAATATCTGCCCAAGTCTGAATCTCTTGTTTTACTTGTTTCGACAAGACGATGTTTGTTTTGAGCAAATGAATCTTCACACTCCAACTCTGAGTAAAAAATATCTGGAGAGGACGAGTGCGTAGTCGCCCCATCAAAATAAGATCCGCGGCGGCTCCGCACAAACCTATCAGTCGCATGAATTCTCTCGCTGTTAATACATCTGAGTGAAGACAAAAGCAAGCGTAACAACTGACTAATTTTGCTCTGGGCAACGGCAGATGAAACAGATTGTTGTGCGTCTCGCAGCTCATTCCCAAGTGGGTGAATGACTTGGACGGAACTAGATCCGACTTCTTTTCGTTTACTATGAAACCGAGACGTCGGAGCAGTTGAAGCAGACTCTGAACATCGTTCTGAAGCGTTAACCTGTTGCCGTACCTCTGAAGAATGTTGTCCAAGCAGGCAAATGTTACCGCAGACGAATGAGCTCAGAAATGAGTCATTACCAAGTTCATTATTCGAGTGAAGGCCCAGGGTGCTAGATTCAGACCAAAGCACATTGCTCGGAATTGATAAACGACCCCTAACACAGCGAAGCAAAGGTACTTTCTGAATGCCGGATGTACCATGATGTGAAAGTACGCATCCTTGAGATCTATGCTCGCAGTATAATCGTTCACTCGAATGCTCACTCTGACCAATCGGATGGTCACCATATAAAATTTCAGAGCCACGATCAGCTTGTTTATCCAGCTCAGATAGATAACTGGACAGAACTAGCCGTCTGGTTTTGGAACCATGAACAGGTGACTGTAGAAACCTGGAGATTCCTGGTTTTCTACCACCTCTATTGCGTTCTTCTCCAGAAGAGATTGGACTTCTGATAGAAGCGAATCTCTCTTCTGAAGGTTTGATGGAAGCAGAGTCCAATGTGGACTTCAAGTTAACGGAGGTTTTTCCTTGAAGGACAGCTTTAGACCTTCTGAAATAACCCCCTGCACCCATGGGTCATCCGTAATTGACAACCAATTGGTTAAGAATCTCGACAGCCTTCCGCCCACTGGTGCGCAATAGAGGTTTAGACCATCACCTCCTGGACCTGCGGGAGGAGAAACTACGTCCTCCCCGATCCGCACCTCGACCAGTCGACATAGGGGCGTCTGACCGGTTGTCTCGGCCAGCATTACGACCCCTACCTGAGTCGCTACTCTGACGGTCTCTATAGTAAGACGTAGAGGCTTTCTTAGATTCTCTATAGGAACTTCCCTTGGACGTACTTGCCCCAGAAGTCCCTGCCTTACTCCTCTCTGCTGAGTCTGTTTTTTTCGAAGCTGACTTAAAAAGCAGAGAGTCCGAAGCTTTCTTAGTAATCTGATCATAGATTAGTGAAAGCTTACCATCGAAGAGAAGCTCTCCTGAAACCGGAGCGACTCGAAGAGAGTTTTTCACCTTAGTATCCACTCTTGTGGATGAAGCCAGGGCAGCATCACGTCTGACTAACTCCAAATTTGCCACTGAAAGGGCGGAGTTATACGTGGAGAATGCTATGGCCTCGAAATACATAATAATAATAATAATATAATCCATTACAAAAATTTCAAAAAATAATTCAAAAGAAACATTTTTTCGAAAAAATTTCAAGATGAGCCCAAGTTCCCAAAGGGAACGATGAGCCCAAATGGATCCCCAAAAAGTCTAAGTGTGGACAAAAATTTTAAAACATATCTAAAAATTAATGCTACACTTACGGACAATATTAATGTATCTGGCTATGAACAGAACCAAATAGAAGACAAGGAATCACTGTCAGAAGTAACCGTTGTCAACGTAAACAAAAGTGAATAAAAGCCGGAAACAAGACTCCAAGCACTGAAAATATGGCCCGAAATCAGTAACCAATTTTAAAACAGAAACTTCCACAGAAGAAACTGCAGTACATCGGATGGTAGATGCATGACCAAAATGCCTAACCACCACCTAGGGTGAGGACGTAACCATGGGTAAAAACAGAATAAACATTCTGTTACTATGCCAAAAACTCCCAAGAAATTTCAGTAAAAAAAATTACAAAAATTATGCCAAAAGCATGAAAGAATAGCAAGGGGGGTATCACAGAAAGGGAGAGAGAAAACACTGAACAAACAGTGGAAATTTCATAGCAAGAATGAAAACATCAGGCCAATGCTGCGAAATTAGGGAACATGAAATAATTTTGCATAAAAATTATAAATTACAGCCCTGAACACATCCTTCCACTGTTTCTTCCTCTCATCCTCTTATTTCATCCTTAGATCCACCATTTCTTTCATGATTTTGTGTCTGGCATCATTTTAACTGAGATTATAAGCACAGATATCAGTGAGATGTTACTGATTGAAGGGCCAAACAAAGAATAAAGATTTGGCGCTAATTTCGGTACTTCCTTGACACTGCGCATGCGCAGTGGACAAAAGTATGGAGGACCACATAGGACATGTATTTTTTGGATTTTGATGCAAATTTTGGGGATTGGGGGGGGGGGGGCAAAATTTGTGTTTGGCCCTGAAATTTAAAGAGTCAGCACCAGCTAAGTCTGGGTCATTGGTACAGCATAAAAATACAGGCAGCCGAGACTAGCGCTGAAACAACTGCCAAGCTACTTAAAATATATCTTGCAGGTATAGTTAAAACTAGAAATCCTGTAATGTATTCTGCATTACTTTTAAATAATAGCATGTTAGGCTAGTGCAGCAAATCACCAGAAAATCCAATCTAAAGAATGGTAGTCTATCGCGGTTTCTGCAGAGTTGTAATTAACGATGGCTGATTTAAATTCAGTGCTTGCAATTAGCAATCATCATAATAAAGACATTGTACCTTCTACTGAAATAAGGATGCAGTTAAATATAGAAATTCTGAAACACAGAGGACAGCATGATTTTCATTCATCGTTCTTTTTTTTATTTTATTTATTTATTTTGTGACAATACTGGAAGTATATGCCTATGCGTATTGCATGATTTTAGTTTTTAAAAGAATGAAGAGAAGGAGATCATGCAAGTTAATTCAAGATGGCTAAACATTAAGAAGGAACAAGTAATCATGTTATCATTTGGAGAAAGTTTAGCCTATTGCCAAGGGACTCCATTTGAACAAACTTTCATTAATTTAAAGAAATGTCCTCGTATAGCATTAAGTTAAACTTTGGGCACCAATATAAAGCCCAAATATTAACCCAGGGATCCAAATTGAACAAACTTGAATCTGCCCTCCTAGAGATACTGTAGACCAAATATCAAAATATTTTCACTGCTGATCTGATGAAGAAGATTTTTAAAGAAATTCCTTCATATTGCACTAAGTTAAACTTTGGGCTCCAATAGAGATCTCAAATATTAACTCAGGGATATGACTTTAACATTCTTGAATCTGACCTTCTTAGGGGTGTTGTATACCAAATATCAAACAATTCTGACTGGTGGATCTGAAAATGATTTTTAAAGAAATTTCCTCATACTACACTAAGTTATACTTCAGGCTCCAATAGAAAACCCAAATATTAACCCAGGGATATGACTGAACAAACTTGAATCTGACCTTCCTGGAGGTGTATTATACCAAATATCAAAGGATTTTAAAAGATGGATCTGAAGAAGAAGATTTTAAAAGAAAGTTCCTCATATTGCACTAAGTTAAACTTTGGGCTCCAATAGAGAGGCCAAAAATTTTTTCAGGAACCCAGTTTGAAGAGAGTTATATCTGACCCTCATATTGCACTAAGTTAAAATTCTGGCTCCCATAGGGAGCCTAAATATTAACCCAGGGACTCAATTTGAACAAACTTGAATCTGACCTCTCCTGCAGATGTTGTATACCAAATATCAGAAGATTCTAATTGATGGTTCCAGAGAAGATTTTTAAATTTTGGAAAACAATTTCTGGATACTAACAGAGTTATGCCCCTTCTGGTGCCCCCTGTGGGCATGGCAAGAAGATGATAATGTAAAGTTCCCGCCAATGATGACGGACGGATGATGGAAGGGCAGACAATGGAAGAAAGTGATCACTTAAGCTCCCCACCTTTCAGTCAGGTGAGCTAATAACCAAATTCACCTTGTTGACATTCCTATTTGGCTCCAGTACATCCAATACAGGCAGCTCTGTCAAACAAGGTGTTATGGAATAAATGCCCAGTTTATCTCACAAATACAAGAAAGTGACCAAATCCTATTAATTGAATACTCCTGTTAAATTACTAAATTTTACTGGCAAAGTGCATATTCAATTAACAGGGTTCCACTGTATTTCACATGCAAAAATTATTTCTCTTGTTTGACCTAAATTAAATTTAGACACATTTTGTGTCATCAGAAAAAGTATCCAATGAAAGTGTCAGTGACACTGTAGCTTAACTTGTGTGTTGTGTTTGATGAAAAGGATAATGTTCAATGTTTATGAAAGGATTATGAAATAAGACAAGAATTGTGATAATTGGGAATATGATAATTTCTGTTCCCTGTATGCTATGTTTTCAATAAAAACAATATGAGGTGTAGACTGTACTAAAGAATTGAGGGGTGGGTTAATGTGGCCCTCACAGTTAATGTATGTGGCCATCACGGTTAATGTATGTCAACAAAAGTTGCCAAGTTACAGTCAAATTATTCCAAAACAAGTCATCCTATCAAGTTACAATAAAATCCCTTCATAAATACGGCCTGTAGACTGTGCTAAAGGTTTTCAGGCTTCTGGCCTGTGTTGCCATCATGGTTGACCAATCGCAACCAAAAGGGGATGTCCTCATCTAGATATTATACTGAGTCATCCTCCCAAATTACAATGAAATCCCTCCATAAATACAACCTATAGACTGTGCTAAAGGTTTTGGGGGTTTAGGCTTGGGCAGCCGTCACAACTGAATGATTGTGACCAAAAGGGGAGTTCCTATCTAGACATTATCTGGAGTCATCCTACCAAGATACAATGAAATCCCTTCATAAATATACCTGTAGACTGTGCTAAAGGTTTTTGGGCTTTGGGCCCCTGTAGCCTTCACAGTTTACCAACCGCGACCAAAAGGGAACGTTCTCATCTGGACATTATATGAAGTGAACCTACCAAGTTACAATGAAAACCCTCCATAAATACGACCTGTACTCTGTGCTAAAGGTTTTTGGGTTTTGGGCTCGGGCAGTCATCACTGATGGTTGACTGATCACAGCCAAAATAGGACATTCTCATCTAGACATTATACCAAGTCATCCTACCAATTTACAATGAAAATCCCTTCATAAATGCAAGCTGTAGACTGTGCTAAAACAAATTTAGGTGACGTGCCCCTGCGGCCGGCACAGTTGACTGAACCCGACCAAAATAGGACGTTCTCATCTAGACATTATACTGAGTCATCTTACCAAGTTACAATGAAATCCCTTCATAAATACAACCTGTAGACTGTGCTAAAGGTTTTCGGGTTTCGAGCCTGCACAAACATCACGGTTGACTGATCGTGACCAAAAGGGGACATTCTCATCTAGACATGACCTTGAACCTGCATATTAAATTTTGTGATGATCAAACAAGAACTACAGGGTGTAGCTTGTGCTAAAGAAAATGTGAACAGACTCACCAACTTCCATGCACATGATGGCAATAGCTTGTCTTGACTTGGTAAGCTAAAAACAACAAATGCATTATGCCATTATGCAAGATGCCTTTTAATTTAAACTTTTTTCCACTTTATTCAGTATCACTCCTGGTAATTCATCCTTGTTTCCTCGGCAAAAAAATTGCTGTGAAAAACTGATGCTTCTACAGCAATTGCTGTACAGCCTGTTCGATTGTGAAAAAATCATCAGGGGGCAGGGCATAGTCTTGATTGCCATGTATATGTAGTATGTGGTGAAGTGAAAACTTTCAAGTAACTTTAACATATGAAAGTAGTTTGAGATACATGTGTATATAATCACAATCAATGTGCAGAATCTTTCACTCAGTTTAGATCATGCCAATATCATGAACAATGTGAAATCTGAGAAAAAACCTTGGAAGTAAGCAGGCGACTTTCTCAATATGTACAGTATGAGTGAAAATAAGATGCAGCATAATCTCAAACTAAGTATCTCACTGCTTCTATGTTGATAACACCAGAATCTGACATCTTACAGAGCTTTCCAGAAACTGATGTCAAATTCTGATGTTATCAACATACAAGAGGCAGAACACATAGTTTCTAGTGGTTATGCTGCAACTTGTACTGTGAACTGTAAGATTAGCTATACAGCATAGTACAAACCACAAAGTTTGATTTCTTGTGTATCCTGGAAATTGAGCAATTTCTCCCACCACAAGGCTTTCTGAAGAAGCCATCCTCGGCAGTATTTTTGCTGTGGATATTTTTAGTTTCCTTAGCATTTTCCTTAGCACTGAGGGTGAATTACCATGGCTGCAATATTGAGTATTCTTCCATGTTGTGACTTGTCAAATCAAGGCAAGGTTTGAAGGCTGCAAAGCAGCAATGACTTGGGTTGATTCAGTTAGCTCAAGAAAAAAATGAACTCAGAGCGGGACCCCATTGCTGCTTCATCAATAATGCAATTCGATGTGCTTTGCCACTTATATGCCACATTAAATTGCATGTATATTTGGAAATATAATCAGTCCCAATAACGTAATTCAGCATGTCTTTTTTGGCTTTCCCTGTACAGCTGCCATGCGATTTTATTGCATTAGCATTCTGTGAACAAATTTTGCACTGAATATGATTGACAGATGCTTGTTGTCTCTGTTGATCATAACATTCTTTAATCGAAAATACATTTGTTAACTCTGGGTCCCACTTCAGATAAGTTCTCAATTTGACTCTTTGTCTCCCGTTTGTCATTTTGTCTCATCACATACTGAATAATTTAAAAATTGGGAACAAAAATATGCATAAAAAACAGCTGACCGCTGCTTGACAACTTGGCGTCTACCTGAAAGTAGATTGTTATTTTTTCTTTTGACCAACAACATTCCATGTAAATCCTTTTTCCAGTTGTCGTTTGGCTTCCTACTTTGTTGGGTTACAATGATATAAATATTTATCATATTTCGTTTTTCACCAAAATCATCAGACGAATAGCAAGGAGCTTGCCAGAAAATGGAATTAGGCATGAAATAGGCGCGTGCGAGTAACTGCATGCCTCTTATATCCATATCGGAAAAATCAGAAAAACAACACTGAATCGCACCATGTGAATCAAGTTTTGGTGATTCGATTGCACCTGGGAGATCTTGCTTCGCCAGCAGCGATGCGAAACCAACAAAAAATACCCTGTAATTTCAACTTTGGAATTCTGCAAACCTATAGCTCGTATCAGATAAGTGACTATGGATGACCACGACGACACACTACAAACTACATGAATTGCGCTATGTTGCCTCCTTCTATCCATGAAGACTGACGTTTGAGACCGCCAATTTTGAGCTGCCTTTAATTGAATTAATGGCCCGCAGAAAACAGGGCCAAGTGGGTGTTTATTGTCTGCAGAATTTTGACTTTAGATGGGTGACTGCAGCTCGGGACGATCACCTGCCTGAAAATGACAGCCCTGCTTATGATGATATAGCAAAGAGCACAGAATTGAATATGAAACTACAGCTATACCTCTTGATCAAACAATTGCATTGTTTCTTCTGCCTCTGTTTTTATTAAACTTTGAATCTCAATAAGCAATTCATCAACACAAACACATTTACTGAATTTTACTGGAGATAATTTATCTGAACTCAACAATGGAAGATCAAAGCTAGTTCTCAAAAAATGCTTTTCAACATCTGTTAAACATGTCTGAACAGAGAAGAATGTTGATTTAAACATCGCAGATGCATCTCTTAATGTCAATGACACTAAAACTTTAGCCACTGTTACATAATCAAGGGACATCACAGACTTCAAGCATATATTTTCACTTCCTCTATTACTTGGAAATAGCCAGTTAATTAGTAAACTTCTAAGTGGTGACACATTTTGGGAGTATGATTTATCATATCCAAGTAGTGGTGGAATGTAATTATCTGGAATATCACACATCCTAAGCACAATGGAAAGATAATTCACTGATTCCTGTGATGGTTTCGTAATATTTGGAATGAAAACATTCCATATGTCTTTGTCTACCACAATCAGATGCTGATCAATAACTGTCTGTAGTAACTTGAAACCTTCACCTTCAGCATGATGAAGGCACATACATCTGCAAAGAAAAGAAACATGACTCTGTACTTTCTTTAACCTTTTACACACAATTTTCAAATATAAAACATCAATTTGTGAAAAAGAGATTTCTGAATTATATTTTTTACATCGCTATGCATTTATATTTAATTACATACTGGGGTTTAATGACACTTTCAACAACCATAATAATATTGTGTCAGATAGTTTTAAAGGTGGAAGAAGATGAAGTACCTGAAGAGAGCCTGTGAGCAGTGGCAAGTAACTATTGCATTCTCCAACTTACTAACCCTGCACAAGCACGGTTAGATGCACAAGCAAGGTTAGAATCAGCTGAAGGCATGTGTACCATTGACTTACATTACTCTGTAGTACATCAAGCAACTGTGTTCTCACTTGGGCAATTGAGACTGAAAACATAGTTTACAGCCCTTCACTCTTTGCAGGCCTTTAAATTCCAACAACCTCACTGCTATAATTTTTTATAAACTTTTTGTCCAATTTCACAAGCAGTGACTTTACCCTTCAACATTCTGGAGATTTTTATTTTTGCTACATGTTGACAGTTTATATCCTTTGATGGGTGCCTCTATAGGCAACCAAGTCTTGCCCAAAAACAACTATCAAATACTGATAATGTAACTTGTAACTTCAAGTTTACCCAGAGACTACATGTTGAAGCAGCCATGACTAGGTTCGATAAAAAAAATTCATATAAATTTAACTCGCAGAATCTTTGGTGAAAAAATCCATTCACTTTTCAGGGGTGAAATTTGATCAAAGGTACCCATTTTATCCCTATTTCAGTGGCATGCAAAATCCTGAGTTGGGCAGGAATATCCACCAGAAGCACTTAAGGTGTTAGAAAAAGACATTCTAGACAGGCAAAATTACAAATTTACTTCAATGGAGCTAAAATAGAAAATGACTTAATAAGTGTGCAATGTCCCCAATTTAGACCAAGCTAAAGACAGACCTTCATTCGTCATTGATGGCATGTGGAAAATCATTGTTATGTCTCTTCAAAGAACTACTGCATTTTGCACAAACACACAAAGAACAACATTGATAACACTGTACATCCTTCAATTTACTTGGCATGGACACAAACATTTTCAAAACTAAAATGATGGTGAATTCTATGCAGTGAGGATGATGCTTAGCTACAGTGGAGCCTTCTCAAATGAATACCTCTTAACTGAATAACCCTGTCAACTGAATATAACTTCCAAACAACATACCTTCAGGACACATCTGACTTGTTAATGGCATGTAGGTTATATAGTAAACTCCTGCTAATTGAATAAATGAAAGTGTCAATGACACTGTAGCTCAACTTGTGTAAGACATGTACATGTATAGTATGTGACACAGCAATGACAAACATCTAGGTAATGACCTGATAACAAAGGTACATATAAAGTATTGTAACGGTCTGTACATAAATGCTGACCGTAGCCTGTAACAAAGGTAAAGTATTGTAAAGGAGGGCGACAGATGCTAAACTAGAAAAGAAATCTTTGAGTCCCAGAGTGGGTCTGACTGAACCCAAAAATATTTGTTCTCATAGCACAGTGATAACATTGCACCCCAAAACACTCGTTCCTGTCCCAAGGTGATAACGAAGGTACCCAAGAAGTTTCATGAACATCGGTTCATAAATACAGACTCTAGCCCGAGCCGTATTGACATGTGTACTTACTGTGTATACAGTAAAAGTAGCACTGAATAAATCAAAGTTCATCTAATTTGCATAATTTCTGCATGAGAAAAAAACCTGTATTATATGTGATGTATTCCATGTTACTAAACATTCATACAAAAATTTATTCAAATCAGAACTTTCATACAAAAGTTCTGTACAAAAAACGATTGCACTAATTTTGGTACAAAATGGCTGCTGGTGGTCATCTTGACTTTTGGACCGCACCCCAAAACACTCGTTCTCGTCCCACGGTGATAACAAAGGTACCCAAGAAGTTTCGTAAAGATCGGTTCATAAATACAGCCTCTGGCATGAGCCGTATAGAAGTTGTATACAAACGAGAGGCCCCAGGGGGTCTTAGGCACTCACCGAATGTTCCATACTGTTAAGACACAAATTTTATCAAAAGCTATTCTTAAGGTTCTACAGAGTAAATCTATACTCTCTGTGGAGCTAAAACATCAACAGGACTGAATGGGACAATGCTGCTGATCAAATATCAACAGATTCTGCATGATGGTTCTGAAGAAGATTTTTAAAGAATTTTCCCTGAATTGCACCAAGTAAACATTCATGCCCCCATAGTGAGCCCCAATATTGATCAAAAGACTCAATTTGAACAAACGTGAATCCAACCCATACCAAGATGCTGCATACCAAATATCTAAAGATTCTGCCCACTGGTTCTGGTGAAGAAGATTGTTCAAGATTTTTTCTTAAATTGTACTAAGTAAAAATTCACACCCCCATAGTGATCACCAATAATGAACGGGGGATTCAATTTGAACAAACTTGAATCAGACCCATACCAAGATGCTGTATACCAAATATCAAAAGATTCTGCTCATCGGTTCCGGAAAAGAAGATTTTTAAAGAAATTTTCTTAAATTACACTAAGTAAAAATTCAGGTCCCCATAATGAGCCCAAAAATTGATCAAGGGACTCCATTTGAACAAACTTGAATCAGACCCATGCCAAGATGCTGTATACCAAATATCAAAAGATTCTGCCCACTGGTTCTGGAGAAGAAGATTTTTCCTTACATGCCCGTATAGGGAGCCCCAATATTGATCAAGGGACTCAATTTGAACAAACTTGAATCAGACCCATACCAAGATGCTGCATACCAAATATCAAAATATTCTGCCTGCTGGATCTGGAGAAGAAGGTTTTTAAAGAATTTTTCTTAAATTGCACTAAGTAAAAATTCACGCCCCCATATTGGTTGAGGGACTTGATTTGAACAAACTTGAATCAGACTAATACCAAGTTGCTGCATACCAAGTATCAAAATATTCTGCCCACTGGTTCTGGAGATTTTTTAATAATTTTTCTATAATTCATACGGTGCTATCAGAGTTATGCCCCATACAAAGCCCCCAAGGGACGTGGCCATTTCATTTGAACAAACATGAATTGCCATATAGTAATGAACATCCACATGAAGTTTCGTGAAAATTGGACCAGTGGTTTCAGAGGAGAAGTCATTTGAAAAATGTTCATGACGGCGGACGGCAAGTGATAAGTTGAGCTCCCTTCGGTGAGCTAAAAAATCCTCATATTGACTAAGTTATAATATGGGCTCCCACAGGGAGCCCAAATATGGACACAGGGACTTGGCTTTAACAAACTTGAATCTCACCCCCCTAAGGATGCTACACACCACATATCAAAACATTCCGACTGCTGGATCTGAAGAAAGAGACTTTTTAAGAAAATTCCTCATTTAAAACTAAGTTACAATTCAAGCTCCCACAGTGAGACAAATATGGACCTAGGGACATGGCTTGAGCAAACTTGAATCTCACCCCCCTAAGGATGCTGCATACCAAATAACATTCCGACAGCTGGAACTGAAGAAGAAGGTTTTTAAAGAAAATTCCTCATTTTGAACTAAGTTATCATTCGGGCTCCCACAGTGAGCCCAAATATCGACCTAGGGACATGGCTTGAAGAAACTTGAATCTCACCCCCCAAGGATGCTGCATACCAAATATCAAAACATTCCGACTGCTGGATCTGAAGAAGAAGATTTTTAAAGAAAATTCCTCATTTTGAACTAAGTTATAATTCGGGCTACCACAGTGAGCCCAAATATGGACCCAGGGACTTGGCTTGAACAAACTTGAATCTCACCCCCTAAGCATGTTGCATACCCAATATCAAAAGATTCTGCCTGCTGGATCTTGAGAAGAAGATTTTTAAAGAAATTTGCCTGAAATGCACTTAGCTCAAATTGGGCTCCTATACTGAGCCCAAATATGAACCCAGGGCGCCGATTTGAACAAACTTCAATCAGATCCACCCCACAATGTTGCATACCAAATATCAAACGATTCTGCCCGCTGGATCTGGAGAAGATTTTTTAAGAAATCTGCCTGAAATGCGCTAAGTTCGATGGGGGCCGATTTGAACAAACTTGAATCAGATCCACCCCGCAATGTTGCATACCAAATATCAAAAGATTCTGCCTGCTGGATCTGGAGAAGAAGATTTTTGAAGAAATTTGCCTGAAATGCACTAAGTTCGATGGGGGCCGATTTGAACAAACTTGAATCAGATCCACCCCACAATGTTGCATACCAAATATCAAAAGATTCTGCCTGCTGGATCTGGAGAAGATTTTTTAAGAAATTTGCCTGAAATGCACTAAGTTCGAATTTGGGCTTCTATAGTGAGCCCAAATATGAATCCAGGGGGGTCAATTTGAACAAACTTGAATCAGACCCATACCAAGATGCTGCATACCAAGTATCAAAAGATTCTGCCCACTGGTTCTGGAGAAGAAGATTTTTTAATAATTTTTCTATAATTCATATGGTGCTATCAGAGTTATGCCCCATACAGATCCCCCAAGGGACATGGCCATTTCTTTTGAACAAACATGAATTGCCATATAGTAATGAACATCCACATGAAGTGCCGTGAAAATCGGACCAGTGGTTTCAGAGGAGAAGTCGTTTGAAAAATGTTCACGACGACGGATGATGGACGACGGACGACAGACCCCGGACAACAGAAACTGGACGACAAGTGATAAGTTGAACTCCCTTTGGTGAGCTAAAAACTGATTGGACCTAATTTCGGTACAAAATGGCCACTGGCAGCCATCTTGAAGTTTGGACCGCACCCAGAAACACTCGTTCTCGTCCCAAGGTGATAACAAAGGCACCCAAGAAGTTTTGTGAAGATCGGTTCATAAATACAGCCTCTAGCCCGAGCCATATTGACATGTGCACTTACTGTGTATAAGTAGCACTGAATAAATCAAAGTTCATCTAATTTGCATAATTTCTGCACGAGAAAAAAACCTGTAATATATGTGATGTATTCCATGTTACTAAACATTCATACAAAAATTTATTCAAATCAGAACTTTCATACAGAAGTTCTGTACAAAAAACTGATTGCACTAATTTTGGTACAAATTGGCTGCTGGAGGCCATATTGAATTTTGGACCGCACCCAAAAACACTCGTTCTCGTCCCACAGAGATAACAAAGGTACCCAAGAAGTTTCATAAAGATCGGTTCATAAATACAGCCTCTCTAGCCCGAGCCGTATAGAAGTTGTGGACAACAAGAGGTCCCACGGGGCCTGAAGCGCTCATCTTGTACAGAACACAATTTAAACAGAGTCCAAGAATGAGTCTACATTAAGCAAGCCATCTCCATAGGCTACACTGTCAATCCTTGAGTCCCTCAGGAGTGACAAAAATAATCTGGGCATCATGCCTTTTCTTCAGTTGATCATAAGTAAAATGTAGAGCTCCCCTATGAAGCCTCTTGATACAACCTATGTGGATTAATCTTAGTACCTCTAGAGGGTACTGAATACAAAATTTTTAATTCTTCAGCAAAATGGCCAATTCCGGCTCCCATAGAGAGCCCAAATATTAACCCAGGCTCTTGATTTGAACACAGTTAAATCTGACTTCCCTAGAGATGTTGTGTACCGAATATGAAAGCATTCTGACTGTTGGATCTGAAGAAGAGAAATTGTAAAGAAATTTCTCCGAATTGCACTAAGTTCAAATTTGGGCTACCATAGCGAGCCCAAATATTAACCTATGGATCCGATTTGAACAAACTTGAATCTGACCCCCCTAGAGATGTTGTATACCAAATATGTGAAAGCATTCCGACTGGTGGATCTGAAGAAGATTTTTAAAGAAATTTTCTCATATTGCACTAAGTAAAAATTTGGGCTACCATAGTGAGCCCAAATATATACCTAGGAATTTGATTTGAACAAACTTGAATCTGACCCCCATAGAGATGTTGCATACCAAATATCAAAGCATTCTGACTGATGGATCTGAAGAAGAAGATTTTTTTAAATTACCCTCCATATTGAACAAAGATAAAATTTGGGCTTCCGTAGGAAGCCCAAATATTAACCTAGGGACTTGGTTTGAACAATCTAGAATCTGACCCTCATAACAATGATGTATACCAAATATTAAAAGATTCTGACTGGTGGTTCTGAAGAAGAAGATTTTTAAAGAATATTCCCCATATTACCCTATGTTAAAACTTCGGGCTCCTGTAGAGAGCCCAAATATGAACCAATGAGCTTTATTTCTACAAACTTTTATCTGACCCCCCTATGAATGCTGTATACCAAATATCAAAAGATTCTGATGATTGGTTCTGGAGAAAAGATTTTTTAAAATTTTTGCAAATATGCTGACTCAGCATTTTTTCGATGCCCATTACAGAACACCCTAACATAACCGATGGCAATTTTTTTTTACCATTCAATTCTACTGGTCGTAAGGATACTTCATACCAAATAAAAGCTCTCTGTTCCGTGGGGTTTGGGAAATATGGGCGTTGGGAAATATTTCTATTTTTAGCTCCCAGGGTTCCCATGGGGATGCAGGATTTTTTTTTTTTTTGCATGGGTCAAGTACTTATGACCCAATACTACCACAAACCAAATTTGGTTCATACCGGACCATCGGTTCAGAAAATAGAAATTTTGGGCGGGGCCAAAAATCTTACCCCTCCTATTACAAAGCCAAATATTAATTTACGAACTTCGTTTGAACAAACTTGATTCTACACCTCATATGGAAGCTCCATAGCAAATATCAAGTCATTGTACACACTGGTTCTTGAGAAGAAGATTTTAAAAATATTTTGGAGCATTTTCCCCCACTCCCTTCCTATGGGGCTGGGCATGCTGAGTTGAACAAAAATAAAATGCCCCTTTGGGACCATCACTCACACAAACTTTCACTTGAATTGGCCCAGTGGCTTTGGAGGAGGAGACCAAAACATGGTGTTGATGGACGACAGACGACGGACTGGAAGTGATTAGATTAGCTCAGCTTGACTTTGTCAAGATGAGCTAAAAAACTGATTGACCTAATTTCGGTACAAAATGGCAACTGGCAGCCATCTTGAATTTTGGATTGCACCCAGAAACACTCGTTCTCGTCCCAAGGTGATAACAAAGGTACCCAAGAAGTTTCATGAAGATCAGTTCATAAATACAGCCCCTAGCCCGAGCCGTATTGACATGTGTACTTGCTGTGTGTAAGTAGCACTGAAAAAATCAAAGTTCATCTAATTTCCAGAATTTCTATACGAGAAAAAAACCCGTATTATATGTGATGTATTCCATGTTACTAAATATCCAGACAAAAATTTATTTGAATCAGAACTTTCATACAGAAGTTCTGTACAAAAAACTGATTGCACTAACTAAAGTACAAAATGGCTGCTGGTGGCCATCTTGAATTTCAGACTGCACCCAAAAACACTTGTTCTCATCCCACGGAGATAGAAAAGGTACCCAAGAAGTTTCATAAAGATCGGTTCATAAATACAGCCTCTAGCCTGAGCCGTATAGAAGTTGTGGACAAAAAACTGATTGACCTAATTTCGGTACAAAATGGCCACTGGCAGCCATCTTGAATTTTGCATTGCACCCAGAAACACTCGTTCTCGTCCCAAGGTGATAACAAAGGTACCCAAGAAGTTTCATGAAGATCAGTTCATAAATACAGCCCCTAGCCCGAGCCGTATTGACATGTGTACTTGCTGTGTGTAAGTAGCACTGAAAAAATCAAAGTTCATCTAATTTCCAGAATTTCTACACGAGAAAAAAACCCGTATTATATGTGATGTATTCCATGTTACTAAATATCCAGACAAAAATTTATTTGAATCAGAACTTTCATACAGAAGTTCTGTACAAAAAACTGATTGCACTAACTAAAGTACAAAATGGCTGCTGGTGGCCATCTTGAATTTCAGACTGCACCCCAAAACACTCGTTCTCATCCCACGGAGATAGCAAAGGTACCCAAGAAGTTTCATAAAGATCGGTTCATAAATACAGCCTCTAGCCTGAGCCGTATAGAAGTTGTGGACAAAAAACTGATTGGACCTAATTTCGGTACAAAATGGCCACTGGCAGTCATCTTGAATTTTGGATTGCACCCAGAAACACTCGTTCTCGTCCCAAGGTGATAACAAAGGTACCTAAGAAGTTTCATGAAGATCAGTTCATAAATGCAGCCCCTAGCCCGAGCCATATTGACATGTGTACTTGCTGTGTGTAAGTAGCACTGAAAAAATCAAAGTTCATCTAATTTCCAGAATTTCTGCACGAGAAAAAAACCCGTATTATATGTGATGTATTCCATGTTACTAAATATCCAGACAAAAATTTATTTGAATCAGAACTTTCATACAGAAGTTCTGTACAAAAAACTGATTGCACTAACTAAAGTACAAAATGGCTTCTGGTGGCCATCTTGAATTTCGGACTGCACCCCAAAACACTCGTTCTCGTCCCACAGTGATAACAAAGGTACTCAAGAAGTTTCGTAAAGATCGGTTCATAAATACGGCCTCTAGCCTGAGCCATATTGAATTGTTGACAGACGGCCAGACGACAGGCCATGGCATAACCTCAAATTTGACTTATGTAAAAGTTGAGCTAAAAATTTGACTTACGTCAAAAGTTGAGCTAAAAATGTAATATGATGAGAAATTACCCAACAATCACTGAATTCCCTTTGTTTAGACCTATTCAGCTGCAGTACATCAATTTCAGGCATATAAATGTATAGCTTATCTCTGGAAAACAGAAAAGTGATCAAATCCCTGTTGTTGATATTATTTATTTATTTGTGATTAGGGTCACATATTTCTGCACAATAGCTAATCATGACCGTGACAGTTTTACGGGTGGAGGAAGCTGGAGTACCCAGAGAGAACCACCGAGCAATGGCGAGCAACTGTCAGCTCCCCAACATACTAACTCCACACAAGCAGGGTTAGCATTGGTTGAAGGCAAGTGCACCATCGACGTGCAGTACACCTTAGTACACAATGCCACTGTGCCCCCACATGGGCAATGGGGTGAAGTGTCTTGCCCAAAGACACAAAGCAGTTGCCGCAGGTGGGATCCCTGTTGATTGGATACTCTAATTATCTGAATAAATTTACTAGCAAAGCTGCTATTCAATTAACAGGATCTACTGTACTTGTAATAGCCTTAAAGATTTTTCTTTAGTTTATGAAATTTATTTCTATTTCGCTCGTCAGATCATTTCATACCAGAAGATAAAAGATTTCTGATGTTAAAAGAGACAATATGCCACAAATTCAATAACAATTTTTGTTTCTGAATACAAAACCAAACAATTTAGAAAATACTAATATGTTTCCTATATCATTAGGCTGAGATTTAGCAACGAATTAGAAGGTGACAATATGACACTGTATGGAATTAATTTTTATGGCAAGTTGTCATACAGTACAATGATCAGAAAAACAAGACAAGAGAATTTTGACCAGATCGCGATGGGGTCACAAACTGGTCAAAATTGTCTGACCACTTTCCTCGCTGCAACACTCCATTAGGGAGCATGGTGGTTCAGAAGTTACGGCAAACCTAAAGGTCTCGGTACGATTCCTACTGGTGGTAACTGCGATGTGTGCATGGGCAAGCCACTTAATCCTGATTGCCCACAGTGGAGTTGTATACTAAGGCATGTTGCACGTTGATTTTGCACATGCCTTCAGCTCAGTATGTTGGGGAGTCTGACAAAAAAACATGGTAGGATTTCACCTGTCAAAAAACAAATGAGACAATATTGAATCTTGAGATGCAGTTTTTGATGTGGTTTTGATTTCCCAGTAATTTATTTAGGAAATCTCGACATGAGGTTGCGATCTGATTGCAAAAGAAACCACTTTTATGATCCCAGCACAGAAGTCAAATGCACACACGCTTTCAAATTTGGTTATTAATTTTAACAAGAAATTTCAGCCAACTGATATGTAAAACATAGAAATACTTTTGTATGCAGAACCTACCAGTTTTGTCAACTGAACAAGTAAATAAAGCAAGAAGCCTCTCAGTCTATATAGCTCTTCTTAGGGTCACTTGTCGATGTGATGCTGTTCAAAGCTGTGGTGACACAACTTTGAGTTGTAAGCCATAATTGGTCCAAGTATGAATAAGATCTGTCAATCATAGTAAGTTATATGGACTGGACAAAAGTCATCAAAATATACAACGCAGATAAGAACGATATTCAAGAATCCAAGTGTTACTGACTGTGACCTTGACCTTGAGAATATGATAATGAGTCAAGGTCATGACACAACATTAGGTTATGGGTAACAATTGTGTGAAGGGTGAACAAAATGCGTCACACTGATTCAAATATAGACCAGACAAGGGCTGTATAACAATATCAAAGATTTGCTGTCTGTGACCTTGACCGTGATATGACCTTGGATCAAAGTTGTGACACATTTGAGTCATGACAGGGTTCCTGCACCTGACCCGACATGAAATTCCAGGCTTTTCCAGGCCATATACACCCCAAATTCAAGGAATTTCAAGGCTAATAGAAAGTTAAATTCAAGGTTTTTCCAGGCTTATCGTAGTTGAACCACTCAAACCATCTCGGACATATTTCATTCATCTCAACTCGGCGCTCAATGCTTCATTTTTGAAGGCTTTTCCAGGCCCAGGGAGCCAAATCAAGGTTTTCAAGGCCTTGAATTTCATTTTTGAAATTCCAGGCTTTTCCAGGCCATTCAAGGCCCGCGGGAACCCTGCATGAGCAATAATTGAACCAAGAATGTATAAGATCTGTCAATCATAACAAGTTACGTGTACCAGACAAAGTGACAGTGAAATGTCAAAATTTTTCTGTCACCTGTGTGACCTTGACCTTGAGGGGCACATATCATATTATAATTTGAAACACACTGTCTATTGATGATACATATTGTTATAAAGTTTTGTTAAAAACTAGAGGTACAGTGAGCAAACTCACAAAGTGATACCCCCACGCCTGAAATGTATAAGTTACATTATCTCCCCTTGGAAATGTCAGAACGGAATTATATTGCTTCATGCATATCTTCATATGGAGTTCTTCCATTGTGTAAAGTTTCATGAAAATTCTTCAAACAGTTTAGGAGGAGTTGTGCTTACAAGGATGGACAGATGGACGGACGGACAGACGGACGGACAGGCGCACATTCTAACAAATGACTACTTATGTGGCTATTTTATGGACATATTAGGTGGCTAACCTAAAACACATGTCCAACATAATAAAACAAGTTTTGTGGGGGAAAATTTTTTGGGGGTCAGCTAACCCTAACCTTACCCTAACCACCCCTAACCCTAAGCTAACCCTAACACTAACTCTAACCCTAGCCACATCACTCTAACACTCCTTCACTGACCCCCACCCCACACCACCCCACTCCTAAACCCCTCCCTGGAATGCCCTAACCCTACTCTACATTTATCCCCCCCCCCCCACAATAAGAGATTCTGTTATGTGGCTAGCCACTTAACAGACTTTAACCACATAAGTATCCTGTTTTACTAACTCGTAGCCACATAAGTAGTCATTTGTTAGTGCGGACGGACAGACAGACGGACGGACAGGGTGATTTCTATATACCCCACCAAACTTTGTTTGCGGGGGGGTATAAATATTCAGCGGTTAAGAAGTTATGGCCTGGACAATCAAAATGCTGAGGACAAATGGGCGCCGGACGATGGATGGACAACAGACAAATCACTACCAGAAAAGCTCCACTGACACTTGTCCGTCATATCTAAACAAATTGCTGCCCATAAGCCTCTTTAATACAAAGACACAGCAGCTCTCTGCTGAGAGAAGTAAGTTGTTGTTACTCTGATGAACAGACTTCGTTGAGTTTTTAAAATTTAAGTTTTTGGAACAAGTCATTTCATGATATATTTATTTGTTAACCATAGTTATACAACTTCAGATATAATAAATAAACAATGGTTAGCATCGCTGATGCAGGGTTGAATTTTTGTGACTAACGCAATGGTTGCTATGAACTAAAAAGCATCAAAGTACCTTTTCTAAATAACTAATTTGCAAAAAATGTCTAAGTCAGCCCAATAATTCTGCTCCTATTTTCGAACTTGATCGAGACTATTTTCCTGGAAACCGATATAATAAAAAAAAAGAATCAAATCGGTTCACGTTTGTTCAAGTTATGGTGCTATCAAGCACAAAATTTGCAAAAAATGACAAAGTCAGCCCAATAATTCTGCTGCCGGACTGAGTCCATTTCCAAACTCGATTAAGAAGATGTTCCTGGAAACCCACAACAAAAATGAATTGGAGCGGGTGACATTTGTTCCAAGTTATCACACTATCGAGCACAAAATTCGCAAAAAATGACCAAGTCAGCCCAATAATTTTGCTGTCGGATCTCAGGCCGAGCCCATTTTCGAACTCAGTTCAGATAATCTTCTTAGAAAACCATATAACAAAAAAACTCCAAATCGGGAGTTGATTGCAATAGTATGGGTACATATAGAAATAGATTGGAGGAGTGCCTAATTTGATGGATAAAGGGTTAATATCTCTGGATCAAATTATTAGATTTACATAAAAAAACTATACAGCAGAGCACATCAGTAACCTGAATACATATATCAAGTAACCTGATAATCAGATTAATATTTTTTGAGTTATCGCATGCCGAAGAAATGGATTGGAGGAGTTCTCAATTTGAAGGATAAAGGGTTAATATCACAGGACCAAATTATCAGATTTACACCAAGAACTATACAGCTCGGCACATCAGTACCCTGAACACATATATGAAGTAACATGACAATCGGACTGATATTTTTTGAGCTATCTCATGCCAAAGGGATTGGAGGAATTTTCAATTTGAACAATAAAGGGCTAATATCTCAGAATCAAATTATCAGATTTACACCAAAAACTATACAGCTCGGCACAATAGTAACCTGAACACAAATATAAAGTAACTTGACAATCCAAGCAATATTTTTCAAGTTATCGAATGCCAAAGGGATTGGAGGAATTTTCAATTTGAAGGATAAAGGGTTAATATCTCAGGATAAAATTATCAGATTTACACCAAAAACTATACAGCTCGGCACATTAGTAACCTGAACACAGATATAAAGTAACTTGACAATCCAAGCAATATTTTTCAAGTTATCGAATGCCAAAGGGATTGGAGGAATTTTCAATTTGAAGGATAAAGGGTTAATATCTTAGGATCAAATTATCAGATGTA
The DNA here is from genome assembly GCA_031216915.1 of Pictodentalium vernedei. Lineage (NCBI taxonomy): Eukaryota > Metazoa > Mollusca > Scaphopoda > Dentaliida > Dentaliidae > Pictodentalium > Pictodentalium vernedei. The sequence goes on along the minus strand of CM062296.1, from coordinate 342,052,563 downwards.
CACCAAAAACTATACAGCTTGGCACATCAGTAACCTGAACACAAATATAAAGTAAGTTGACAATCCAAGCAATATTTTTCAAGTTATAGAATGCCAAAGGGATTGGAGGAATTTTCAATTTGAAGGATAAAGGGTTATTATCTCAGGATCAAATTATCTGATTTACACCAAAAACTATACAGCTCGGCACATCAGTAACCTGAACACAAATATAAAGTAACTTGACAATCCAAGTAATATTTTTCAAGTTATCAAATGCCAAAGGGATTGGAGGAATTTTCAATTTGAAGGATAAAGGGTTAATATCTCAGGATCAAAATAACAGATTTACACCAAAAACTATACAGCTCGGAACATCAGTAACCTGAAGATACATATAAAGTAACATGACAATTGGATTGATATTTTTTGAGTTATCTCATGCCAAAGGGATTGGAAGAATTCTCAATTTGAAGGATAAAGAGTTAATATCTCAGGATCAAATTATCAGATTTACACCAAAAACTATACAGCTCGGCACATTAGTAACCTGAACACAAATATAAAGTAACTTGACAATCCAAGCAATAATTTTCAAGTTATCGAATGCCAAAGAAATGGATATGGACGCCAGATGGACAGACAGACGGACAAAGGATGGACGAACGACGGATGGCCACGCTGGATGCCGGCATTATGTGTACCATACATAGTATGGGTACACATAAAAAGGGGATAAGTCTGAAAAGTGAAAAGTAAGAAATATGATTAGAGACTCATTTGAAGACCTTTCCCATAAACAATCTTCGTTCCAAATTTCAATGAGATCTGATAACCCAAACCTGAGATACGAGGCGGACAGACAAAAACTAGGCAATTTTTGTGTATTCAAAGGGCCATAACTCACAGAAAAAATATTTTAACAGCAATACAGCTGATGCTCCTTAAAGATCTTATGATGGTGAACATCTGTATGAAATGTTATCAAATTCTGAGCAGTAATGTTAAAGTTACAACATGAACAGACATATGAGTGCAGACAGACAGATGTACGGATGCACGCACAGACAGGCACAATCCAGTATATCCCACTTTTTTTCAGTGGGGGTATAATAATTAGTGCTAGTAAATCCTTTCTATACTCTGAAACATGTTGGGACACCCTACAAGGAAGACGCCAAAAACATAAGTGAGCGTAGTTCTCCAAAATGTATCATCATTTAATGACTTCTTGTATTGCCAACAAAATTCCACCTCTCATATCATCGACAAACCCATCACTCAATATTCGAAAATGCCAAAACTAGAGAGCTCCATTTTATCAGACATAGTTACATCGGTCCTCTTTCATTCCTAATGTAACTGACCAGTGGAATAACCTGCCACTATCAACTAGTGAGAACTCCTCACTGAGTAAATTAAAAACATTCTTAAATGGTGGCAAACTTCGACCACCATTATTTTACAGTGGAGCTAAATCTCGCACAGCTCAAATTTACCACTGTAGGTTGTGGTTATGTAGTAATAGCCTTAATGCCAATTTAATGAAAATCATCTAGCACCTAGTCCACTTTGTCAGGGTGGCAAACTTGAGACTCCTGAACACTTCCTTCTAATGTTCCTTAACACACAATGAAACCATCAATTTATTCCCTTTAACCCTAGATATGTCCATACTTCTTTTTGGTTCAGAATTTGTCAGTAACAAGGAGAACAGTCTAATTTTTGATGAAGTGCACGACTACATCTTACAGAGTGGCAGGTTCCTCTGACAACAACTGACATTTGAACATACTTCTTCTTTCCTAAACATTCTGCTTTCGGTGTCAGCACGATTAAGGCCATTTTCTACAATCTTATTACCAAGTTATCGATAGCGCTACTTAATTTCAAGACATTCTTTTCTATTCAACTCTATCTAAAGACAATGCAACATATACTTGGGATGGCTACTTCTTCTTGCTTCTTACTTCTTCCTTTTATTCATTTATTTATTTATTCTCTTTCAGTTTGTCCACTTCTGATCTTGCCTGTATGTGTAGTTTGAAATCGCGTATAGCGCTGGCTAAGGGGCTGAGCCTATTTGTCAACTTGTTCTATCTATGAAACTACCATAAAATGCCTTCCTCGATTTTTCCTTGAGACAAACTGTCAGTGCCTTTCAGTTGCTCTTATTTATGTAAGTAAATGTGTATCATTATGTAGTTGCAGGTAACTGAGTGTATGCACCCTGAATGTCCACTTGGTTGGATTCGCACTGGTGGTGTGCTTGTACAAGTACCAAGGTTCAACCAGACTCAATTGTCCAACTCGATTATCACTGTTGCTGTTATATTGTACACTACTAGTTAAACTTTTTTATTGTTCTATTATACTGTTATGTAATGTCAGACATGTTAACTCTCCCGGAATGCCCGGGAAAATCCCATAAATTCAGTGTACTTTCCGAGTTCCCGGAACAGAATCAGTTTTAGACATAAATCCTGGAAAATTGTATGATCGAAAAATGAAATTTTTCCATTTCCAGACGTTCAGTGTCAAACCATAGGCCTTCAAAGCTCTGATCATAACGAATAAAACAACAAAATATGCATTCACATGAATCATATTTAATAAAAGAGTCCTTTACTATAAATGTTTCACTTATATCCAAGTTTTTTTTCTCAGTTTTATTCATTTCAATTTTGCTCAATTTACGAGTGCCCAATCGAAAATAGGTGACGTAAATACATCACCTATGGGCATTCACCTTCACTTAATTAATGTTTCTTGGTGAATAAAATGTATGAAAAAGAATTAATGAATATATATTTCTTTATTTGGTTTAAACATCTAATTCAATTATCCACTCAATCTGTGATTCACTTCGGCAAAGTAGAAGAATACAGTTTAAAATGGGTCAATTGCTTGGAGAAATTCACCTGGCTTCCGTGATATGCCGAAAAATTACAGCTTAAAATCGATACTCAACAGGCGTATTTTTTCATAGTCAATAACACTGATCATTGTTTTGCTTCACAAGTCACAGTTGAGGTGTCTATTCCTGGAAAGCTCTGAATGGTATTTGCACAGTTCAAAACAGAATTATGAATTACTGATGATGAGAAAAAAGCTTGATGCCCAAAGGATGAAATGTCCCTTCACAGAAATTGGTGCAAATAAAGAAACACCACAAACAACACTAAATAGGGGGAAGCTGGATTAAATTGTGTGCATCATGAAAAATGGAATTACACTTTATTGCCCATTCCAGAACGGAATTATATTACTGTGCACTTTGGCTAAATTGTAATCACATGTGGTGGTGGTGGGGTGTGTGTGTGGGGGGAGGATAGGGGGGGGGGGGGGGTACCAGGAAAGGACGGCGGTAAAAAAAAAAGAGGGAGATGAAGTATTTGAACCAATGATTTTTTAACATGGCATAATAAGCATCAGCAAATTTTTAGCCTATGAACTACTGGGTACAACTTTGTGCCAGTGGTGGTCCAAGAGCTGAAATTTTTGTTCTTATGTATATTGTTCGCACACGTAGGTTTCCCTGAAATTCATCCCATTTCCCTGAAAAATTTTTTCTGAGGTTAACATGTCTGTGAAATGTATACATATAACATAATCTTGAATAAAATATTGTTCAAACTAAAACAATGATTGAAAATTTCCATAGTGCACTCGCAAGTAAACCAACTATATCCTGTTTGACAGGGCTGTGAACTCTCTCAAACAAAATAGTGTTGGCTAAATTTTTAGTCCTGCACATGCAAAATAGTTTTTTTAGTTCTACAAATGCAAAATAGTATCAGTGAAGAGATTTGCAAGATTTCAAAAAGTAACATTTACCTTAAGGTTGTATTCCATATCTTCTTCCAAAGGTTCTTCAACTGTGAACACTGGATTTTCAAATTATTTCCATCACTTATTTTAGCAAAATTTTCTGCACACTTGAATAGATGCCCAATAACATCAATCCTATGAAAAGAAATACACAATTAAATCTTTATATTAACAAATCACATTACCTACAAATTAAATGAAAGTCAATTAGAATGACACCACATGGAGAAGCTTCATAAGAGCAAATTTAACTTATAAATGTTAAGCTTATCCTGGCAATGAAGATAAATCCAGTGATTATGCGCAAAAATTGTCGACAATAGAACAAGACCTAGACATTTTGTAGAAATAGTTTCCTTCAGAATTTTGATCGATCAGCGAAAAGAAATTAAGAACTTTGTTGTTTACAACTAAAACTAGAGCAAAGTCGAGGGTGGCATATACCCCTGCCTGCAATACCATGGATAGTATTACAGAAATGAAACATTTATTACTAGGTGATGCTGAAGGATGACAGATGACAGACCTGTGACAGATTACCGACCATTAGGGCATTTATCATAACAACTATTAAGTGTCACAATAGGGTGACACAAAAAGGTACCCCGCCTTTAATTCTGTGAAAAAAATATTTTTTGCAAACTTTATATATGTTGCACATCTGCAAGACATGTGTAACCATATCCTAAAGTTTCAACTCCCTACATCAGAAATTGTGGGAGGAACTGATTACACCATGAAGGTAACCTTAATTAAACAAGTTATTCATGATTGAATTTTGGGACAGACAAAATCAAAGTCCATAAAATGCAATAACTCCTACAATAATACACTGCATAACATCTACCTTGTACCATGGGTAGACATCAAAAGGCTAGACTTACACACTAAATATGAAGTCATTCCACCGAGTTCTCTGCAAGTTATTCATGAATTAATTTCAAGGTGGGCAAATTCCATAAAGGGCAATGACTTTGGTAACTAGAACTATCACTGAAGGTGATTAATACCCCCGCTTTGGGTTTTTAGAGGAATGCACTTCTGATCATGTAGGCGAAGGCCATAAGGAAATGTATACATAAAGATCATTTTTTGTTGTTGAAATTTGTATTTGCATGTGGCCTTCCACAGAACAGCACTGAATACTTAAAGAGCCCACACATATATGGTTTGCATTTGGAAAAACACATTTACAATGTGCAACATGTATTCAAAATTGGTTCATTAATGTAGAAGGAGTTGCACACACAAGAATCCCATTTGAAAACCCATAATAAATCCAAGTTAAAGGGAGATAACCTGGTTAAAATTGTCAAAGATCAAAAATTTGGGAATATGCGTATGTTCACTTAGTTGTGATAATGTTTGAAAGGTTTCGTCAAAATTGATTGATAAATGTAGGAGGAGTTGCACGCACAAGAATTTCATGTAGAAACCCATAATAAATCTAAGTTAAAGGGAGATAACCTAGTTAAAATTGCCACAGCTCAAAAATTTTGGAATATGCGCATGTTCACTTAGTAGTGATGATGTCTGTAAACTTTCGTCCAAATTGATTGATAAATGTAGGAGGAGTTGCGCACACAAGAATTTCATGCAGAAACCCATATTAAATCAAAGTTCAAGAGAGATAACCTGGTTAAAATTGTTGCAGATCAAAAAGTTTGGAATATGCACATGTTCACTTAGTAGAGATGATGTTTGAAAGGTTTTATCAAAATCGGTTCATTGATGTAGGAGGAGTTGCGCACACAAGAATTTGTTCGAACAGAAAGACATAATAAATCTAAGTCAAAGGGAGATAACCTGGTTAAAATTGTCGCAGATCAAAAATTTTGGAATATGCGCATGTTCACTTAGTAGTGAAGATGTCTGAAAAGTTTTGTCCAAATTGATTGATAAATGTAGGAGGAGTTGCACGCACAAGAATTTCATGTAGAAACCCATAATAAATCTAAGTTCAAGAGAGATAACCTGGTTAAAATTGTCGCAGATTAAAAAGTTTGGAATATGCACATGTTCACTTAGTAGAGATGATGTTTGAAAGGTTTCATCAAAATCGGTTCATTAATGTAGGAGGAGTTGCGCACACAAGAATTTGTTCGAACGGAAAGACATAATAAATCTAAGTCAAAGGGAGATAACCTGGTTAAAATTGTCGCAGATCAAAAATTTTGGTATATGCGCATGTTCACTTAGTAGTGATGATGTCTGAAAGGTTTTGTCCAAATTGATTGATAAATGTAGGAGGAGTTGCGCACACAAGAATTTCATGTAGAAACCCATATTAAATCAAAGTTCAAGAGAGATAACCTGGTTAAAATTGTCGCAGATTAAAAAGTTTGGAATATGCACATGTTCACTTAGTAGAGATGATGTTTGAAAGGTTTCATCAAAATCGGTTCATTAATGTAGGAGGAGTTGCGCACACAAGAATTTGTTCGGATGGAAAGACACAATAAATCTAAGTCAAAGGGAGATAACCTGGTTAAAATTGTCGCAGATCAAAAATCTTGGAATATGCGCATGTTCACGTAGTAGTGATGATGTCTGAAAAGTTTTGTCCAAATTGATTGATAAATGTAGGAGGAGTTGCGCACACAAGAATTTCATATAGAAACCCATATTAAATCAAAGTTCAAGAGAGATAACCTGGTTAAAATTGTCGCAGATCAAAAAGTTTGGAATATGCACATGTTCACTTAGTAGAGATGAAGGTTTCATCAAAATCGGTTCATTAATGTAGGAGGAGTTGCGCACACAAGAATTTGTCTGGACGGAAAGACGTACGGACGGACGGACGGACGTACAGGGCAATTTCTAAATAGTCCCCACTTCTTCGAAGCGGGGGTATAATAACATCTCGCACGACACCTGCATTTCACTATGGGTATACAGCAATTGGGTACACTTGCATACCAAATATCAAGTCTCTCAACCAAGTACTTTACAAGTTATTCATGATTGAATTTTGGGATGACGGACAGATGAATGGATGGATGGATGGAAGGACTGACGGATGAATGGACAGACAAGGCAAATCCTGTATACAGTTAAAACTAGAAGTCCTGTCATGAGCTGTGTTCGCTTATCTAGGCTTAATTGCGTGTAGGAATTGTGTGCAATTGCCATATCCAACGGGATCCAAAGCATGGCAGGTTCTCCTGGTTACTCACAGCAAGCACAGGCAATGTTTCTGCCAATGGACCTATGGTCATAATGCGTAGATTAACGCGTGGATCGATATGCTATGTGTGCACATTTCATGACAGAACTTCTAGTTTTAACTGTACTCCCACTGGGGGCAGCTGTATAAAAAGAAGATGAAGAGAGAGGAAAACTTGGAAATAGCTCCCAGTTGAATATCATTCAAATTTGTTAACAAGTACAGTGGCACCCTCTCAACCCAATTCTCAGATTAACTGTATATTAATAACTACTGTATATATACAAGTACACAGCTGTAGATGACTTAACAGTGTTTCTACATTATTGATGGTTGTCTATACAGGAGGCCACAAATGACGTAAAAACACCTTGAAGATAAATGCATCCTACCAGAAGAGTTATGAAGGAAGAATACACTTGAGACACCGTTTTTAGAGCAATACAAATGGGGCTGTTTTTGGCTGTATGTGGACTTGAGGGTTGAATGGATACCTCTTAAGTGAATAACCCGATTAATTGAATATAACTTCCAAACATGAAACCATTTACCATACCTTCAGTATAAATTTGACGTGCTAGTTGCATATAGGTTATAGAGTAAGCTCTTGTTAACTGAATAAAAAAAATTGCAATTTGATGAGAAATTACCTTTACAAACATCAAATTCCCCTTGTTTATGGATCTATTTGGTCTCATCCAATACAGGCAATTATACTAGTATATCAAGTTAGACATAGCTCCATGAACTCTATCAAACAAGAGACGATAGAATAAATGCTCAGTTTATCTCTAGAATACAGGTGACCAAATCCCTCTTAACTGAATACTCCTGTTAACTGAATAATTTTCACTGTTAAAGTGGCTATTCAATTAACAGGGTTCTGCTGTATAAGGATTATGGTGTTAACAAAATATTAAGATAAATTAAACTTGAAAGAGCAAGGCCAAATAGCAAAAGGTAATCTTTGTATAGAACTTGCAAAAAAATTGCTTTATTTAAATGCAAAAACAGATCACTTGAAAAATGCAGGAATTATAGGAATTAAGATCACAAGATATCACTTAATAATAAATTGATCAGGGGAATCATAACTCCTGTAAGTTCATGTAGAGAAAATCTAAAGTTGAACTTTAAATGAAACTGATATGATCAGAAAATGGGCTTCTTGTAGTAGTTTTCAATAAAAAGAAGGTCCAGAAGGAATAAAAATTTACTGACAATTTTTTTATTTTATTGGAGCCATTATTTTAAAGAAGGGCCCACAGCAATGGCTTTTGAAATGAATCAAATTTCCCATGAGGCAATGACATCACACCAGGATCTGGAAAATGATAAATTTAAAGTAATTTGTATATTTTTAATACTTACCAATGGCCCAGACTTAGCTGGTACAACATCATTCTTCCTAGTTGTGCCTACTGAAGCGATAACTCAGCAGGGGGGTATGAGTGCCCATTCATGGGAGGGCAATCCCCATCTGGGCCATTGGTAAGTGTTAAAAATATACAAATTACTTTAAATGTATCATATTTTAATACTAAAACTAATGGCCCAGACTTAGCTGAATCGTAAAAGGGCAGAGGGCCTAGGACTTAAAGAATTAGTAGACCAAAATACAGCTCCTAAGCCTGCATTAGAACTCCCAAAGTGAAAAGGAGATTAAAATTTTAAGGAATTACCTATATGTCTCGCTATACCGCAATATAGAAGACATACCACCGAAATAAGGAGCAATATCCAAATCCCGATTACTTAGCATAAATGATTATGCTAAATGGGTGTAACAAGTATCCAATTTTAAGGCTAGTCCGGAATAAGACACTTAAAATTAGGAAAAACTTATCCAAGAGTGAGAGACTAACGCCCACAAACACTCGCCATATATAATGTAACAAGCTGTACATAATATCAGAATAATCTACAGACAATAACAGCTTAACTCATAGTTACACACTTATTAAAAGGCCAGAAGAGGTAAGGAGAAAACACCCCCTGCCCACCCCCCTTTTTTTGAAGGAATTATCTTCAAAACAAAGAAGGGAGAGGTCTGAAAACATAGAAAAAGCGGTACCGAATAATATATACATTCGTGTAAAAGGCATCCGGCTATTAATTATTATTAATTTATTAATGCCACCTCAGCAGCTAAGGCTATATCGTGGCGATCCTGGTTATTAAAATCGCAAGCTTCAAAACGTATGCTGCATCCAGAATACATAGATAGGTCGAAAACCGGTGATATAAATATGTACAATCTTAAAACTTGTCCAATTGAATCCCAAAGGAAAGTTATCTAATAGAACTATATGTTTCTAAGTCAACACACAGGCGTCCATGTTCAGGTGTACAATTCCAATAATGAACCACCGAATTGTAATCGTACAATTATATGAGTGTAGGAATATGCCTCGTATATCATTTTACGGTTGAAAACTGGATTTCGAATATAGAACGGAATGCGATTAAAAAGCCTGTCACGGACCGTCGACCAATAATTCATTATTCCCTATGTACATTAAAACCAATCACTGTTCAGAGAAAGAATTTACCACTACAATAAAGGGGGTGTTCGACGAATAAATCATATCGAACGCACCTCACCCGCAATACTTGAATCGCTAGATAAGGCGGGTGCAGTAATATTAAGGCTTGGGACAGTGACAAATTCCTTTTTCGCTATAAGAAAAAGAAACTTCACGCTACATTCCCAAGCTATACTGCTGCTGCTATTCTCAATAAAGAGTAATACAGCAAAAAAGCTTGTAGGTAGCCCAAGCAAGCAGAATAACACTAACCCGGCACGACTTGTAATGCTTTAGTGTTAGTTATCTAGAATAGTATAGAAACCATATGGCTCCTTCACGTCTGACCGACTCCATAATGCCACTAAGGACGGAGGGGGACGTGATGAGCATGGCACTATTGCAAGGATTATACCAGCTGAAACAGCGTTGACATATCCCTTGAAATCAAGACAGTATACCATGTCATCAAATAATACATCATGCAGACATAATATCCAATCATCAAGTGGAAATATAATCCACAACATTAGATTTGATAAAAATGAAAGCGGAAAGATGAAAACTATGTTCGGGCACCCGATCACAAGAAACCTAGATGAACTCCTTGAGCCTTGTTCCGATTATAGCAGGAATATAATCCTGAAAAGGAGTTAACTGTAGGCATTCGAAAGAACGCTCATTAATCACACTAGGTTAATATGGTGTTATCAATAGGGCTAAAAGCCTCAGACAACTAACATAAAAACAATACCGCTAAGGAGAGAACAAACTCTTCTCATGTAATGGTACCTTGTCCGATAGGAAAGTGGTCTCAGCCTAGCTGAAGCATCTAAAGGTCTTTCTATTTGAGAAGACAATTAAATGCCTGATAACTGCGGCCCTAGAAGTTCACTAAAGGAGACTTACAACGCTAGCCGCTAATGACAGGGATAAAAACACTGCTCAAACTTCTAGCTAGGCTACTAAGGTGTCAACAATAAGACTAAAGTCTATGACACTTAAGAAAACAACACCGAGAAGGAAAAGAGCACTCTTTTCCTTTAGCGGTTCTATTTCCAAAAGACAGCAGTCTCAGCCTAGCTAATCGAGCTTAGAGGACTTCATTTCCGTGAAGACAGATATCTCAGTGTAAATTTTTGCGACTTTAGACAGCTCACGATACAGAGACTTACGTTAGTCGCTCAAGTTAAGGGAAAAAAGGGCTGCACTTGATTCTAAAAAGGCATCAAAAAAGGACTAAAAGCCCCAGATGCCTAAGAATACAACACCGAGAAGGAAACAACGTACTCTTTCTTTTCAACGGCCCTAATTCCAACGAGACAGCAGTCTCCTATTAGATAGCGTAGCTAATAAGTCTTCATCCCATGAAGACAGATATATGGGTGCAATTGGGACCTTGAAAGCTCACTAAATGGAACTTCACCACACAGGTCGACACCTGTTTCCAACGTTCGCATCCCATAGTACAAGTATTGAATGAGTGCTGCGATTATCGGCAAATAGCAAGCCTTTATTCCGAGGCTTCTTGGACTGAGCCCGGACTAAGCCTAAAAAATAAGGATGGTGTATTTGAGAATGAGAGAATATCCCCCACAAACATACGCCATATGCAATAAAACTCCAGCTGTATGCAGGATATAATTACAGACAAAACAGCTTTACTCATAGTTACATACTTATCAAGCCTGAGGAGAGGTAAAAAATCACACCCCCCCCCTTTTCTTTTGAACAAATCTTCAAAAAGAAAGAGGGGAGCGCTCTGGAATCAGTAAAAGCAGTACCAAAAAACAATAAACATATTCATCGAACAGGCACTCAGGTATTAATTATTATTAATAAATGGTGCTTAACGCCACTTCAGAAGCTAAGGCTATAGCGACGATCTCAGTAATTAATATCACCCGCTATAAAATGTACACCAGATTCGGCATACGCAAATAGGTCGAAAACCGGATATATATTATATAACATACACATGTCCAATAGAACCACAATGAACAATCTCTGGAAAGTAAAAACACTTCCGAGGCAACCCACAGGCGACCCCATTCAGGCGTACAATAAATTCCAGCAACAACACTCCCCAACGTGTACTATCCAATATCTATGACAGTATAAATGTGCGAATATACGAGAGTGTAAACAAGATGTATTCGATTGAGTACCAACACTAATAGAAACCTGGATCTAGAAATGGAAGTAGGTATGATTAACAGGCTAGACTTGGCCCGCCCCCAAAATAATTCATAATGGCTAAGGTCCATAACATACAATAATGCGTCTGCCTAATTATTCATTATTATGTGTGGGTGAGCATTGAAATCCCGCATGTAATCATCTGAATACCAGTTAACTGGCTAGGCAGTCTCCCAGGTACTCAAATAGCAATTTATTTATGATAAATTATGCGCTCGTATATCACATACAGACGAACAACTACAGGAAACCAACCAACTAAAAAGAGGATGTGCCTATGAGGTTGCCATAGAACACGACCCAGCCGCAAATCGAGAAGTCATGAAATGCATGTATGTATTTAAACTGCATACGAGGCTAGCGGGAAGAAAACTACGTCTTGCCCGGTAATCGCCTCTAAACACATTGGCGTGGGGGGGATTCGAAGTCATATCGAACCCTCCTCACCCGCATTACTTAATCATTCTTGTTTTGGTCATAAAATAATATAGGAACCACAATGGTTCCCTCACGTCTAACCGACTCCATTATGCCACTATGGACGGAGAAGGACGTGAAGAACAAAAACTTCACCTGATAAAGGAGGTCCTCTCATGGAGGAGGCTTCTGGGGAACGTCCCATAACAGACACTTGAGAAGACTGATCCAAGGTTTCTGTGACGACAGAGGTGCTACTAGTAGGATTCACAACGAGACTGTTTGATCTTAAACATAATCTACTGAATCAACTGAATTGGAGGATACGCATATCCTAACATTCATCCCCATGAGATCGGCAGAGCGTCTACTGCATATGCTCAATGGTCTGGGCATGGCGACACGAACGACAGTAACTGATTTTTCCGGTGCCTCGCAAACAGAAATATCCCTCTGGTAGCAAATCTGCCCAAATACTTGCTTGTTGAGCGTCCACTCCAATTGCAACAGGTGACCTTTCCGAGCGAGCGAGTCTGTTAGTACGTTCAGACGACCCGGTATATGACGAATAGAATGAAAGTGTCAATGACACTGTAGCTTAACTTGTGTGTTGTGTTTGATGAAAAGGATAATGTTCAATGTTTATGAAAGGATTATGAAATAAGACAAGAATTGAGATAATTGGGAATATGTTCATTTCTGCTCCCTGTGTGCTATGCTTATGATAAAAATAATATGAGGTGTACACTGTACTAAAGAGCTGAGGGGTGGGTTAATATGACCTCACAGTTAATGTATGTGGCCTTCACAGTTAACGTATATCAACAAAAGTTACCAAGTTACAGTGAAATTATTCCAAAACGAGTCATCCTATCAAGTTACATTAAAATCCCCTCATAAATATGGCCTGTAGACTGTGCTAAAGGTTTTCGGGCTTTGGGCCCCTGTAGCCATCAGTTTCCCAATTGCGTCCAAAGGGGACATTCTCATATAGACATTATATGAAGTCAACCTACCAAGTTACAATGAAATCCCTTAATAAATATGACCTGTAGACTGTGCTAAAGGTTTTCGGCTTCGGGCTCGGGCAGCCATCATGGTTGAATGATCGCAACCAAAGGGGACAATCTCATCTGGGCATCATCTGGAGTGATCCTGCGAAGTTACAATGAAATCCCTTCATAAATATGACCTGTACTCAAGGTTTTCGGGCTTCGGGCACCTGTAGCCATCACAGCTGACCAATCACGACCAAAAGGGGATGTCATCATCTAGGCATTATATGGAGTCAACCTAAAAGGTTACAATGAAATCCTTCTATAAATATAACCTTTTGCCTATGCTAAAGGTTTTTGGGCTCGGGCACCCATCGAGGCTGCATGATCGCGATCAAAATGAGACGTTCTCATCTAGACATTATTTGGAGTCATCCTACCAAGTTACAATGAAATCCCTTCATAAATATGACCTCTAGACTGTGCTAAAGGTTTTCGGGCTTTGGGCCCCTGTAGCCATCACAGTTGCCCAATCATGCCCAAAAGGTGACTTTCTCATCTAGACATTGTATGAAGTCAACCCACCAAGTTACAATGAAATTCCTCAATAAATATGACCTGTAGACTGTGGTAAAGGTTTTCGGGTTTTGGGCTCGGGCAGTCGTCACGGTTGGCAGATCATGCCCAAATCGGGAAATTCTCATCTAGACATCATAAGGAGTCATCCTACCAAGTTGCAATGAAATCCCTCCACATTAAACATGACCTGCAGACTGTGCTAAAAGTTTTTGGGTTTCGGGCTTGGGCAGCCATCACGGTTGACAGATCATGCCCAAAAGGGGACGTTCTCATCTAGGCATTATACAGAGGCATCCTACCAAGTTACAATGAAATCCCTTCATAAATACAACCTGTAGACTGTGCTAATGGTTTTCGGGCTTGGGCAGCCATACCGGTTGCCCGATCGCGACCAAAAGGGGACGTTCTCATCTAGACATGACCCCAAACCTGCACATGAAATTTCGTGACGATCAGACAAGAACTGCGGGGTGTAGCCCATGCTAAAGGAAAATGTGAACAGACGTCACAGAATCACAGACTACCAGACTCACAGACTAACAGACTTCCGCACGCGTGATGGCAATAGCTTATCTTGACTATGTCAAGTTAAGCTAAAAATGAACATGATGATTCATGATGTATAGGAAAATCTTCTCCGTTAATTGGCATAACGGAAATGAATGGGTGCCGCCCTGGTTCCCGATGTATGCTACTACTGTCGAGTTGTCCGACCAAATTTGAATTATGTGAATCCAATGTTGACTCGCATGTGTCATAATCGTGAAAGCCGGATCCGGCAGTTGCAGTGGAACTCCCGGAGTTAACCACTGAATATCTGTCCAAATCTGAACCCTTGTTTTACTAGGTCCGTTAAAACAATACTGGTTCAAGAGAAAGCGTCTTCACACTCCAGTTCTGAGTAAAGAATATCTGGAGGGGATGTGCACGCAGACGGCCCATCGGAATGAGATCCACAGCCGCTCCACACAGCTCCAACAGTCGCATGAATTTCCCCACTATTAATGCGTCTGAGTGTAGACAAAAGCGAGCATAACAACTGACTAATTTCGCTCTGGGTAATGACAGACGAACAAGATTGTTGGGAGTCTCAAAGCTCATTCCCAAATGAACAGACGACTTGTACAGAGCTAGATCTTTTTCTCGTTTACAATGAAACCGAGCCGTCAGAGTAATAGAAGCAGACTCTGATCATCGTGCTGAAGAATAATACTGTTGCTGTATCCCTGTAGAAGGTCGTCCAAGTAAGCCGACGTTACTGCAGACAAATGAGCTTGTAAGTATGACATTACCGAGTTCATTACTCGAGTGAACGCCCAGGGAGCCAGGTTCAGACCAAAGCATATTGCTCTGAACTGATACACCTTCCCTTGTACGGCGAACCGCAGGTATTTTTATAATGCCGGATGTACCAGGACATGAAAGTACGCATCCTTAGATCTATGCCTGCCGCATAGTCGATCACTCGAACACTCAATTTTACTGACTGAATGGTCTCCATAAATAAATTTTTGGAGCCATGATAAGCTTGTTATCCCGCTCAAGTCTATTACCGGTCGGAACGAGTCGTCTGGCTTCGGTATGAGGAACAGGTGACTGTAAAAATCTTGAGAATCCTGATTCTCGAAGACCTGTATTGCTTCCTTTGATAAGAGAGCTTATATCTCCGGTAGGAGAAACTCTCTTATGCAAGAATTTGATGGAAGATTTGTCCAACACGGACAACTTGTTACTGGGGTTTTTGCTCGGAATGATAGCTGTAAGCCGTCCGAGACTCACTTCTCACCCACGGATCTTCCGTGATTATTATCCAGTTTTTTGCGGAGCATGATAACCTTCCGCCAACTGGCCAGCAATAGAGGTCTAAACCATCACCTGTATGACCTGCGAAGCTTACGGGATGACGAGGAACAAAGTCCTCCCCACGAAAAACCTTGTCTCGACGGCCTAGGGGTGTCTGACCTATAGACCCGATCAGATCTACGCCCCTTTCCTGAGTCGATATACTGACGACCTCCAGAGTAATTATAAGAGGGTTTCTTGTACCCTCGTGAGGAGTTTCCTTTTGACGATTTTGTCTGGAATGCCCTCCTTTACTCGTCTGCTGAAGTGGGTCGTTGATAAGTCAACTTCAAAATCAGAGCACTAGACGCTTTCTTAGTAGCCTGTTCATAGACTAAAGAAAGCTAGTCGTCGAAAATAAAATGTCCGGAAACCGGAGCGACTCGGAGAGAGCTTTTCACCTTGTCATCTTGTCAGTGGTGACGACGGAAGGGCAGCATCACGTCTGATTAACTCCAGATTAGCCACTGTTAGGGCGGAGTTATACGTGGTATACATAATTAGCCTGAAAAGAATTCTAAGAGAGGTACGAACATCCTCAAATTCCTTTCCCTTGAGACATTGCACCATAGCTCTTGTAAGGTGATCTGCGTAAGACATAACGTCCAAATTCACTCTATTTGAAGAAATTGCCGTCTCAATTGTGTCTGAGCGAATAGTGAATAGCCTGCTCATCCAAACGCAGAAGAACTCTCTGAACATCTTCCCCGACCGTTTTTAAATGAACGTGGTGAAAAAAACGGTGTGTATACGGAAGATGAAGATAAGAAACCGCCTTCTTCCTCGCACTCAAGTGGATAAATAAGGCATCTTCTATATGGCCGAAGGCCTGCAACACCTGCATAAACTGAACCGGAAAGGAAAGGACTTCTTCCTTTGTCCTGATAAAGTGTGCGCCTAACAACGCCAGAGGTTTCTCTCTTGTCGTCGCAGCAGTCTTATTTGACGGAACAAAATCAGGGTAGTACTGATGGATGAAAGCCATCGCAACCATGTACTGTTCCGAAAGGGAAGGGTAATCCTCTTCCTTATCCCTTTCACCATCCGAGAGAATCAGTTGCAAATCTCGGTCCATTGCATCTGTGTGAACAGACGACTTGACCAACCAAGCACCGTCCGACAGCTCAGATTCTGAGTCTGAGGGAGGCTGCATCTGCACTTGCTGCGATCAGCTGTGCAATCTGCGACAGCAAGTCCGTCATCGAGGCCTGAGAAACAGTGGTCTTCCGTTCCTTAGCCGCATGCTGCTCCTGGGACGGTGTGTCGGAAATGGATCCTTTCTCTGAATGTCCCGATGATCAAGCCTCGTCTCCCTAGCTACCAGATAGTCTGACTTCACAGGCGAAAAGTGGTTCCTTCTTCGTGCAACAGACTGGATATCCGAAGTCGAGTAGCTAGGAAGTGGTAGTGTGTGCTTAAATAATATAGCGGAGGAAGCCGTGACTAACGCCGACCCTGGCTGCAGACTAGACGGAGCATCCCGAGTGGCGGGCGGTCATATGCTCCGTCTCGTGCAAGTTTCCAACCAGAAAACTTCATTTCGGCCTTGTGAAACATAGCGGAGGAAGCCTTAACTGAAGCCGACTCCGGTTGCAGACTAAACAGAGCGTCCCGAGTGGTGGGCGGACATATGCTGTGGCTTGTGCAAGTTTCTCAAAACAACATCTGACCCGAGACGTTGCTAGATTAGAGAGGGGGCCTCTCCCGCTCGCGGTCTATCAGACCTCGCCGAGTACAAGAACTTGCTGACTTCCTCCCTATTTCTGTCGTGGCTGGGTGAGCTATTTATATTATAGTGCTCGCTCTACCCAATCCACTTCTTAGACCGCAACAGACTTACCCGGCGCCACGGCACCCACAGACGGAGAACCGCTTCACCGGTCGAGCTAGATGCTTGCAAGAGATTAAAACCTTTAACAAAAGGCCCTAACTCTTGCAATAATGAGCACTGCAACTAGCACACTTGGATGGATGTCAGAATATCATCACCATGTTCATGTTCCTCTGAAACAGAAACTGACAGAATGAATTAAAACACGGTGAGAGGCTCTGATCCTCAGAACCTCCCCGACAACAATGTACCGCGACACCCGACTCCAACATCAGTCATCCCAGTGCAACACAAGAATGACAAGAGTCTGCAGAGAGTGTATCAACTAAAGTCGATATCAGTCCTCCAAACTCCACAACAATATATATATATAACTGAGATACATGAATAATAGCAATCATAATTAAATTCAAAATATTTTTTGTAAACAAACAATTTTGAAAAAAAGAGCCCAATGGCATCCCGATAGAGCCTAAGTGTGGACAAAATCCAAATTTTTTTGAGCTACACTACTGGAATAATCCATGTATCCTACAGTATACTACAGTAATAGAATATAAAAAACTACCTATATATGAGGACGTTGACAATGTAAACAACGTCAATGTAAACAAGACATCAGGCTCACAAAAAGGCCCAAAGTCAGAACCAATTGAAATGCTATCAGATGCAAAGCTAGATCTTCATACGAAGAGAAAATGATACATCGGATAGAAGATGCAAGACTAAACGGCCTAACACCCCTAGGGTGAGGACATAACCCTGGGGAAGAAACAGAATAATATTCTGTAATAAATGTTAAACTCCCAAGAAATTTAATAAAAAATTTCAATAAAAATTAGCCAAAAAGCTTAAGAGTTTAACAGGAAGGGTTCATGGAAGAATTGGGAAGGAATACTGAACAGTGGAATAATCATTTTCAAAAATGACGTCAGGCATATGTACCGAAATTGGGAAACATGAAATAATTTTATAAATGTTTAAAAATTTATAGTAATTTCTATATTTTTTATACTTACCAATGACCCAGACATAGCTGGTGCTAACTCTTAAAAATCTAGGGCCAAACACAAATTTTGCCCCCCAATCCCCCAAATTTGCATCTAAAACCAAAGAAAACATGTCCTGAATGGCCCTCCATACTTCGCCTCTACTGCGCATGTGCAGTGTCAAGGACGTCCCGAAATTGGTGCCATTAATCATTCTTACAACCAGTGCCTGGTAAGCGTTATGTCCTCAGCGGGGAGGTATGAGTTCCCAACTCCTGGGAGGGCCATCCCCGTCTGGGTCATTGGTAAGTATAAAAAATATAGAAATTACTATAAATGTTTTTACATTTTTATACTGTACCAATGACCCAGACATAGCTGAATAGTAAAAAGGCTGGAGGGCCCAGGACATAGAGGAAAATCCAATAAGCTCAACTATATAAAATAGAGTCATCCCCTCGAGGAGAAAAGGAGTATTAGGCTTTACATGTTTCTTTCTTATTTATGATAAATTAGAAAGACACAATACCTTCTATAATTGAGCATCCTAACATCCATACTCTCTATTAACATCCAGTATAATTCTTATACTAATTACTTTTAAAGTAAGCCAATAAATAAAGTTAGTCCAGAGAATTGAGACTCTTTATACTCTTATAAAAGTGTCCGAGGATAGTATAATAACGCTCGTTTGACACGTGACATATTCAAATGCTATACTTTAAAACTATGACATGAATGAATTTTTAAAACATAACTTTCACTTTAAAACCATCCCAGTAACAGCTCAGAATTACTGACTCCGGAGGAGGTATCCCCTTGTTTTCATAATAAAACAGGTGACCCAAGGGAACACCCTCCCCCCCCCCCCTTTTTCTTGCACTGGGTCAAATAGCCCAGAGCGAAGAGGGCAGCAGGACGGAGTCACTGCCGGAACATAAAGCCTACATAGCTATAGTTGCAATTGTTAAGTGATCAACATTCTGAGCAGCTGATAATGGACCTAAACAATGCAGGCCTCCAGAAATGGACTCGATATTTCTGAGATAAAAATTCGTGAATGTGGATGGCTGAGACCAATATGCAGCCTTCTTTAAATCTATAATAGCAACACTATTTACGTAAGCCCAAGATGTAGAAGAGCTCTTACTTCATGAGCCGAAATCTTAAGCACAGACTGCTGAGATAAGGATAGATTATCCTAAGCAGTACCGATAGTTAATTGAATGCATTTAGCAATAGAATGGACCGTAATGACCTTTCTATTAGGCATCAGAGCCAGAAGAAGCTTTACGTCCTTACTGATAAACTGAGATCTGTTAATAATACAAAAAGGTCTAGCCGGACAGAGTAAAGGCCTATGCCCGTTCGAAGACGGAATGACCTTAAAAACAATAAGTTCCGGATATTTATTAGGAGCCTGATTCTTAACCAAAAATCCAACATTAGTAGTAAAGGAATAGAGTTTCCGATACTACGAAAGTGAGAATCATCCACCGATAGTGCATGAAGCTCACAGACTCTTCGGCAGAAGAGAAGACTAAGAGAATTGCTGTCCTAAAAGGCCAGAATTTGAAACTACTGTCTCAAGAGGTTCAAATGGTTGCTTTAGTTTAATAAGAACCCAAGCTAAATTCCATATAGGAATTAATCTAAGGATTCTAGGTCTATTTATCGAAAAGTTTCAAACTAACTTAGATAAAGAGACATTAGACTCAATCGTAAACTATCATGGTGTGCATAGGTATCAGATAACATAGACCTATAACCTATAATAGTAACTGGCTGCAGTTGATCTCGTCAAACAAGTATACTAGAAAGTTTGCAATGTCTGGTATGGAGGGAACAAAATTATCAACATAAAGATCCCTACACCAACGACGGAAGACCCTCCACTTTAGCCGCATAGTATAGCAAAGAGGAGGTCCTCCTACAGTTAGAAATCGTGTCCACTGCTCGTCCTGTACAATGCTTGCCATGCAAGAAGGACCGCACAACGGAATACGTGAAGGTTGAGACCTTGCGGGTTGTGATGAAGTTGACACAATTTCCCCAGCGAAAAAAGATCCTCTCGTGGAGGAAGTTTTCGCGGTTAGTCCCACAGCAGACACCTAAGTAAATTTATCCACGGTCTCTGTGGAGACAGAGATGCCACCAACAGAATTGTATTGTGAATGTATTATCCTAGCAATACTTGCTGAATCAACAGCGCTGGAGGATACGCATATCCTATCGTCCCGTTGTACTAGATCGATAGAGCATTAACTACATATGCTCGGGGATCCGGACACGGTGACACATACGTCTGCAATTCATTGGTGAGTTGTGTCGCAAAAAATTTATCACTGGGCGCTCCCATTGGTACCAAATCTGATTGAATACATGTTTGTTGAGAGTCCATTCTGACAGCAACAATCGACCCTTACGTGAAAGGGAGTCTGCGAATACAATCCGACGACCTAGAATATGACGGACCGAAACAGAACTAGGTGTTCTATAACAAACAGAAGGATTCTTTCCGTTAAATTCAATAACGGAACCGAATGAGTGCCTCCCTGGTTCCGGATATATGCAACTACTGTCGTATTATCGGACAGGATTTGACATGCGTTTCTGAATAATGTTCATCCAATGACGAAGTACAAGCCAAAATAATATCATTTCTTGGAAGTTAAGTGCTTGCCTAAAAACTGCGGAACCCAAAGACCCTGGCACTTCGAATCTGTTGGGATCAATATTGTGCCCCAACCTGTTTGACTGGCATCCGTCATTATCAAGAAACTTGGACCCGGCAACTACAGTGGAACTTTCTGAGTCAACCACCGAATGTTTGCCCAAATCTGAATCTCTTGTTACACTTGATAGACAAGAGAACGTGTATACCGAGCATTTCATAGATTGCTGAAAGGTTGCCATCGAAGAGAAGCTTCTCCGGGACCGAAGCGACTCTGAGAGAGTTCTTCACCTTACTATCCACGCACGTGGATGTAGCTAGGGCTGCGTCACGTCTAATCAACTCCAGGTTGCCACTGAAGGGCGGAGTTATACGTGGAAAACTACTGCCCTTGAAAGAAATCTCATTAAGAATCATATCCTGAAATTCTTTCTCCTGAAGACGTAATGATAACGCCTCAGTAAGGTGGTCTACATATGATAAAGCGTCTAAGTTAAGTCTAATAGACATCATTGTCGTTTCCAACGTCGTGGTTGGAATTGACACAGACGACGAAAAAGACATTACCCAGTCTTCAGCCTCGTCGTCTAGACGCAGAGGAACTCTCAGTATGCCCTGTCCTGCCATTTCAAATTATTCCTAGACTTGATGAAAGGCAGATTAGAGCATTTGCGGACAAGAAACTAAACTAGTGTTTTGGTAGCAAGCTTATATATATATAGCGTCGTTCAATAATTCGAAAGTTCTAGTGACATTATTGGACTGTGTCGGCAACTCAGGGACAATGTCCCTGAACCAATCAAGAATAAATTCTCTGTCCAATGACGCTATTAGTTTCTTATCCAGCATCGCAGCATTCTAGTCCGACGGAACAACCTCTGGAAGATAATGCCGGAAGAAATGTATGGCATCTTCTGTTGTTCCGAAAGGGAAAGCTCGAAATCGTCCGAATCCCTTTCGCTATCCTGTCAGACCCTATGAAGTGCTCGGTCGTCCGTATCTGATGCATTAGCGGAGCGTACCGACCCAGCGCCGTCGGATTATTCCTGATCCGACCGAGAATCTGTCGTTTGCTGGGATGCCGCGATAAGCTGTGCTATTTTGGATAGCACGTCCGTCACTGAGGCCTGTGGAGAAGCGGTCTTACAATGCTTTGCCGCTGGAAGCTCCGTGTTCGTTACCCCGTGCATACTTCTATTATGCGAGCGACCGGAGTGTACAGGCCTCGTGTTCCTTGGCTACTGGATGGCGTGACCTGTTCGCCGTGGAATCACTGAATGACGAAGCTGGCCGGATACTCGAGGTCACGTAGCCAATGTGTGGTAGTGTGCGTTGCTGTGAGGATGAGGAAGCATTATCGACAGTCACTCGGACTGTCTATATAACGGAGCGTCCCGAACGGCGGACATGTGCTCCAAATGCGAAATGTCTGTACCAAAACATCCGGTCCCATATGTTGTTGTACAAGAGAAGGACCTCTCTCGCTCGCAGCCCGGACGGACCTGGACGAGCTAGGAACCGGACTAACAGGCTTCCTCCGATCTCTCCTCTAATCCGTCGTCACTGGGTGAGTACTAAAGTCTATTATAGTGCTCGCATCACCCAAATCTCCTTCCTAGACCGCAACGGACGAACCCGACTGCCGAACCATTCGATGAATGGACGCTACACCGGGTGAGCTAGCGAATATCAGCTCCGTCGATCCTACTAGGGACCTCTTAGGCAATTGACGTATTCCATGAGCACTAATTGCCACTAGCTCTTCATTAACTATGACGACAGAGGCACACTTTGAAAGGCATCTCAGTAATTTTGCGAACAAGAAACCAAACATGCTTGTAAATAGCAAGCATATAAAAAAAATATATATAGCGTCGTTCAATAAATCGAAAGTTTCTGAGACATTATTGGACTGTGTCGGAACTGAGGGACGATGTCCCTGAACCGAACCAAAAATTTCTGTGTCCACCGACGCTATCAGTTTCTTATCCGGCATCGCAGCATTCTGGTCTGACGAAAGAACCTCTAGAAGATAAAGTCGGACGACATATAAAGCAGCTTATGTTGTTCCGAAAGGGAAAGCTCGAAATCCTCCGAATCCCTTTCGGCATCCCGTCGGACCGTATGAAATTTTCGGACGTCCGTACCTGATGCTTCCGCAGAGCGTCCCGACCCAGTGTCGTCGGATATTACATGATGCAACAGAGATTCTGTCGTTGCTGGGATGCTGCGATAAGTTGTGCTATTTGGGATAGCACGTCCGTCACCGAGGCCTGTGCAGTAGCGGTGTTACGATGCTTTGCCGCTGGAAGCTCCGTGTATGTTGACTCCCGCATACTTTCTTATGCGAACGTCCGGAGTCTGCAGGCCTCGTGTCCCTGGCTATCGGATGGTGTGACCTGGTCGCCGAGGATTCTCTGATTGGCGAAGTTGACTGGATATCTGAGGTCACGTAGCCAAGGTGCGGTCGTGTGCGCTGCCATGAGAATGAGGAAGCCTTATTGACAGTCTCTCCGGACTGTCTATATAACGGAGCGTCCCGAGCGACGGACGTATGCTCCGAATGCCAAACATTTTGTACCACAACATCTGGGGCCAGATGTTGTACGAGAGAGGGGCCTCTCTCGCTCGCAGCCCGGATGGGCCTGGACGAGCTATGAACCGGACTAATAGGCTTCCTCCGTTCTCTCCTCTAATCCGCCGTCACTGGGTGTGCACTTGGTTGTTTTATAGTGCTCGCATCACCCAAAACTCCTTTCTAGACCGCAACGGACGAACCCGGCTGCCGAACCATTCGATGAATGGACGCTACACCGGGCGAGCTAGCGGATGTCAAAGGCCGTCGATCCTACTAGGGACCTCTTAGGCAACTGACGTATTTTCATGAGCACTTTTCCGCTAGCTCTTCATTAATTGTGACGACGGAGGCACACCTTTGGAAGACATCACGGATACATCACCCTGTTCTTGATCGTCTGAAATAGAGATTGTAAACTAGAGTGACCCTGCGGGGAAAGGGCCGGAATGGCCATTTCCCCACTAACATACCGTGACACACACTTCCCATGTTGTCATCGAAATTAACACATACTGAACAGGAGTTAGTGAGAGTACACTGACTACATTTATACAATGATTATGAAAGTCAGAGGAAGATTTCCTTTTATTACAATTGAACAATATCCTTTCAATGTGAAAAGAAAACAAAGTCCTAGTACTCGCACCAACCCCTGACAATCAAAATACATAATAACATGATCCATTAACATAGAAAAAATAATTGAAATCAAAAAAAATTTTGAAAAAATAATTTTTCCAAAAAGCCCAAGTTTCTGAAAAGTAACGATGATCCCCAATGGATCCCAAGCCTAAGTGTGGGCAAAAATTTTAAAAATATTTTAAAAAATTAATGCAACACTTACGAACAATAATAATATATCTAGTAATGATTAAACTAACATCAAGATATTATTTTCAAGAAATCCCCCCTCACACAGAGGGCTGTTGTCAATGTAAACAAGAAGTGTAAAAACACCAGAAACAAGACACCAGGCACTGATAACCCTGGCCCGAAATCAGTTACCAATAATACACTATCTGATGCAAAACAGAGACTTACAGGGAAGAAACTGCAGAACATCAGATGGTAGATGCAGAACACTATGCCTAACCACCCATAGGTGAAGACGTAAACATGGGGAAAAGAACAGAATTCATTCTGTTATCCAGCTAAAACTCCCAAGAAATTTTGGTAATAATATTACAGAAAATATGCCAAAAGCATGGGAGAAAAGCAAGGGGGACTTAAAGGAAAGGGAGAGAGGAAAACACTGAACAAGCAGTGCAACTTGATAACAAGAATGACAACAACAGGCTCTTGCCTCGAAAATAGGTAACTTAACATAATTTCATTAAAAAATTTTAAGTTACAGCCCTGAATATTTTCTGTCACTCATTTTTCCTCTGCTCCTTCTATATCCTCCTTAGAATCACCATTTCTCTAATATTTATGTGTCTGGCATCATTTAAACTGAGATTTACAAGCACAAAGATCAGTCAGATGTTAACTGATGAAGGGCCAAACAAAAAATGATTAATGGCGCCAATTTCGGGACGTCCTTGACACTGCACATGCGCAGTAGAGGCGAAGTATGGAGGGCCATTCAGGACATGTTTTCTTTGATTTTAGATGCAAATTTTGGGGATTGGGGGGCAAAATTTGTGTTTGGCCCTAGATTTTTAAGAGTTAGCACCAGCTATGTCTGGGTCATTGGTACAGTATAAAAATATTATAAAGTTACAGCCCTGAACGTCCAAAACCACCGTTGAACACTTCCTTCATCCAATAACAGCCTTGTATCCACTAATTCTTGCATTGATTTGTGTCTGGCATCCTCAAAAAAGGGGATTTTAAAGCACAGATGTCATTTCATTGTTGATGACTTTAGGGCCAAACCAAAATTGGGAAACATAAAATAATTTTATAAATTTATAAAGTTACAGCCCTGAACGTCCAAAACCACCGTTGAACACTTCCTTCATCCAATAACAGCCTTGTATCCACTAATTCTTGCATTGATTTGTGTCTGGCATCCTCAAAAAAGGAAATTTTAAAGCACAGATGTCATTTCAATGTTGATGACTTTAGGGACAAACAAAGAATGATGTTTACGCCAATTCTGGTCACTTCCTGATGTCTGTGCATGCGTGGAGAGTAAATGTACATAGGGCCAGATAGGACTTTTAATTTTCGATTTTGCAAGCAAATTTTGGGGATTGGGGAGTTCAAAATTTGTGTTTGGCCCTTAATAACTTGGAGTTAAGCACCAGCTAGTCTGGGCCATTGGTTTACAGTGTAAAAATACCATCATTGATTTGTGTGTCTGGAATCTTCAAAAATGAGAATTTAGAGCACAGATGTCAGTTCAGTTGTTACTGACTTTGGGCCAAACAGAAGAATGATGTTTGTGCCAATTCTGGTCTCTTCCTGGGTACTGCGCATGTGCAAGTACTAAAAGTTTGGAGGGCCAGAT
Source organism: Pictodentalium vernedei (assembly GCA_031216915.1). Lineage (NCBI taxonomy): Eukaryota > Metazoa > Mollusca > Scaphopoda > Dentaliida > Dentaliidae > Pictodentalium > Pictodentalium vernedei. The sequence continues at coordinate 342,026,503 of CM062296.1, read as the reverse complement.
AGGACTTTTCGGTATTGAATGCAAATTTTGGGGATTGGGGGGTTCAAATTTGTGTTTGGCCCTTAATAATACTGAGGTTGTACCAGCTAAGTCTGGGCCATTGGTTTTAGTATTAAAATATATCTGCACATTCTCATTTCATTAAACTCTCTTCACTTGAAAAGTGTAAATTAAAGACTGCATCGGAAATGATCTTCTCTGCACCATTGATATGTTCGGTTGAGAAATTTTGCCGCAATTTTGGGGTTGGTTGTGATATAAAAGAGTCAAGTCACAGTTTCAGTTTCGGTTTTTATTTTTTTCCAATTAAGCAAACAGGAAAAACTCAATCAAATATTGAATCTGCAACAAAAGACACCTTTTTTACAATAACAGGGTTTGTAGGAAGTCCATCCCATGATGTTGCGCTACATGTACGTAGTAGTATACAGGCCAAGCAACATTCCCTACTCCTGTAGATTCCTCCTACACTCTCCCCACCCCAGCTTCTTTTTTGTGTTCAACTTGATTTTACCTGCAAACGAAGCAACATAAAAGGTGAAAATAACTGACAGTTTCTCTGTTGCCACTCCATGCAAATGACGTCTCTCGGATTTGTTTTTGAAAATAATTGGGTCGTAATTTTCAATCAAATACTGATGATCACGTATGTTCTCAACATCTGAATGGGAATTACAACCGAGTCTGATTCAACAGCAAATTTTGTTCACTCGTTGACATTACAAAGGTTAGCCAAACAGAGTATCAACAATCAGGGTTCGCATTCCGAGAATCAGCACCGGGAGTGCTTCCGTCAAGGATCTTTTTTCAGCCCCAACAATTTTAATCTAAAGTTTTGTCATTCAACATGCTTAAAAATGCATGTTTAAAAATCAGCCTTGACTTGGCCACGACCCTCAAATCCTGGGGACCTTTTTAAGGTCTGTACCAATTTTCAAAATGAGAACTCTGAACAATGTCAACATTGAGCAGTTTAGCACATGCAAAATGAAATAGAACAATGACCCCAACTCAATGTATACTGAAACTACTGGACCAGTACCACTATACCTTATTACAGGGAGGTGGCATCTGACAAAATCCCGTATTCACCTTCAGTCTACTTTTTAAAGCTGTCTTCGCTTACAAACACATCAGGTCAGCATAAATGACTTTGTGTCTCGATTAAATGTGGGTTTTCGACATAATCATGTTTCTGTGTTTTTCCATTGTCTTCTTCTTACAGAGTTTACATGTGGCATATTTGTCTTTTTAACACTGTTTTTTTCAAGTATTTCTGCACTGGACTTTCATCGTCCTTTCCTGCAAGTTGGGTTTGATCATCGGTAAAAACATTTCTTGGCTTTGACTGAGAATTACATGTAAATAAAAAAAACTGAAAGTATGTTTTTCTTAGACATGCATCCATTTTTTTCCTAACAAAAGACACCAAATAAATTTTTCGGTTAACCTGACAGCCCTATGGCACTAAGCAGATTTCTCGAAAGATTTTGATAATTTTAATGACAAAAGTAGAACACCTTTAATGTTTGAAATGATAGAAAAAGAATTTTTACTACTTTGAAAAACATATTGCCTGAGAATCAATTAATTTATTTTGTGTCGCCCTAGCGTGAGGAAATATTTGTTTATCAAACTGAAAGAGTTGAAGCTAATATTTTAGATAAACTGAAATGTACTAGCAGTCACTATAGTAGCTTTTCAATCCATGCATGCCACTGATATTAACTTTTGTAACAGTTACCATCAAGAAGAAAACATCAAATTTTGAAAAGTTTAAGACAACAAAGGGAAATAACTCCATAACATAATATTTTGGAAAGGCCAAAATCAAACGAACAGCTTTGCCTATGAAAAATACAATGTCCCATTTATGGAATGGGTGTGCTGAGTATCGCTGAAGTTGTTATCTGGAAACAAAATGTTGGAAATTCCAAGACAATAAAGGGTAAGAGCTCCATAATGAAATGTTGTACAAATGTCAAAATCAAACTTGATCTGCATTTTTTACGGATGAGACCATGCATCAAATATGGATTGGCTGTGTAGAGTATAGCCCAAGTTATCATCTGGAACCTTGAAATCTTGGAAATCCAATGGCAATATATAATACATGTAATAACTTTGTAATGGAATATCAGACAACAATCAAAATTGAATCTAATCTGCATTTTCTATGGATGAGACCACAAACCAAATATGGATTGATCATGTCGAAACTGAAGTTATAATCTGTAAGCCTGAAATCTTAAAAATCATATGCAATAAAGAGCAAAAACTTCATAATAGAATGTTAGGCAAATGTCAAATCAAACTTGACCGGCATTCTCTGTGAATGACATCATGCACCAAATACAGGGATGGGAGTGGAAGGTATCTAACTTATCTGAAATAAGGTGAAACTTTCATAATTTAATGAGAAAAATTGAGAAAATGATTTATCTTCGGAAAAATAAAAGGACTTCTATATTGTTTAGGTATAACTTGGTAGTCACTTTATTTCTATAAATCTACAAGAAAATGGTCTTTAAGACATTTCAGAGAATATAAAATTTCAGCAATTTGATAATAAATTATCTGAAATCAGGTAATTTCTAAATATGGTTGCAGGGTTCGTACACCCTTGAGAAAAAATTCCAGGACCTTCAATGACTTTTTTCAAGCATCTTTCCAGACCTTTCCAGGACCTTCTGATAACATAATGCTATACCGGGAATACCCGATGCACAATTAAGGAGGCACGCCCTGATTTTTTATGAAAAAACACTGACTTTATGCACTGTCAATCTATGCAATTACGAAAGTTATTACAGCAATTTTTTTTCATAAAAACGCTAGATTATTGACACTGCATATTTTTCAAGCACTTTCCAGTATTTTATTACTGGAGATACGATTTTCAAGCACTTTCCAGGCCCTGGAATTTCAATTTTTTAATTCAAGCACTTTCAAGGACCTGTATGAACCCTGGGTTGGCTGTGAATAATATATTTGAAATTATCATCCAGAAACCTATAATCTTGGACATTCCAAAACAATAAATGTTAATAACTCCAGTGGAATGTCAGACAATCTTCAAATTCGAATTTGGTCTGTATGCTCTGTGAATGAAGGCATATAAGAAATAAGAATTAGGTGTGACAATTATAAAACTTGTTACCTGAAACCCAAAATGTGAACAGACGATCAGGCATTCTATAATCCTTCCGTTTTACACAAACCCCAACAAGGGAAGAAAAGAACGAAAAACAAAGTTGGAGTAGAATCTGCTGCTAGTGTTTTGGGTTTTTTTTTTATGTTTTTATTGGCAAAAATAAACTTATGCATAATATATATATACATGTGGACAGTCTACATACAATTATACATTTTACATTACAAAAGGTATTGTTGCTATTTACAGGTCAATCGTTGCTTTTTGGAATAAATACTTTCCATAACTCCATTTCTTTCTTATATTTTCTGCCTTGCCGACTGGATACAGATATGTGGAATACAATTCCATGTTTCTATACAATTTTAGAGTTTCAACTAGCCCTGAAAAGGATGGGATTTGTTTCTTTTGCCTGCTAGTGTAAGTGTATTTTTTGTAAAGTAGTAAACACGTATTCCAGAAAATCGGTCTACCTACTTAGGGTGTTGGACCTAAAATGATTTCCGTTTTCATTGTAAAATGTAAAGTAAAGGATGAGCTGATGTTAATTTTTTCTACCAGTCTTAATAATATTGTTTTTGAGTAAGAACACTTGTAGAACAAGTGTTTGACCACCGAGGTGGTATTAGTCCCCTACGGCGCTTTTGTGACATAAGGTGTTTTTGTCACAGAAGACAAAGTATATAAGCATCAAGATTAGATTTTGAAAAAAAATATTGAGCGTTCATAATCCCCTCACAACCCTTTATCCATGTACCATATATGAAAGGCGTAGCTTGAACCATGTTGGAGGGAGGGGTGGTAACATAAAATAGAGAAAAAAAGCTTAAAAAACACAACAATAATGGCCGTCATTCTGTCATCTTGGATTTTGAAAAATAAATATTGACTGTGCATCATCCCCTCAGAACCATTTATCCATGTACCAAATATGAAAGGTGTAGCTTGAAGCATATTAGAGGGAGAGGTGGTAACATAAAAAACAGACAGACAGACAGACGGACAGACAGACAGACAGATGTTAGATTTTGAAAAAAAAATATTGAGCGTGCATAATCCCCTCACAAACCCTTTATCCATGTACCATATATGAAAAGTGCAGCTTGAACCATGTTGGAGGGAGCAGTGGTAACAAAAAATAGAGAAAAAAGCTTAAAAAACACAACAGAAATGGTTGCCATGGCACCATCTTGAATTTTGGAAAACAAATATTGAACGTGCAACATCCCATTACAACCCTCTATCCGTGTGCCAGATATAAAAAGTGTAGCTTGAACCATGTTGGAGTGAGGGGTGGTAACATAAAATAGAGAAAAAAGCTTAAAAAACACAACAGAAATGGTTGCCATGGTGCCATCTTGAATTTTGGAAAACAAATATTGAACGTGCAACATCCCATTACAACCCTCTATCCATGTGCCACATATAAAAAGTGTAGCTTGAACCATGTTGGAGTGAGGGGTGGTAACATAAAATAGAGAAAAAAGCTTAAAAAACACAACAGAAATGGTTGCCATGGCGCCATCTTGAATTTTAGAAAACAAATATTGAACGTGCAACATCCCAATACAACCCTCTAACCATGTGCCAGATATAAAAAGTGTAGCTTGAACCATGTTGGAGTGAGGGGTGGTAACATAAAATAGAGAAAAAAGCTTAAAAAACACAACAAAAATGGCCGCCATGCCGCCATCTTGGATTTTGAAGAAAAAATATTGAACGTGCATCATCCCCTCCCAACCCTCTATCCATGTACCAAACATGAAAGGTGTAGCTTGAACCATGTTGGTGGGAGGGGTGGTAACATGAAAACAGAGAAAAAAAGCTTAAAAAACACAACAAAAATGGCCGCCATTCCGCCATCTTGGATTTTGAAAAAAAAATTTTGAGCGTGCATCATCCCCTCAGAACCATTTATCCATGTACCAAATATGAAAGGTGTAGCTTGAACCATGTTGGTGGGAGGGGTGGTAACATGAAAATAGAGAAAAAAAAGCTTAAAAAACACAACAAAAATGGCCGCCATTCCGCCATCTTGGATTTTGAAAAAAAAATTTTGAGCGTGCATCATCCCCTCAGAACCATTTATCCATGTACCAAATATGAAAGGTGTAGCTTGAACCATGTTGGTGGGAGGGGTGGTAACATGAAAATAGAGAAAAAAAAGCTTAAAAAACACAACAAAAATGGCCGCCATTCCGCCATCTTGGATTTTGAAAAAAAAATTTTGAGCGTGCATCATCCCCTCAGAACCATTTATCCATGTACCAAATATGAAAGGTGTAGCTTAAAGCATGCTGGAGGGAGAGGTGGTAACATAAAAAAACACAGACAGACAGACGGATGGATGGACGGACGGATGGACGGACAGACGGATGGACGGACAGACGGACGGACGGACAGACAGATGGATGGACGGATGGACGGACAGATGGATGGACGGATGGATGGACAGACAGACAGAGTGCAATCCTATAGTCCCCTTACGGTTCCCGTAGGGGACTAATAAGTGCATAATAGTTTCCCTAACATTTCCACAAAAAGAGCAGAGTTCTGTTTCAGACAGCTTGCATTTAAAAAGTTTAGAGTTTGTTAATAAAATTCTATGATTAATTTTGAATTGCAATGTTTGGAAATAGGGAGCATCTGTTGCTGTGAATGTTTGTTTATATATTAGTATCCAATATTCATCACAAATCGTGTCATTTAGTAGGTCATTCCATTTTTCCTGGGTATGTTTTGCTCTTTTGAAATTTTCATGAGGAAGGTAGGATAAAACTTAGGGTTTACCTTTTTACAGGATCAGGATTTTAGGTCATTAATCAGTGTGTCTGAGATATAATCAAGTTTTTTATTATTTGATAATTTATTTTCTCATGATCCCGGTATAGAATTAACCATACCAAAGTAGGTGGTGATTGGTATATCAAGATCATATTTTTGTTTAAAATCATTAAAATTAATAAAAGAGCCTCTATCATTCACTATTTCATTTATAAAAAATATTCCTCGTCTGCACCAGCAGGCATAGAAAAATGTACTATTATATATTTTTATATATTTATTATAAAATAGTGGTTGAACAACTATCTCGATCAGGGTTGTGGGCTCAGGTTCTTTTAAAATTGACCAGGAACGGAAGACATATCTCCAAAAAGAATTAAATGCTCCGCAACCTTTAATAAGCGGTCTTCCATCAGGAACCAAATGTTGTGCACCCCCAAAGTTTTTGAAGTGGTCTGAAGCAAGTGTTTTCCATTGGGCCATTACTTCGGGGTCTATTAATTTTTTTTATCCATATTAATTTTAATGAATGACAGAGTGTTTTTACATGAGGGAGTTTTAGGCCTCCAGTTTCCACTAAACTGACTAATATTTTGCGCTTATTTTTATCATTCTTATTCAACCATAGAAACCTGAAAAATATATTTTGAATTTCGTCAACTAATTCGTCTGCCGGGTCTGGTAGGACGGTTAGCGACTGTATAATAATTGGAATAGCCAAAATTTTAATTACTGTAACTTTTCCAACCAGATTAAGATTTCTAAATGACCAGTCAGTCGTTTAGAAGTTTTTCAATTTTATTCATTTTTTCTGAAAACTGTTTTTGAAACAATTAATACTTAGCAATTCAAACGTAAAACCGAGAATAGTAAAAGATCCACTGTGATTCCAAGTTATGGGTTTGACAATATTTAACTCTTGTCCACAACCCCATCGAGATCCTATCCATATGATTTGGGTTTTATCAAAATTTACACTGAGGCCTGATATTACTGCGAAGTTTACAAGGGTATCTAAAGCTGTGTTTAATGTTTCTTCCCTACCCTCCAAAAACAGGGTACTCTCATCAGCGTATTGGTTGATGACATATTCATCGTTGATCTTAATTCCATTAATATTTGTGTTAAATTTTAGAGACACTCTGAGAATTTCCACGCATAATACAAATAAATAAGGTGACAACGGGTCCCCTTGACATAAGCCCCTTTCAATGCTGAAGAATTGTGAACAATGTCCGTTATTTATGATGTATAAAATGTACTGAACCACTGAATTATGGTGCTACCAAAATTAAAGAACTCCAGTGTTTTCCTAATAAACTGCAATTCTAGGAGGTCAAAAGCTTTTTCAAAGTCAACCAGGACTAGCATTCCAGGAAGATTCATAGTTTCAGTTCTTTATATTAAGTCTATTAGCCTAGTCGATTCACCTATGAATCTTCCTTTAATGAATCCCAGCTAACTTTCAGAGATTAAGTTTGGCAAAAGTTTTTTAAGTCTATTTGCGTTTGCCGAAGAGCCAATTTTCTGATCAACCTTTAGAAGAGATATTGGTCGGCAATTTTTTATGTATGTTTTTGGTTTCCCTTCTTTGGGTATACATGTTATAACCCCCTGTCTCTGTGTGATTGATAGCTTTTCAATGGTATAACCGAAAGTTAGAGAATTTACTAAGTACTGACCTAAATCGTTCCAAAAGGTTTTATAGAATTCAGAAGTGAAGCCGTCTGAACCAGGTGACTTATGATTATCCATGTCCTGAAGTGATCTATAACATTCGGTCAGAGTTAGAGTGCCTTCTAGAAATAGATTATCATCTGTATCAAGCTTTGTGAAAAAGGGGTTTTCTGAATCAAAGAATACATTTTCCAATTCCTCTTTTTTGTAATTTTGATTTATTTTGGATTTATAAAGTGTCTCGTAGAAATGACATAGTTCTGTTAATATGTCATTGATGTCTGTACATTCTGTCCCGTCGTCTCTTATCAGTTTGGGTATAATTTTTTTGTGCATTGTCTTTTTTCCAAATTGCAGAAATATTTAGTTGGCTTTTTGCCTTCAACTTTCCAATGTGCTTTTGATCTTAATATCATACCCTGTACCTTTTTATTCTGCATGTCTTGAAGCTCATTAGTTAACAAATCAATAGGTTCTAACAGGTTTTCCTTTCCTTGCTCTAATTCCTCATTTAAAGTTTTTAATTCTTTATTAATTACGGATTCTCTACTTTGGAATTTTCATTTCAGGAAGGATGAGTACAATATCGTCTTACCTCTGATCATCAGCTTCAGGGTATCCCAGAATAATTGGTCATTTATTTTTAAAACGGGTCTATTATTATTATTGTCATTTTTGCTACTACTACTGCTACTGCTATTATTATTATTATTTACATAATCATTATCATGTGAATATTGTATAACTGTATCTACAATAGTGTCTTTTACAATTTGTATATACTCGGGGTCACTTAATAGACTATTATTAAATTTCCAATAGCCTTGGCCTCCAGTTTGGTTTATGAATTTTAATGAGATTGTTACCGGTGCATGATCTGATCTGAACATTAGCCCTAAATCTACTTTTTGTACTGCGGCCTGTAGGTTAGATGTAATCAAAAAGTAATCCAGTCACGATAATTTTTTATGTCAACCTTTCCACGTATATCTTTTCTTACCAGGGTTTTCCCAAGCACCATACATCATGCAAATCAAGTATTTTTATACTAATAACCAAAGGTCCAGACTAGCTGGTGCAAACTCGATATTATCAAGGGCCAAACACAATTTTGAACCCTCCAATCCGCAAAATTTGCATACAATACCAAAAGTTAAAAGTCCTATCTGGCCCTCCATACTTTTACCATCTGCGCATGTGCAGCAGTCAGGAAGAGACTGGAATTGGCACCAACATCATTCTTTGTTTGGCCCTAAAGTCAGTAACAATGTTATCTGTGCTTTAAAATCTCCTTTTTTGAGGATGCCACACACAAATCAATGAAAGAATTGGTGGATTCAAGGCTGTAAATGGATGATGGAAGTGAACAACGGTGGTTTCAAACGTTCAGGGCTATAACTTTATCATAATTATAAAATTATTTCATGTTTCCCATTTTTGGGACACATGCCTGACGTCATCATTCTTGCTAATGATTAATCCACTGTTTAAGTGTTCCTTCCCTTTCCTTCCATGAACTCCACCTGCTAAACTCCTAAGCTTTTTGGCTATTTTTAATTGAAATTTTTTATTAAATTTCGTGGGAGTTTAACTTGTATTACAGAATGTTTATTCTGTTTCTCCCCATGGTTACGTCCTCACCCTAGGGGTGTTGGGTCGTTTTGGTCTTGCATCTTCTATCCGATGTATCATTTTTTCTTCATATGAAGATCTAGCTTTGCATCTGGTAGTTTTAAATCGGTTACTGACTTTGGGCCTTTTTGTGTGCCTGATGTCTTGTTTTCGGTTTTATCCTTTGACGTTGTTTATATTGGTAATGTCCTCAAATATATGTAGTATTAATATTATATTACAATAGAATTACTGTAGAAAACACTGATTATTATTCCGGTCAAGTAGCTCCAAAATTTTGGATTTTGTCCACACTTAGGCTCTATCGGGGTGCCCTTGGGCTCATGATGTTCCTTTTGGGAACTTGTGCATTTTCTCAAAAAATTTTTGAAAATTTTTTTTAGAATTTTTTCGAAGTTAATTTTGATTGCTATTATTCATGTATCTTTATCATATATTTTGTTGTGGAGTTTGTAGGAGTGCTATCGACTTTGTCTTTTGCTTGTAATATGAAAGCTTACTGCTCTAAATGCTAGGCGAGGAAGTCTTCCTCGGAATTACATGCTTGTTGCCTTGCCTGTAGTCGATGCACTCCTACAGATTCTTGTCCTACTTGTGTACTTTGAAATGACAGACGTTGGAGACGGGTGTCACGGTACGTCGTTAGCGGTGAGGTTCATGTGCCGGAGCTCTCACCAGCAAAAATAATTCGAGTTTTTCAGTTTCTTTTTCAGAGGAACAAGAACATGGTGATGGTATTGAGACACCCATCCAAAGTGTGCTACCATTGTCGCGCTCTGATGAGCAAACAAAGCTTGCTGCAAGGTGCTCATGAATATTATGCAAGGGATAAGGCCTCTAGTTAGTGTTCTTAATCCCTTGCAAGCAGCTAGCTCGACCGGTGAAGTGGTTACTCCGTCCGTGGGAGCCGTGTCACGGGTAAGTCTGTTGTGGTCGAAGGAAGTGTAGATTTGGGTAGAGTGAGCACCTCAAAATCAAAAGCTCTCCGAGCGACGATGGAAATAGGGAGGAAGTCAGTAAGTTTCTTTTCACGAGGCTTGGAGAGGTCCAATAAGACCGCGAGCAGGAGAGGCCCCTCTCTAACCCAACTTTTGGGGCCAAATGTTGTTTTGAAAAACTTGCACCAGCCGGAGCATACGTCCACACCCACCGCTCGGGACGCGCAGCCTAGACTGCAGCCGGGGTTGGCTAGTCACGGGTTCCTCCACTACATTACAAAAGCACACACGACCGCATGCTAGCTACCCAACTTCGGATATCCAGCCAGCTGCACAAAGACAGTCTTCGCCCATCTACCCATCCAATAGCTTGTGATTTGAGGCTTCGTTCATTGTGACGTGTGGAGAAAAGATCTATGTCTGGATCTTCATCCCAGAAGCAGCAAGTAATGTAATATGGAAGACCGCTAGTCCTCAAGCCTCTATAACGGACTTGCTGTTGTAGATTGCCCAGCTCATCGCAGCATCCCAGCAAGTGCAAGCGCAGCCTCCCGCAGACTCCGGTGGTGAGCTGTCGGACAGTGCTGGGTTGGTCTGGACAATTGTGCATGTAGAAGAAGTCAGAAGTTTCTCTACGGGACACTCGGCTAGATCTGGGGTCAGATCACCGTTTGGAGAACCCTCTCCGTCCCGTTAACAGTCGGGATCGACTGTGTCCGTTGTGAGAAACCATACTGAGTTGGAACACACATCAAAACGTTCCTTCCACACTGCAGCCGGGGCCGGTGGCAGTTATGGCTTCTTTTACTTACATGGAAGAGCACGAAAGAGCATTAGCCTAGAAGTTTCTAAGTGGGATACTCGGCGAGATCTGGAGACAGATTGCGAGTGCAGAGCGTTTTTCTTCCCGTTAACAGTCCGAGATGACTGTTTTGTGTTGTAAGAAACTTCAATCAGTAGGAGCATCCGTCCTATGTGAGTCTGGATGCTTCTTCCGCACTTCAGCCGGGGTCGGCTGTAGTTACAGCTTCCTCTTCTTCCATGAATATGCACGATAAGGGATAGATGCCTGCAAGTTTCTAACAGAACGCTCAGCGAGGTCTAGAGCATACCGCGAGCTGGAGAACCATCTCCTTTCAGCAGTCAGGATTGACTGTTTTTGGGTCTAGAAACTTTAGTGAATTGTGATGCCCGTACACACTTGCGGTTCAGGACCCTCTTCCACACTGCAGCCAGATCCGGTTGCAGCTATGCCATCTTCCCCTGCTTCATTAATGAAGCACGTTGACCGCAGACTAGCTATCTGACTTCGCATGTTCAGGTCGACAGCTAGTCGTTCGGGGCATTTTTATATGGGACATGTGTCGAGGATTTGGGGCCAGATCTCCGTTCCGTGAGCTTATGGTAACAAGTAGATAATCATTGTTCTGCTAGACTCGGTCACGGACCTGCTGCCACAGACTGCTCTTCGGTTCGCAGCATTCCAGTAGTCACTGGTACTACCGTTTAACAGTCTCCAATGGTGAGCTGTCGGACAGTGCTGCGTTGGTCGTCATCCATTCAGTCAGATGGAGTTGACCATATTTTCAGATGGAACATTTGGATGGTGAGAGGGCTACGGAGTGTGAGTCTCCATCCCTCGCAGAAGGGCACTTTAAGACTATGAAATTGTAGTCTTAAGCTCTTAGAATATTGTTCCATCTGAATATAAGTCTGCATTTGCTAGGCAAAAAACAGCTTATCATACCGGGCAATGGAAAGACGAAGATCTTTCATCCCCTGATCTTTTGGCTCAGATGTCGAGGGCTTTTGTCCCTTCCTTGCCTTAGCAATAGTATAAGATATGCTGTGCCCTATTCTTTGTGAATAGAGGTTCCATAGTTCACAGTTAGGCCGAGACAGCTGTCTTGTTTGGAATAGAGCCGTTAGAGGGAATAAGTCTTTTCCTTCTCGGTGTTGTATTCCTTGGCGTCAGGACATTTAATACCATTGTGGATGCCATAGTAACCTTATGTATTGTTCCAGCGGATTTTTCTTATACATTAGCGGCTAGTGTTGTAAGTCTTCATTTAGTGAGCTTTCAAAGGCCACAAGTGACAACGATATGTCTTTACGCAGACGAAGACTCATAACTGGGTAGCTACCTTGAGACTACTGTCTCTGTCAGTTATCTAGGCGACATTCTCCAATGTGGCAATTAGTCCACTCTGAAAAGTTTCGCTCAGAGCAGTTTGGCTGCTTCTTACGACGTATGAGTTTATTACTCAGTTAATTATTCATTCAGTTTCCTGGTTACACATGTATCACTCGATCATACTGTGGATACAGGCTGTATTCAGATGAGTACATGCAGGATTTCATTGCTCGCATGCATAATATCTCTATTTATTAGGCAGACGCATTACTGAACAGATTATATAAATTCCTGCTCCTGAGAATTTTGGGGCTATTTGGATCAGTTATGGAACTTCCAATAGGCCGTCTATGCATACGTTCTCAATTTTTGGCATCATTATTCAGAGTAGCATATTCTTTCTCCGAACAATCATTGGTTGTTACGGACCAAGGGAACATGAATTATTTCAGGGACAGTCCATGACGAGTCTGTTAATCATAGCTCATTCCATGTTCTAATCCAGGTTTCTATGCGACACACATTCTCATATATTCATATGGTTGCGACGATGGTAAAAGTATGGAGGGCCAGATAGGACTTTTAATGTTGGTATTGTATGCAAATTTTGAGGATGGGGGTTAAAAATTTGTGTTTGGCCCTTGATAATATCGAGTTTGCACCTTGCACCAGCTAGTCTGGGCCATTGGTAAGTATAAAAAATATACAAATTACTTAAAATTTATCATTTTTCCATAAATGAGTGAATACACTGGTTGTTTTTAACATTATTTCGTTTTTAATAGTTTAGAGTATCCATTTGTTGATCTAAAGCTACATTCCAGTTTTCTCCAATTGACACTGACATGTTAGCCATAACTTCAATGGTATTAAAAATTCCTTTTAGAAATTCGGCTCGTCACTACTGGGTCCATATACAACCACAATGGTTAGTCTTTCAGTCTGAATCATCACATCTAAAACGGCGAAGTTTCCACCTGCATCAATGATTTTATTTTTAATTTCGTAGGAAAATTGTTTCTAAACAAGATTGCTGAACCCCTTCTGTTACTGGCATGCGAGGAGAAAACTGCTTTGAAGCCCCATCCGTGCTTCCATGCATTTTCTGTCTCACGGGAAGAGTGTGTATCTACTAGGAATGTGACATCATATGCATCTCTACATCTCGAGAAAATATCTCTTCGCTTCATGGGGTCAGGATACACCCTGACAATTTACGCTTCCAAATTTTATATTATCCATGATGGGTGCTTTGAAATCAAGCTACTGTGACCTATCGGCAAGGCAGGTTGTTCTGTACATAGAACACAAATTGAATAGATGAGATGTCCAGGAAAGTATGCCAATATTTTCACACTTTTTGGTAAACAAATGCAATAACAAAGGGCCAAACACAGAAACAGGTGCCCCATAAAATTTTGATTGTGTGAAATGCTTAAATGTATGAGGGGGGTGTAGAGAACTAGTAGAGACAGCAGAAGCAGGAATATCTCTAGCAGACTGTGATATATGCGGCATAAACTAGAGGTACTGTGAGCAAGGCCACAAAGTGATACCCCCACACCTGTCAGAACGGAATTATATTGGCCGGACGGATGGACAGAGTGATTCCTATATAACCCCCCCCCCCCCCCCCCCCAACTTTGTTTGCGGGTGGTATTAAAATGCAATAACTCCTACAATAATACACTGCATAACATATACCCTTGTACTGTGGGTAGCCATAAATTTGATAGACTAGCACACCAAATATGAAGTCATTCCATTGAGTACTCTACAAGTTATTCATGAATTAATTTCAAGGCGGACAAGCTCTAAGTTCATAACGGAAAGTACTCTGGCAATAAAATCTCACAGAACACCTGCATTTCACTATGAGTATACAGCAATAGGATATACTTGCAAACCAAATATCAAGTCACACAACCAAGTACTTTACAAGCAATTACTGATTGAATTTCAAGACAGATGGATGGACGGATGGACAAGAGGGTTCCTATAACCCCCTCTGAGGGTGGGGGTCTAATTAGTTGCAATTATAGCCTAATCTTGGCATAGGCTAGCATGCTTAAGTAAGTCATTCATAATCAATATTTGTTTCAGAGTGAATTATTGCCATTTCCTGATTTTGTACCTATGTTAAATCTTAAGATGACACCAGTTTAAAATTAAAATAGTCGCAGATCAAAAATCTTGGAATATGCGCATGTTCACGTAGTAGTGATGATGTCTGAAAAGTTTTGTCCAAATTGATTGATAAATGTAGAAGTTGCGCACACAAGAATTTCATGTAGAAACCCATATTAAATCAATTTCAAGAGAGATAACCTGGTTAAAATTGTCGCAGATCAAAAATTTTGGAATATGCGCATGTTCACTTAGTAGTGATGATGTTTGAAAGGTTTCTTCAAAATCGGTTCATTAATGTAGGAGGAGTTGCGCACACAAGAATTTGTTCGGACGGAAAGACGTACGGATGGACGGATGTACGGACATACAGGGCGATTCCTATATAGCCCCCACTTCTTCGAAGGGGGGTATAATAATGAATGAAAGAGTCAATGACTCTGTAGCTCAACTTGGATATGACAGGAATTAGTACTTGCTGTGACCAAGACAACTGAATAATGAATATGACAGGAATTAGTATTTGTTTTGGCCCAGTCAACAATAATAAAAGAATTACAAGGTGACTGTAATGGACTACAGATTAAGACCAATCATTGTAGATTATTATTTTTGTGTGGAAATTTTCAGTCCCAAACAAAATATTTTCAGACTAAAATTTTTTCTTCTTCTTCTTAAAATTGACCAAAATGCATCAAAACACAAAAACTAATTTCCGGATTTTGGTCCAAAATTTTCTAAGTCCCACCCGGACCCCAAATTTTCAGTGTAAAAAAAATTTTTTTTTTGTCTTAAAATTGACCAAAAGGCATAAAAAACAAAAAAACTAATTTCCGGATTTTGGTCCAAAATTTTCTAAGTCCCACCCGGACCCCTAATTTGCATAATTTATTCACGAGAAAAACTCTGTATTATATGTAATGTATCCCATGGTACTAAACATTCATACAAAAATTTATTCAAATCAGATCTTTCATTTGGAAGTTCTGCGCAAAAATCTGATTGCACTTAATTTTGAACAAAATGGCTGCTAGCGGCCATCTTGAATTTCAGACTGGACCCCAAAACACTCCTTCTCTTCCCACAGTGATAACAAAGGTACCCAAGAAGTTTCGTGAAGATCGGTTCATAAATACGGCCTCTAGCCCAAGCCGTATTGGGATTTGCACTCACAGTGCTGAAAGTAACACTAAATAAATCAAAGTTGGCCTAATTTGCATAATTTACGCACAAGAAAAAACCTGTAATATATGTAATGTATCCCATGGTACTAAACATTCATACAAAAAATTATTCAAATCAGAGCTTTCATATGGAAGTTCTGTACAAAAAAACAGATTTCGGCATCGTCGGTACAAAATGGCTGCTGGCAGCCATCTGGAATTTGGGACTGCACCCAAAAACACTCGTTCTCGTCCCACGGTCATAACAAAGGTACCCAAGAAGTTTCGTAAAGATTGGTTCATAAATACGGCCTCTAGCCCGAGCCATAGCAGCTTGGCACTTACAGCTCTGAAAGTAACACTAAATAAATCAAAGTTAGTCTAATTTGCATAATTTACGCACGAGAAAAAAACCCGTATTATATGTGATGTATCCCATTGTACTATACATTTATAAAAAACTTTATTCAAATCAGAACTTTCATACAGAAGTTCTGTACAAAAAACTGATTTTTGCATCATCGGTACAAAATGGCCACTGGCAGCCATCTTGAATTTCGGACCACACCCAAAAACACTCGTTCCCGTCCGAAGGTCATAACAAAGGTACCCAAGAAGTTTCGTAAAGATTGGTTCATAAATATGGCCTCTAGCCCGAGCCATAGCAGCTTGGCACTTACAGCTCTGAAAGTAACACTAAATAAATCAAAGTCAGTCTAATTTGCATAATTTACGCACGAGAAAAAAACCCGTATTATATGTGATGTATCCCATGGTACTAAACATTTATACAAAACTTTATTCAAATCAGAACTTTCATAGAGAAGTTCTGTACAAAAAACTGATTTTTGCATCATCGGTACAAAATGGCCACTGGCAGCCATCTTGAATTTCGGACCACACCTAAAAACACTCGTTCCCGTCCCAGGGTCATAACAAAGGTACACAAGAAGTTTCGTAAAGATCGGTTCATAAATACGACCTCTAGCCCGAGCCATAGCCAATTGTTGACGTACGGACAGACGGACAGACGGACAGACGGACAGACGGACCATGACAATAGCTCAAATTTGACTTCGTCAAAGTTGAGCTAAAAACTGGATGGGTAGAGGGAGGGTGGGTGGGAGGGTGGGAGGAACGACCGAGTGAGTTTCATTCTCTGCTTACAACTTATTTCAATTCAATATTACAAAATATAAAAGGGGTATTTATATTTTCTGAATAGCATAATAGATTGTACCACACTTTGGATGAATACCAAAATATTTTATTAATTATAAAAGAATTGGTTCAGCACATATCTTATACATCCATATGTACATATGTTAACAAAATAATAAAATATTCACGGTCTGCTCGTATTTTTCTTGAGAAGGTAACATATTTTTATACTGTACCAATGACCCAGACATAGCTGGTGCTAACTCTTAAAATATAGGGCCAAACACAAATTTTGCCCCCCAATCCCCAAAATTTGCATCTAAAACCAAAGAAAACATGTCCTGAATGGCCCTCCATACTTCACCTCTACTGCACATGCGCAGTGTCAAGGACGTCCCGAAATTGGCGCCTTTAATCATTCTTTGTTTGGCCCTTCATCAGTTAACATCTGACTGATCTTTGTGCTTGTAAATCTCAGTTTAAATGATGCCAGACATATAAATATTAGTGAAATGGTGATTCTAAGGATATAGAAGGAGGAGAGGAAAAATGAGTGACAGAAAATAATCAGGGCTGTAACTTAAAATTTTTTGATGAAATTATGTTAAGTTACCTATTTTCGAGGCATCTGCCTGTTGTGGTCATTCTTGTTATTAAGATTACACTGCTTATTCAGTGTTTTCCTCTCTCCCTTTCCTTTAAGTCCCCTCTTGCTATTCTCCCATGCTTTTGGCATATTTTCTGTAATATTATTACTAAAATTTCTTGGGAGTTTTAGCTTGATAACAGAATGTATTCTGTTCTTTTCCCCATGTTTACGTCTTCACCTATGGGTGGTTAGGCGTAGTGTTCTGCATCTACCATCTGATGTTCTGCAGTTTCTTCCCTGGAAGTCTCTGTTTTGCATCAGATAGTGTATTATTGGTAACTGATTTTGGGCCAGGGTGCCTGGAGTCTTGATCTAGTGTTTTTACACTTATTGTTTACATTTCCAACAGCCCTCTGTGTGAGGGGGGATTTCTTGAAAATAATATCTTGATGTTAATTTAATCATAACTAGACACATTATTATTGTTCGTAAGTGTTGCATAAATTGTTTAAAATATTTTTAGAATTTTTGTCCACACTTAGACTTGGGATCCATTGGGGCTCAACGTTACTTTTCAGAAACTTGGGCTGTTCTGAAAAAATATTTTTTCAAAAGTTTTTGATTCAATTATTTTTTCTATGTTAATGGATCTTGTTATTATGTATTTTGATTGTCAGGGGTTGGTGCGAGTACTAGGACTTTGTTTTCTTTTCACATTGAAAGGATATTGTTCAATTGTAATAAGAGGAAATCTTCCTCTGACTTTCATAATCATTGTATAATGTAGTCAGTGTACTCGCACTAACTCCTGTTCTGTATGTGTTGATTACGATGACAACATGGGAAGCGTGTGTCACGGTATGTTAGTGGGGAATTGGCCATTCCGGTCCTTTCCCCGCAGGGTCACTCTACTTTATGAATCTCTATTTCAGACGATCATGATCAGGGTGATGTATCCGTGATGTCTTCCAAAAAGTGTGCCTCCGTCGTCACAATTAATGAAGGGCTAGCGGAAAAGTGCTCAGGTAATACGTCAATTGCCTAAGAGGACCCTAGTAGGTTCGACGGCCTTTGACGTCCGCTAGCTCGCCCGGTGTAGCCTCCATTCATCGAATGGTTCGGCAGCCGGGTTCGTCCGTTGCGGTCTAGAAGGAGTTTTGGGTGATGCGAGCACTATAAACATCCATGTGCACACCCAGTGACGGCGGATTAGAGGGGAGAACGGAGGAAGCCTTTTAGTCCGGTTCATAGCTCGTCCAAGCCCTCCGGGCTGCGAGCGAGAGAGGCCCCTCTCTCGTACATCAACATCTGGCCCCAGATGTTGTGGTACAAAATGTCTCGCATTCGGAGCATACGTCCGCCGCTCAGGACGCTCCGTTATATTGACAGTCCAGAGAGACTGTCAATAAGGCTTCCTCATTCACATGGCAGCGCACACGACCGCACCTTGGTTACGTGACCTACGATATCCAGTCAACTTCGCCAATCAGAGAATCCTCGGCGACCAGGTCACGCCATCCGATAGCCAGGGACACGAGGCCTGCAGACTCCGGACGTTCGCATAAGAAAGTATGCGGGAGTCAACGTACACGGAGCTTCCAGCGGCAAAGCATCGTAAGACCGCTTCTGCACAGGCCTCGGTGACGGACGTGCTATCTCAAACAGCACAACTTATCGCAGCATCCCAGCAACGACAGAATCTCTGTCGCATAATATAATATCCGACGACGCTGGGTCGGGACGCTCTGCGGAAGCATCAGGTGCGGACATCCGAAAATTTCAAACGGTCTGACGGGATGCCGAAAGGGATTCGGAGGTTTTCGAGCTTTCCCTTTCGGAACAACATAAGCTGCTGTATATGTCATCCGACTTCATCTTCTAGAGGTTCTTCGTCAGACCAGAATGCTGCGATACCAGATAAGAAACTGATAGCGTCGGTGGACTTAGAAATTTTTGGTTCGGTTCAGGGACATCGTCCCTCAGTTCCGACACAGTCCAATAATGTCTCAGATACGTTCGATTTATTGAACAACGCTATATATATTTTTTATATGCTTGCTATGTACAAGCATATCTGGTTTCTTGTTCGCAAAATTACTGAGATGTCTTTCAAAAGTGTGCCTCTCTCGTCATAGTTAATGAAGAGCTAGCGGCAATTAGTGCTCATGGATTACGTCAATCTCCTAAGAGGTCCCTAGTAGGATCGACGGAGTTCACATTCGCTAGCTCATCCGGTGTAGCGTCCATTCATCGAATGGTTCGGCAGTCAGGTTCGTCCGTTGCGGTCTAGGATGGAGATTTGGGTGATGCGAGCACTATAATAGACTTTAGTACACACCCAGTGACGACGGATTAGAGGAGAGATCGGAGGAAGCCTGTTAGTCCGGTTCCTAGCTCGTCCGGTCCGTCCGGGCGGCGAGCGAGAGAGGTCCCTCTCTCGTGCAACAACATATGGTACCGGATGTTGTGGTACAGACATTTCACCTTCGGAGCGTATGTCCACCACTCCGGACGCTCAGTTATATAGACAGTCCGAGTGACTGTCAGTAATGCTTCCTCATCCTCACAGCAGCGCACACGACCGCACATTGGCTACGTGATCTTGAATATCCGGCCAGCTTCGGCATTCAGTGATTCCATGGCGAACAGGTCACGTCATCTGGTAGCCAAGGGACACGAGTCCTGCACACTCCGGTCGCTCGCATAATAGAAGTATGCACGGGGTAACGAACACGGAGCTTCCAGTGGCAATGCATCGTAAGACCGCTTCTCCACAGGCCTCAGTGACGGACGTGCTATCCAAAATAGCACAGCTTATCGTAGCATCCCAGCAAACGACAGATTCTCGGTCGGCTCAGGAATAATCCGACAGCCCTGGGTCGGTACGCTCCGCTGTTGCATCAGGTACAGACGACCGAATATTTCATAGGGTCCGACAGGATGGCGAAAGGGATTCGGATGATTTTGAGCTTTCCCTTTCGGAACAACAGAAGCTGCCATACATTTCTTCCGGCATTATCTTCCAGAGGTTGTTCCGTCGGACTACATTGCTGCGATGTTGGATAAGAGACTAATAGCGTCATTGGACACGGAGTTTTGGATCGGTTCAGGGACATTGTCCCTGAGTTGTCGATGCAGTCCAATAATGTCTTTAGAACATTCGAATTATTGAACGACGCTATATATATATATGCTTGCTATCAACATGCTAGTATAGTTTCTTGTCCGCAATGCTCTATTCTGCCTTTCGTGAATTTTAGGAAATAATTGTTTATTGGCAGAACTGGGCTTACCGAGAGTTCCTTTGCATCTAAGACGGCGAGACTCAAGACTGCAATTGTCTTTTTCGCCATCTATGTCAATTCCAACCTCGATGTTGGAAACGACAATGATGTATAATAGACTTAACTTAGACGCTTTATCATACGTACACCACCTTACTGAGAGACGTTATCATTACGTCTTCAAGAGAAAGAATTCCAGGATATGATCCTCAATGGGATTTCTTTCAGGGGCAGTAGTTTTCCACGTATAACTCCGCCCTTCAGTGGCAACCTGGAGTTGGTTAGACGTGATGCAGCCCTAGCTACATCCACGCGCGTGGATAGTAAGGTGAAGAACTCTCTCAGAGTCGCTTCGGTCCCCGAGAAGCTTCTCTTCGACGGTAACCTTTCAGCAATTTTGAATTGCTTGATATACACGTTCTCTTGTCTATCAAGTGTAACAAGAGATTCAGACATGGGCAAACATTCGGTGGTTGACTCAGAGAGTTCCATTGTAGTTGCCGGATCCGAGTTTTTCAATTATGACGGATGCCAGTCAAACAGGTTGGGACACATTTTGATCCCAACGGATTCGAAGTGCCGGGGTCTTTGGGTTCCGTAGTTTTTAGGCAAGCTCTTTACTTCCAAGGAAGAATATTATGTTGGCTTGCACTATGTCATTGGATGAATTTTATTCAGAAACGCATGTTCAATCCTGTCCGATAATACGACAGTAGTTGCGTATATCCGGAACCAGGGAGGCACTCATTCGGTTCCGTTATTGATTTTAACGGAAAGAATCCTTCTGTTTGTTATAGAACACCAAGTTCTGTTTCGGTTCGTCATATTCTCGGTCGTCGGATCGTATTAGCAGACTCCCTTTCACGTAAGGGTCGTTGTTGCCGTCGGAATGGACTATCAACTAACAAGTATTCAATCAGATTTGCTATCAATGGGAGCACCCAGTGATAAATTTATTTGCGACACAACTCTCCAATCAATTGTAGACGTATGTGTCACCGTG
The DNA here is from genome assembly GCA_031216915.1 of Pictodentalium vernedei. Taxonomy (NCBI): domain Eukaryota; kingdom Metazoa; phylum Mollusca; class Scaphopoda; order Dentaliida; family Dentaliidae; genus Pictodentalium; species Pictodentalium vernedei. Next base: position 342,004,857 of record CM062296.1, on the reverse strand, counting down.
TCCGGATCTCTGAGCATATGTAGTTAACGCTCTATCGATCTAGTAGGACGCGATGATAGGATATACGTATCCTCCAGCGCTGTTGATTCAGCAAGTATTGCTAGGATTATTCATTCACAATACAATTCTGTTGGTAGCATCTCTGTCCCACAGAGACGGTGGATAAATTTACTTAGATGTCTACTGTGGGACTTACCGCGGAAACTTCCTCCATGAGAGGATCTTTTTTCGCTGGGGAAATCGTGTCAACTTTTTCACAACCCGCAAGGTCTCAACCTTCACGTATTCCGTTGTGTGGTCCTTCTTGCATAGCAAGCACTGTATAGGACCAGCAGTGGACGCGATTCCTTACTGTAGAAGGACCTCCTCTTCGCTATACTATGCGGCTAAAGTGGAGGGTCTTCCGTCGTTGGTGTAGGGATCTTTATGTTGATATTTTTGATTCCTCCATACCAGACATTGCAAACTTTCTAGTATACTTGTTTAACGAAATCATCTGCAGCCAGTTACTTTTATAGGTTATAGGTCTATGTTATCTGATACCTATGCACACCATGATAGTTTACAATGGAGCCTAATGTCTCTTTATCTAAGTTAGTTTGAAACTTTTCGATAAGAGACCTAGAATCGTTAGATTAATTCCTATTCGGAATTTAGCTTGGGTTCTTATTAACTAAGCAACCATTTGAATCCTTGGGACAGCAGTTTCAAATTCTGGTCTTTTAAGGCAGCGATTCTCTTAGCCTTCTCTTCTGCTGAGGAGTCAGTGAGCTTCATGCACTATCGGTGGACGATTCTCACTTTCGTAGTATCGGGAACTCTATTACCTTTACTACTATTGTTGTATTTTTGGTTAAGAATCAGGCTCCTAATGATATCTGGAACCTATTGTTTTTAAGGTCCTTCCGTCTTCGAGCGGGCATAGGCCTTTACTCTGTCCGGATAGACCTTTATGTATTTATTAACAGATCTCAGTTTATCAGTAGGACGTAAAGCTTCTTCTGGCTCTGATGCCTAATAGAAAGGTCATTACGGTCCATTCTATTACTTAATGCATTCAGTTAACTATCGGTACTGCTTAGGATAATCTATCCTTAACTCAGCAGTCTGTGCTTAAGATTTCGGCTCATGAAGTAAAAGATCTTCTACATCTTGGGCTGACATATAATTTTGCTATTATAGATTAAGTAGGCTGCATATTGGTCTCAACCATCCACATTCACGAATTTTTATCTCAGAAATATTGTATCCATTTCTGGAGACCTGCATTGTTTAGGTCCATTATCAGCTGCTCAGAAAGTCGATCACTTAACAATTGCAACTATAGCTATGTAGGCTTTATGTTCCGGCAGTGACTCCGTCCTGCTGCCCTCTTCGCTCTGGGCTATTTGACCCAGGGCAAGAAAAAGGGGGGGGGGGGGGGGAGGGTGTTCCCTTGGGTCTCCTGTTTTTATTATGAAAACAAGGGGTTACCTCCTCCGGAGTTAGTAATTCTGAGCTGTTACTGGGATGGTTTCTTAAGTGAAGTTATGTTTTTAATTCATTCATGTCATAGTTTTAGTATAGCATTTGAATATGTCATGTGTCAAACGGATGTTATTATACTATCCTCGGACACTTTTAAAAGAGTATAAAGAGTCGCAATTCTTTGGACTAACTTTATTTATTGGCTTACTTTAAATATAATTAGTATAAGAATTATACTGGATATTAATAGCGAACATGGATGTTATGATGCTCAATTATAGAAGGTATTGTGTCTTTCTAATTTGTCATAAATAAGAAAGATACACGTGAAGCCTATTTCTCCTTTTCTCCTACAGGAGATGACTCTATTTTATATAGTTGAGCTTATTGGATTTTCCTCTATGTCCTGGGCCCTCCAGCCTTTTTACTATTCAGCTATGTCTGCGTCATTGGTACAGTATAAAAATCTGAAAAAATTTATAGTAATTTATATATTTTTTTATACTTACCAATGACCCAGACGGGGATGGCCCTCCCAGGAGTTGGGAACTCATACCTCCCCGCTGAGGACATAGCGCTTACCAGGTACTGATGGTAAGAACGATTAATGGCGCCAATTTTGGGACGTCCTTGACACTGCGCATGCGCAGTAGTGGTGAAGTATGGAGGGCCATTCAGGACATGCTTTCTTTGGTTTTAGATGCAAATTTTGGGGATTGGGGGGCAAAATTTGTGTTTGGCCCTATATTTTAAGAGTTAGCACCAGCTATGTCTGTGTCATTGGTAAGTATAAAAAATATATAAATTACTATAAATTTTTTCAGTTTTTTTACAGAACGTGCAAGGAACTACAGCGAGACAGAATGACCAGCTAGAACAAGCACTTTGATTAATGAAAGTGTCAATGACACTGTAGCTTAACTTGTCTGTGTGTTGTGTTTGATGTGAAAAGGATCATGTTCAATGTTTATGAAAGGATTATGAAATAAGACAAGAATTGTGATAATTGGGACTATGTTAATTTTTGTTCCCTGTATACTATGTTTTTAATAAAAATAATATGAGGTGTACACTGTACTAAAGAGCTGAGGGGTGGTTAATATGACCTCACAGTTAATGTATGTGGCTCTCACAGTTAAAGTATGCCAACAAAAGTTACCACGTTACAGTGAAATTATTCCAAAACAAGTCATCCTATTAAGTTACATTGAAATCCCTTCATAAATATGGCCTGTAGACTGTGTTAAAGGTTTTCAGGTTTCAGACCTGTGTAGCCATGACAGTAGACTGATTGCAACTAAAAGGGGATGTCCTCATCTCGACATTATACTGAGTCATTCTACTAAATTACAATGAAATCCCTTCACAAATACAACCTGTAGTCTGTACTAAAGTGTTTCAGGTTTTGGGCTCCGGAAGCCATCATTGATGAATGATCACGACCAAAAGGGGGCGTTGTCATCTGGGCATAATCTGGAGTGATCCTACGAAGTTACAATGAAATACCTTCATAAAAATGACCTGTAGACTGTGCTCAAGGTTTTAGGGCTTTGGGCCCCTGAAGCCATCACAGTTGACCAATCAAAAGGGGATGTCATCATCTAGGCATTATATGGAGTCAACCTAACAAGTTACAATGAAGTCCTTCTATAAATCTGACCTATAGACTATACTAAAGGTTTTTGGGTTTTGGGCGTGGGCAGCCATCAAGGCTGAATGATCATGACCAAAAGGGGACGTTCTCATCTAGACATTATATGAAGTCAACCTACCAAGTTACAATGAAATCCCTTCATAAATATGACCTGAAGACTGGGCTAAAGGTTTTCGGGCTTCAGGCCCCTGTAGCCGTCACAGTTGCCCAATCACGTACAAAAGGGGGACGTTCTCATCTAGACATTATATGAAGTCAACCCACAAAGTTACAATGAAATCCCTCCATAAATATGACCTGTAGACTGTGCTAAAGGTTTTCAGGTTTTGGGTTCGGGCAGTCGTCACAGATGACAGATCGCGACTAAATGGGGAAGTTCTCATCTAGACATCATACGGAGTCATCCTATCAAGTTACAATGAAATCCCTCCATATTAAATACGACCTACAGACTGTGCTAAAAGTTTTTTGGTTTCGGGCTTGGGCAACCATCACGGTTGACAGATCATGACCAAAAGGGGACATTCTCATCTAGGCGTTATATAGAGGCATCCTACCAAGTTACAATGGAATCCCTTCATAAATACAACCTGTAGACTGTGCTAATGGTCTTCGGGTTTTGGGCTCGGGCAGCCATACCGGTTGACCGATCACAACGAAAAGGGGACGTTCTCATCTAGACATGACCCCAAACCTGCATCTGAAATTTTGTGACGATCATACAAGAACTACGGGGTTGACTTTGTCAAGTTAAGCTAAAAACCAAAACACAAAATGTCATCCAAAATTACTATGATTAACCTCTCTTGTACTAAATGGAGAAAGAAAGGAAAGTGTAAATGACACAGTAGCTTACCTTGACTTTATGCTGCATATATGATATTTATGTTGTAATTATCTCATTAATGTTGCATTCAAGTAAATGTGACATAATTATTGATGTTTTGTTATCTATCAAATTAAAAAACAAAACCTTAAAAAGAACAAGAGGCCCCAAGGGGGCCTGAGGGCGCTCACCTGACATGGTAGCCTAAATATCAACCCAGAGAACTGATTTCAACAAGCTGCATCTGCTCCTCCTAAGAAAAGCTTATACCAAATATCCAAAGATTCTGACCAGTGGATCAAAAAAAAAAGAAGATTTTAAAAGAATATTCCTCATATTGAACTAAGTTATAATTCGGGCTCCCACAGGGAGCCCATATATGAACCCAGGGACTTGGCTTTAACAAACTTGAATCTCGCCTCCCTAAGGATGCTGCACACCAAATATCAAAACATTCTGACTGCTGGATCTGAAGAAGAAGATTTTTAAAGAAAATTCCTCATTTTGAACTAAGTTACAATTCAAGCTCCCACAGTGAGTCCGAATATGGACCTAGGGATATGGCTTGAACAAACTTGAATCTCACCCCTCTAAGGATGCTGCATATCAAATATCAAAACATTCCAACTGCTGGATCTGAAGAAGATTTTTAAAGAAAATTCCTCATTTTGAACTAAGTTATACTTCGGGCTACCACAGTGAGCCCAAATATGAACCCAGGGACTTGGCTTGAACAAACTTGAATCTCACCCCCCTAAGCATGGTGCATACCCAATATCAAAAGATTCTGCCTGCTGGATCTTGAGAAGAAGATTTTCAAAGAAATTTGCCTGAAATGCACTAAGTTCGAATTCGGGCTTCTATAGTGAGCCTAAATATGAATCTAGAGAGCCGATTTGAACAAACTTGAATCAGATCCACCCCACAATGTTGCATACCAAATATCAAAAGATTCTGCCTGCTGAATCTGGAGAAGAAGATTTTTTAAGAAATTTGTCTGAAATGCACTAAGTTCAAATTCGGGCTTCTATAGTGAGCCCAAATATGAACCCAGGGGGCCGATTTGAACAAACTTGAATCAGATCTACCCTACAATGTTGCATACCAAATATCAAAAGATTCTGCCTGCTGGATCTGGAGAAGAAGATTTTTTAATGTTTTTCCCATTGCCCGCAGTGTTAAAAAGTACTGACTCACCTGTAACAATATCAAATACTGAAATTTATATCATTACTACAGATGTTGGCTTCTATAGTCATCAACAAATCCATTCAGCACTCATTAACTGTGCTACAACTTGTATTGTACAAGGAACACAATGATCCCTCAGTACATATTTATTTTTTTTTATTGGGAAAATACTAGGTCAATTAAATTACCTTCAACGGATGAAGGCTGTCTTCATCAAGTTCATCAGATAAATGCTGAATGCATCTGTTTGTTACTATAGCCAACCTCTGGTTGATCTTTCTCAGTATCTGAAGGTTAAAACTTAGATCAGATTAGCAGTACAGATACTGAATTGCTATTTCTAACTTAAAATGTGGATCATAACAAAAGAAAAATTTTTTAAAAAATAGGAATTTCCATAAACTTAGATGTGAGTCTTCCATGGAAGACGTGTGTCGCCTGGCGTTTCAGACAGAATTCTAAGTGGAAAAGGGGCATAACTCTGCAGACAAGAGGCCCCAGGGGGCCTGAGGGCGCTCACCTGACATGGTAGCCTAAATATCAACCCAGAGAATTGATTTCCACAAGTTGCATCTGCTCCTCCTAATAAAAGTTGAAACCAAATATCCAAATATTCTGACCAGTGGATCTAAAAAAAGATTTTTAAAGAATATTCCTCATATTGAACTAAGTCATAATTCGGGCTCCCACAGGGAGCCCATATATGAACCCAGGGACTTGGCTTTAACAAACCTGAAACTCACACCCCTAAGGATTCTGCACACCAATTATCAAAACATTCCGACAGCTGGATCTGAAGAAGAAGATTTTTAAAGAAAATTCCTCATTTTGAACCAAGTTAAAATTCGAGCTCCCACAATCAGCCCAAATATGGACCTAGGGACATGGCTTGAACAAACTTGAATCTTACCCCCCTAAGGATGCTGCATAAAAAATATCAAAAGCATTCATCTGCTGGATCTGAAGATTTTTAAAGAAAATTCCTCATTTTGAACTAAGTTGTCATTCAGGCTCCCATAGTGAGCCCAAATATGAACCAAGGGACTTGGCTTGAACAAACTTGAATCTCAGCCCCCTAAGGTTGCTCCATGCCAAATATCAAAACATTCCAACTGCTGAATCTGAAGAAGATTTTTAAAGAAAAATTCCTCATATTGACTACGTTATAATTTGGGCTCAGGGAGCCCAAATATAGACCCATGGACTTGGATTTAACACACTTGAATCCCCCCCCCCCCCCCCCCCAGGATGCTACTCACCACATATCAAACCATTCCGACTGCTGGATCTGAAGAAGAAGATTTTTTAAGACAATTCCTCATTTCGAACAAAGTTACAATTCAAGCTACCACAGTGAGCCCAAATATGGACCTAGGGACATGGCTTGAACAAACTTGCATCTCACCCCCCTAAGGATGCTGCATACCAAATATCACAAGATTCTACCTGCTGGATCTTGAGAAGAAGATTTTCAAAGAAATTGGCCTGAAATGCACTAAGTTCAAAGTTCAAATTTGGGCTCCTATTCTGAGCCCAAATATAAACCCAGGGGGCCGATTTGAACAAACTTGAATCAGATCCATCCCACAATGTTGCATACCAAATATCACAAGATTCTGCCTGCTGGATCTGGAGAAGATTTTTGAAGAAATTTGCCTGAAATGCACTAAGTTCGAATTTGGGCTTCTATAGTGAGCCCAAATATGAATCCAGGTAGCCGGTTTGAACAAATTGGAATCAGATCCACCCCACAATGTTGCATACCAAATATCACAAGATTCTGCCTGCAGGATCTGGAGAAGAAGATTTTTGAAGAAATTTGCCTGAAATGCACTAAGTTCAAATTCGAGCTTCTATAGTGAGCCCAAATATGAATCTAGGGAGCCGATTTGAACAAAATAGAATCAGATCCACCCCACAATGTTGCATACCAAATATCAAAAGATTCTGCCTGCTGGATCTGGAGAAGAAGATTTTTTAAGAAATTTGCCTGAAAAGCACTAAGTTCGAATTTGGGCTCCTGAGCACAAATATAAACTCAGGGAGCCGATTTGAACAAACTTGAATCATATCCACCCCACAATGTTGCATACCAAATATCAAAAGATTCTGCCTGCTGGATGTGGAGAAGAAGATTTTCAAAAAAATTTGCCTGAAATGCAGTAAGTTCAAATTTGGGCTCCTATACTGAGCCCAAATATAAATCCAGGGAGCCGATTTGAACAAACTTGAATCAGATCCACCCCACAATGTTGCATGCCAAATATCAAAAGATTCTGCCTGCTGGATCTGGAGAAGAAGATTTTTTAAGAAATTTGTCTGAAATGCACTAAGTTCAAAATCGGGCTCCTATACTGAGCCCAAATATGAACCCAGGGGGCCGATTTGAACAAACTTGAATCAGATCCACCCTACAATGTTGCATACCAAATATCAAAAGATTCTGCCTGCTGGATCTGGAGAAGAAGATTTTTTAATGTTTTTCCCATTGCCCGCAGTGTTAAAAAGTACTGACTCAGCACTTTTTCAAAGTCCCGAAACTGTACCCTATGATAAAACCGATGGCAATTTTTTTTTACCAATTCTTTCTGTTGGTCCTAAGTTAGCTTCACACCAAATAAAAATTCTCGGTGCCGTGCAGTTTTGGAGATATGGGCGTTTTAATTTTTTTCTATTTTTAGCTCCTGCGGTTCCCATGGGGCTACGGGAAAAAAAAAATCAGCATAAATTAGGTACTTATGACCCAATAAGCCCTCACATAAAATTTGGTTCAAATCAGCCTCTCGGTTTGGAAAATAGAAATTTTGGGCGGGGCAAAAAATTTTGCCCCTCCCATAACGACGCCAAGTATAGCCCCACAAACTTCTCTTGAACAAATCTGAGTCTACACCTCAAAAGGAAGCTGCACACCAAATATCAAGTCTCTGCTACTGCTGGTTCTTGAGAAGAAGATTTTCAAAGATTTTGGTGCCCCTTGGGGGCGTGGCCCCACCCAGGAGGAGGGGCAACTTCATTTGAACAAATCTGAATTGGCATTAGGTAATAAATATTTAGCCAACATTTGAATAAAATTGGGCTAGTGATTTAGGAGGAGAAGTCGATAATGTAAAGTTAACGCCAGACGGACGACGGACGATGGACGACGGACGGACGGATCACGATCAGTAAAGCTCCCGCTGAGCTTCACTCAGGTGAGCTAAAAACTGCCCAACCCACCCTACTATTCAATCAACAGAGATCTACTGTAGTCTCAGTATGAATATGCCTCATCTCCGGCCTATCTGGACTTCAAGCCTAGAAGGCCTGAGGAGTGAAAAATAAACTATTAGATATTTTTAATGCTCTTATTTTAAGAGGGTGAAAAAATGTGTTCCAAAGTTACAAATATAGTGTGAAACAGGTGTGAAGTGCTAGGGGCTTGTGAAATGGAATTTCTATCCTCATACCAAACCTCAAATTGAACCAGGAGTCTCATGTGGACATTGCCACTGATCCCAATCAAATTGGAAGCAGCACAGGAAGAACAGCCTGAACAGGGTTTTATCACAAAATTATCGTACTAGATATCTAATGTTCGCTGACAAAAGTTGAGAGTTATTCTCTGAAAATAAAACAGAGTGAACATAGACAGAATCACATATGTTAACCTCATGAAATTTTCATATTTGCGTGAATAATATCACCAGAGCTCAGATGTGTGAGAAATTGTTAAGAAATAGTATGAATTGCTCTAATATAAGAAAACCAGTCTACAAACATCCGTAGACTTTCATAAACAAGTACATAGAATGTCGACTTGTCAAGTGTGAGAAGTTGCTAACGTGATCTGTAATTTCGTTGGAGGGGGGGGGGGGGGCGTGGAGCTGGCATTCTGAAAAATCTGCGAGGGTGAAAAATCCCCCTCGCCAGACTGCTTTACAATAAAGTGACGCTAATATATACCAAGCATACTCACGCCTTGATTCGCCCATATTCCATTTTTAAAAGTTCCCTTTAAATGTCCATGCTAGTCAACAGCCGTTTGAAAACTTTATCAAGAGTTTCTGGCACATACAGAACAATTGTGCACGTGCTCTCCTGATAAGTCATCAACCATTCATTGCATGCTGATTACCTCAAAACAATAACTCTCGCCATAGTATTGCATTTCAGGCATACTGCCCACACATTCCAATGACATCAAACGGAATCATAGAGACAACGTTATCAGGATAAAACACATGCCGACTTCACTGATGTTATAAGTTTTAACAACATCATAGCGAGTACTGCATGCATTTGAAACTGACAATTCGCCGACGAGTGAGTGTGGCAATGTCTACGTTAGTCGGGGAATGTTTTTTACAGTATTAACACTTGAAATGCGGTAGTTCAAAGGTAACGGTTAATCGATCAAGGACTTTTTTGATCGATCATGCTGTTGATCGTCGGTTAATCGATTAACCGGTTAATCGTTTCAGCTCTAAACTTGTCTCCTTATAACAGTGTTGGTGTTCCGGTAGAGTGCTGAAGGTCCAAATTTGGCTTCACTTGGGCATTCATATACAGCAACGTACTGGAAAACTATTCTGTTAATGTGCTTCTAATTATGCTAAGAGTGAAATTATACACTCTTATTTAATTTGCTTTGTTGTGATTTATGGGATAGTGCCTATAGGCACTCTCCCATAAATTGCAACAAGGCAAATTAATAACATATCCTGATAGCCCAAAATAATTCAGCACTCTACTAGTACCAGTTAAAACAAACTACTGTCACTACTATTAGATGGCAATAGATGTACACATTGATTGCCCAATATTGCTGTTCAAACTGGCTGACAGTGGCAGAGAGGTGATACTATTTCCCTAAAAGCTTGAAATCCTCTGACTAGTTGACTGTACAATTGAGAGTCGACTACTGGCTTGCCCAGAGTCGACATCGACTAGTCGACTAATCGTTTGAGTACTGGTTTCAGCAGACTGCCCGATTATTGTTTTGAGAATTAAAAGCAACAACAGCGGAATGTCGATGGACATTTACGTCTCGTTGTGTGTATCAAATGAATAAAATCCCCACTCGGTTGAAAATACCACACACAAGTAATTCACTAATCAAAAACAATTGATATAAAACCCATTTTGCATTCAGACATCGGCTATATCTCCCGGTGATAGCACCGGGGGAAACTGTCACTGATTTCACTGTACTGAATATGAATGTAGTGGGCAGCCACAATGTTCGGATAGCTGAACTATGGCACTGGACTTATGATCTGTGACTCTTTTTAATTTTTCAATTTTCAAAGAAAGATAAGTTTTAAGGCGCCATCAAACAAAACATCTGTGCTACAAAACTCCATATTTCCCCCGTAAATTTCTTGATTAAAACTGCCTGTGTTTAAGTTCTTTTCCCGATACTCTCCCTGTGAACTTTTCCAGGGACTACAGCAGAAAAACTTTTAAATTTGTGGCTGATTTCATGGAACAAAGTTGAATTTAAAATTGTGTATTTATCTAAAACAAGTTTTGTTGGATGACGCCTTAATTTTGTCTCGAAGAAGTGCGACGTTTCGGCCTTTTTGTCTCGGGTGTTTCGAGGAGGCCGAAACGTCCCATGTTGAAACGTCTAAAGCCTAGTAAAGCCTAAAGGCCGAAACGTCTCGGAAACGTATGGACGTGGGACGCAAAACGATAAAGCTGTTTTCTGTTGTCTTCAGAATCATTTGTCGTTTTCATCCGTCTGTTGAACAAAACCAAGCATTTTCATCATGTTCCACGCGATTGAAGTTCTGGACGAGAAACAAAGCAAATAAAGTGATCGCAGATCAATTGTTAACATGATGTTACCTTTTTCTCTAAAACACAATAACATGTGATACTCGATTTCATAAGAGCTAACGAAGAGGTACACTCGACTGATGATTTAGAACAGGTGTCGCTAAAAAGCGCCTACTGCAAACCACACATATCCGGCTTTATGATTTAGAACAGGTGTCACTAAAAAGCGCATAGTACAAACCACAAATATCCGGCGCACGTCAGGTATTACAACCCATGTTCCAAAAGCACAAAATGAGAATCTGAAAAATTCTGAATAGCAAATTTTTGGTTGAAGCCCTAGGCTTGCTCATGTTAGTTATTTGTCTACAATTTTGAAGCACAAAACCATACACCAGTCAAACTAAGTCTCTCCATTTGTTTGACCAACTATTCCTCAGGGTGCCCAGGCAATTCTGTCAAACTTGCACGTTGTCTGAATGGTTGACCCAGATTGTCCTTCTGTTGTATTTGCCTATAATTTTGAAACATGAAACCATTTACCATACTTCATTTATTCTTTTCTCAATGGTGCTTAGGTTGATCTCCACAAAACTTGCAGAGTGGAATTGCCTTTGGGGGTGTCTGCCCATAATTTTGAAACACAAAACCATTTACCATACTCCATCTCCATTTGCTGACAGGAAATTCTTATTTCTGTACCAACAACTTAACCTCTTCCAATGAGGTAAACCATGGTCACCCTCATTCTGCCCTGTTGACCAAGGTACTTAAACCCAGACCCCTTTATAAATCTCCCCCACTATTTTTTATTTTTTTTTTTTGTACAGCTCTATTCGGCTGGTCATGAGGAAGCTTAGTGCTTAAAAAAATGTTCTGAGCCGTGCAATTGTTGAGATATGGCCATTTTTATTTTTTTTACTTTACTGTTTCTGGAGAAGATTTTTAAAGGTTTTTGCACCTTTCCGCCCCTTCTGGGGTCCCCATTGGGCGCGGTAACTTTAGTCACACAATTTCTAAATGACACATGCTAAGGAAGATACCAACCAAATTTGGTTCAATTTGGACCAGTGATTTAGGAGGAGAAGTTGTTTGAAAAGTGTTCACGACGACGGACGACGACGGACAACGGATGGAAAGTGATAAAGTTGAGCTCCCTTCAGTGAGCTAAAAATAGCAATTTAGGGGTGGGCCGTTAGCTAATCAGAAGCTGTGGCAGCCATGTTGGATGGTGGGCGGACATACCGAACACAATTCTGAAAGAGAACCACCCACTGGTTAACCTCAGCAAATTTTATTCAAATTGATCCAGCAGTTCTGAAGAAGAAGATTTTAATGTGTTTTCCTAATCACCAGCCATGGCAGCCATGTTAGATGGGCGACAGAGATTTCAAACACAATTCTTTGAGTGTTCCACCTAATGATCAATCCCAGAAAATTTTATGTGGCCCAGTGGTTTGGGAGGAGATGATTGTTGACGCGAGAAAAAGATTTTTTAATGTTTTTCCATTACCTTCAGTGTTAAAAAGTGCCGAGTCAGCACTTTTTCAGAGTCCCGAAAAAGTACCTTAGAAAAAAACCGTTAGCGATTTTTTTCTACCATTCCTTTCCATTGGTCATAAGCAAGTTGCACAGCAAATAATAAGTTTCTGAGCCGTGCAGTTTTGGAGATATGATCGATTTTAATTTTTTCTATTTTTAGCTCCTGGGGTTCCCACGGGGCTACGGGAAAATTTTCTTCGGCATAAATTAGATACTTATGACCCAATAAGTCCTCAAAAAAAATTTGGTTCAAATCGATCTCTTGATTCAAAAAATAGAAATTTAGGGGTGGAGCGTCAGCCAATCAGAAGCTGTGGCAGCCATGTTGGATGGCGGGCGGACAAACCGAACATACTTCTGAAAGAGGACCACCCACTGGTTATCTCCAGCAAATTTTATTCAAATTTATGCAGCGGTTCTGAAGAAGAAGATTTGAATGTGTTTTGCCAATCAGCAGCCATATTAGATGGGCGACAGAGATTTCGAACACAATTCTTCGAGTGTTCCACCCAATGATCAAGCCCACAAAATTTTATTGAAATTGGCCCATTGGTTTTGAAGGAGATGATTGTTGACGTGAGAATAAGAGTTTTTAATGTTTTTGCATTACCTTCAGTGTTAAAAAGTGCAGAGTCAGCACTTTTTCAGAGTCCAGAAAAAGTACCTTAGAAAAAGACCGTTAGCGATTTTTTTCTACCATTCCTTTTCATTGGTCATAAGCAAGCTGCACAGTAAATAAAAAGTTTCTGAGCCATGCAGTTTTGGAGATATGAGCGATTTTAATTTTTTCTATTTTTAGCTCCTGAGGTTCCCACGGGGATATGGGAAAAATTTTTTCAGCATAAATTAGATACTTATGACCCAATAAGTCCTCAAAAAAAATTTGGTTCAAATCGATCTCTTGATTCAAAAAATAGAAATTTAGGGGGTGGAGCGTCAGCCAATCAGAAGCTATGGCAGCCATGTTGGATGGCGGGCGGACAAACCAAACACAATTCTGAGAGAGGACCACCCACTGGTTATCCCCAACAAATTTTATACAAATTGATCCAGCGGTTCTGAAGAAGAAGATTTTAATGTGTTTTGCCAATCAGCAGCCAAGGCAGCCATATTAGATGGGCGATGGAGATTTCGAACACAATTCTTCGAGTGTTCCACCTAATGATCAATCCCACAAAATTTTATTAAAATTGGCCTAGTGGTTTGGGAGGAGATGATTGTTGACGCGAGAATAAGAGTTTTTAATGTTTTTGCATTACCTTCAGTGTTAAAAAGTGCCGAGTCAGCACTTTTTCAGAGTCCCAAGAAAGTACCTTAGAAAAAAACCGTTAGCGATTTTTTTCTACCATTCCTTTCCATTGCTCATAAGCAAGCTGCACAGCAAATAAAAAGTTTCTGAGCCGTGCAGTTTTGGAGATATGAGCAATTTTAATTTTTTCTATTTTTAGCTCCTGAGGTTCCCATGGGGCTACGTGAAAATTTTTTTCAGCATAAATTAGATACTTATGACCCAATAAGTCCTCAAAAAAAATTTGGTTCAAATCGATCTCTTGATTCAAAAAATAGAAATTTAGGGGTGGAGCATCAGCCAATCAGAAGCTGTGGCAGCCATGTTGGATGGCGGGCAGACAAACCAAACACAATTCTGAGAGAGGACCACCCACTGGTTATCCCCAGCAAATTTTATTCAAATTGATCCAGCGGTTCTGAAGAAGAAGATTTTAATGTGTTTTTGCCAATCAGCAGCCAAGGCAGCCATATTAGATGGGCGACGGAGATTTCGAACACAATTCTTCGAGTGTTCCACCCAATGATCAATCCCACAAAATTTTATTAAAATTGGCCTAGTGGTTTGGGAGGAGATGATTGTTGACGCCCAACGACGACGGACGACGACGGACGGAAAGTGATCAGTAAAGCTCATCCTGAGCTTTGCTCAGGTGAGCTAAAAATACAGCGGATCAAAAAATAAAATAGGAGGTGCACAATGCCATGATGTGATAAAGAATCACTGAAAGTTTCATCAAAATCCATTCATAGGTTAAAGAGGAGTGGCGGATAAGAGAAGCCTGGCGTTTCAGACAGAATTCTAAGTGGAAAAGGGGCATAACTCTGGAAAAAATACAGCGGATCAAAAAATAAAATAGGAGGTGCACAATGCCATGATGTGATAAAGAATCACTGAAAGTTTCATCAAAATCCATTCATAGGTTAAAGAGGAGTGGCGGATAAGAGAAAGTGTGACGCAGACGACGTGGACAACGAGGACGACGCAAGACGACAAAAGTAATCCCTATATGTCGCTCCCCACTTCGTGGGGCGGCGACACAAAAAAAAAAAGGGAAATTTTAGGATTGTTACATAAAAATTAGGAAAATAAGGGTTGGCACCAAAAAAGGAGGAAAATTAGGGCCAGTTGAAAGCTTGTCATCTAGTAATCATACTAAGTAACCCAGCCAAGTTTCAAGAAGATAGATGCGCAAATGTGACCTGTAACCTATACTGAAGAAATCCAAGATGGCTTCTACAGAGTAACAGACTCGCAGACATCAGTGTGCACCATGATGACAGCCTACCTTGACTTTCGTCAAGTTAAGCAACTCATAAACATTTTTAAACACAAATTACCTTTTAGATTCTTCCATCAAGTCAGACAATACAGTCAGCATAGGAGTAAGCTCATCTGGAGGGTAATCTTGTGGAAATTTCTCCATAATCCTACTTACAAGCTGTAACCTAAAAACAAAATGAAAGTGTCAATGACATTGTAGCTTACCTTGACTTTATGCAGAATTTATGAGATTAATGTCATAATTATCTAACTAATGTTGCCTTTAGGTAAATTGTGTCATGATCACAGACATTTTGTTGTCTATCAAGAAAAAAAATCTTAAAAAAGAAAAACAGAGGCTCGAGTGAGCCTAAACCTGGATCCGTTGGCTGCAAGGAATAAGGGCATTACTGCTGAGGGATCAGAAATATGGAGGCAAAAAGGAAGTGCTATCTTGTACATGTGTGTATACTACAATGACTATCATCAAAAAGGTTCTGAAAAATTATATCTATTTTTCACACACCCCCCACACCCCCCCCCCCCCACCCCCCTACTCTAAGCACACACACTAAATCAGGCTTGACATTATGTTCAAAAACGACAGAAAGGGTTCCCTCTGAAAAGATCACGTAGGTTGGTTAAAATACAGTGTTTCTGGAAGCCAAAAGTTGTGTGAAAAAAATGAAGTGAAGTGGCAGTCAACAAGGACATGATTGAAACAGGGTTTGTTTTTTGGTTATTAAATTTGACAAATTGGGGTTTTCTGGATGGGTGACCTTACACACTCGCGGACAGATGTAATCATCAAAGAAAACAGGATATTCAATTCAAATAAAATTTGTTTTCTTATCAAGTAACATATTGCAATACAGGAAGCTGATACATGAATCAATGGACTTGATTTGCACATACTTGAATCTGCCCCACAAGAATGGTGTATACCAAATATGAAAGCTTTCTGCCCTGTGAAGAAACATTTTCAAGCATTTTTCTCATATTGCATAGAGTTAAGATTTGGGTTCCTATAAGGAGTGAAATGGAAGTTTGTTACCAACTATGAGGAGATTATAACTGGTGGATCTGAAGAGGATGTTAAAGAATCTTCCTTATGTTACCCTAGGTTGAAATTTGGGACTCCCATACAACTTGGATATGAACCCATGGACTTAATTTAAACAAACTTGAATCTGCAGCCTCCACCCCCTCCCCCACACAGATATTGCATACCAAAAAGGAGCCCAAATATAAACCTTGGGTTTTAATTTGAACAAACTTGAATCTGCTCCCCATAAGGATGCTGTATATCAAATATCAAAAGATGCTGAATGGTAGATCTTAAAAAAAGTTTTTTAGAGAATATTCCTCATACTGAACTACATTAGAATTTGGGTTCCCATAGGGAGCCCAAATATGAACCCAGCAACTTGGTTTGAACAAATCTGAACCTGCCTCATCTAAGAGTGCTGAATACGGAATATGAAAAGTTGGTCCCTCATGGAAGATTTTAAAATAATTTTTTGCATATTGCACTAAGTGCGAATTCAGATTCCCATTAGGAACCAAAATATGAACCCACAGAATTGATTTGAACAGATTTAACCCTTTACCTACCATAACGGCCAAAACCGGCCAGTGCTATTCTCAAAAATCGCCAATTAATTTTCATTATTTGTCTCAAAAACATAGGTAATGACCCCTCGTTGGAATGAGCTCGTTGAGCTTGTTCCAACAAGGGGTCATAACCTATGTTTTTGAGACAAAAATGAAAAAAATTAGTTATTCAAGAATTATTTTTGCAAGTGTCGTCTGCTTTTCAGGTTAAGTAAAGGGTTAACTTCTTGCATGCTGCTGGCGGTTATTCCCGCCCAGGATATAATTTCTCTTGCCACTGAAATGAGGATAATTTGGGTTCATTTAATCAAATTTCCCTCCAGTAAGTCGAACAGATTTTTTCACTAATGATTTCTTGAGTTAAATTTAGATTAATTTTTCATCAAATCCAGTCATGGCTGCTTTACAGCAGCCATGACTAGATCTGATGAAAAATATTTTGAAAATACTCAGCGGGTTAAGAGTTAAATCTGGACCTTGTAAGGAGAATGTATATCAAATATCAAAGATATGTGGTGTATGTATATGTGGTGTATTTGAAGAAGTTTTTCAAATAATATTTCTCATATTTGCACTAAGATGAAAATCAGGCTCACATGGGGAACCAAAATCTGAATCCACAGACTTTATTTGAACAAACTCAAGTCTCAGACCCCTAAGGATGCTGTATACAAAATATGAAAAAATTCTGACTGATGGATCAAAAGAAGAATTTTTTTAAAGAACATTCATGTTTCACAAAGTTTAATTTTGGGCTCATAGAGAACCCAAACCCGAACCCACTGACCTGATTTGAACAAACTTAAATCTGACCCTGACCCCCCCCCCCCCCTCCTCCCCCAAGAAAAAAAAACTGAGAAGATTCTGACTGGTGAATCTGAAAATGATTTTTATCTGGTAGAGTGCTAGAAGCCACTATCAGGGCTTTAATATGAAGAGCAGGTACCCCAGCCTTAAGGTGCCATATTCTGTGGATGTACTTCACCTTATCTTAGAAGCAAAATTATTTAGTCTATATGGGTTTGCCTTATTACAATTTATGGGAGAGAGCCTCTTGGCACTCTCCCATAAATTGTAACAAGGCAAAGACACATGAACAAATTTTGATAACCAAAAATTACTTAGCACTCCACCAGTTAAAGAATTTGCCTCATATTGCATGGTGTTAAAATTCAGGCCCCCATAGGGAGCCCCAAAACGAACCCATGGAATTGATTTATACAAACCAAAAGGACACTGAATACCAAATATTGAAAGATTCTGATTGGCAGTTCCGAACATTTTTGAAAAGGGCTAATTCAGCCCTTTTTCATAGCCTGGAAAGTCATAGAGCATCCCATTACACAACCAGATGAGAGTTTTGGGGTACACTCAATTCTTCTGATCCTAAAGATGCACTATACCAAATAGCAATTATTTGTTCCATGCAGTTTGCGAAATATGGCCATTTTAATTTTTTTCCTGGGGTTCCTACTGGGGTGTGTGAATTTTTTAGGACATAAATCAACTATTTGTCCCTAATACTACTGCATACCACATTAGGTCCAAATTGGCGTACCACTTCGGTAAATAAAAATTTGGGGAAGGGCAAAAAATATTGCCCCTCCCAGCACAAGACCACATATTGCCTGACAAACTTTCTTTGAACAAATTTGAATCTTGAACATATAAGAAAGCTGCATACCAATTTTCAAACCATTGTGACTAGTGGTTTATGAAAAGATTTTTGAAGAATTTCAGGTTTTTCAGGTACAGACCCTACCCCATTGGGCTTAGCTGCCTCTAATGAACAAACCTGTAATGTTATCCCCCCAAAGATAAGTTTGGTCCAATGGTTCTGGAGGAGAAGACTGATATGCAAAGGTAAAAGACAACAGATGCCAAGTGATGGCAATAGGTCACCGTGTCTTTCAGTCAGGTGAGCTAAAAATATCATGGGTGCCACTATATAAATATGACACCCTCTTCTACTCATCACTTAGTCATCCTGCCAAGTTTAAAAAAAAATGATCCATAAATGCAACCTGTTGGGTCACTTGGGTGGTGTGCTGAAGAAATCCTAAATGGCTGCCATGGCAGCGACTGTGTGCAGTGGAACATGAACAACAAAGCACGTTTTCATCTATTCATCATACTAAAGAAGCTGGCCAAGTTTAAAAAAAATGATGCACATGTTTTAAAAACAAGAGGCCCCAAGGGGCCTGAGGGCGCTCACCTGACATGGTAGCCTAAATATCAACCCAGAGAATTGATTTCAAGAAGTTGCATCTGCTCCTCCTAAGAAAAGCTTATACCAAATATCCAAAGATTCTGACCAGTGGATCTAAAAAAAAAAGAAGATTTTTAAAGAATATTCCTCATATTGAACTAAGTTATAAGTTAGGCTCCCACAGGGAGCCCATATATGAACCCAGGGACTTGGCTTTAACAAACTTGAATCTCACCCCCCTAAGGATGCTGCTTACCAAATATCAAAACATTCCGACTGCTGGATCTGAAGAAGAAGATTTTTAAAGAAAATTCCTCATTTTGAACTAAGTTACAATTCGAGCTCCCACAGTGAGTCCAAATATGGACCTAGGGACATGGCTTGAACAAACTTGAATCTCACCCCCAAGGATGCTGCATACCAAATATCAAAACAATCCGACTGATGGATCTGAAGATGATTTTTAAAGAAAATTCCTCATATTGAACTAAGTTATAATTCAGGCTCCCACAGGGAGCCCATATATGAACCCAGGGACTTGGCTTTAACAAACTTGAATCTCACCCCCCTAAGGATGCTGCTTACCAAATATCAAAACATTCCGACTGCTGGATCTAAAGAAGAAGATTTTTAAAGAAAATTCCTCATTTTGAACTAAGTTACAATTCAAGCTCCCACAGTGAGTCCAAATATGGACCTAGGGACATGGCTTGAACAAACTTGAATCTCACCTCTTAAGGATGCTGCATACCAAATATCAAAACAATCCGACTGATGGATCTGAAGAAGATTTTTAAAGAAAATTCCTCATTTTGAACTAAGTTATCATTCGGGCTCCCACAGTGAGTCCAAATATGGACCTAGGTACATGGCTTGAACAAACTTAAATCTCACCCCCCTAAGGATGCTGCATACCAAATATCAAAACATTCCGACTGTTGGATCTGAAGAAGATTTTTAAAGAAAATTCCTCATTTTAAATTAAGTTATAATTCGGGCTACCACGGTGAGCCCAAATATGAATCTAGGGACTTGGCTTGAACAAACTTGAATCTCACCCCCCTAAGCATGGTGCATACCCAATAACAGAAGATTCTGCCTGCTGGATCTTGAGAAGAAGATTTTCAAAGAAATTTACTAAGTTCAAATTTGGGCTCCTATACTGAGCCCAAATATAAACCCAGGGGGCCGATTTGAACAAACTTGAATCCGATCCACCCCACAATGTTGCATACCAAATATCAAAAGATTCTGCTTGCTGGATCTGGAGAAGAAGATTTTTTAAGAAATTTGCCTGAAATGCACTAAGTTCGAATTTGGGCTTCTATAGTGAGCCCAAATATGAATCCAGGGGCCGATTTGAACAAACTGGAATCAGATCCACCCCACAATGTTGCATACCAAATATGAAAAGATTCTGCCTGCTGGATCTGGAGAAGAAGACTTTTTAAGAAATTTGCCTGAAATGCACTAAGTTCGAATTCGAGCTTCTATAGTGAACCCAAATATGAATCTAGGCAGCCGATTTGAACAAATTTGAATCAGATCCACCCCACAATGTTGCATACCAAATATCAAAAGATTCTGCCTGCTGGATCTGGAGAAGAAGATTTTTTAAGAAATTTGCCTGAAATGCACTAAGTTCAAATTCAAGCCCAAATATGAACCTAGGGACTTGGCTTGAACAAACTTGAATCTCACCCCCCTAAGCATGGCGCATACCCAATATCAGAAGATTCTGCCTGCTGGATCTTGAGAAGAAGATTTTCAAAGAAATTTACTAAGTTCAAATTTGGGCTCCTATACTGATCCCAAATATAAACCCAGGGGGGCCGATTTGAACAAACTTGAATCAGATCCACCCCACAATGTTGCTTACCAAATATGAAAAGATTCTGCCTGCTGGATCTGGAGAAGAAGATTTTTTAAGAAATTTGCCTGAAATGCACTAAGTTCAAATTCAAGCTTCTATAGTGAGCACAAATATGAATCTAGGAAGCCGATTTGAACAAACTTGAATCAGATCCACCCAACAATGTTGCACACCAAATATCAAAAGATTCTGCCTGCTGGATCTGGAGAAGAAGATTTTTTAAGAAATTTGCCTGAAATGCACTAAGTTCGAATTCAAGCTTCTATAGTGAGCCCAAATATGAATCTAGAGAGCCGATTTGAACAAATTTGCATCAGATCCATTCCACAATGTTGCATACCAAATATCAAAAGATTCTGCCTGCTGGATCTGGAGAAGAATATTTTTTAAGAAATTTGCCTGAAATGCACTAAGTTCAAATTTGGGCTCCTATACTGAGCCCAAATATAAACCCAGGGGGGGGGGGGGGGGGGGCGGATTTGAACAAACTTGAATCAGATCCACCCCACAATGTTGCTTACCAAGTATGAAAGGATTCTGCCTGCTGGATCTGGAGAAGAAGAATTTTTAAGAAATTTGCCTGAAATGCACTAAGTTCGAATTCGAGCTTCTATAGTGAGCCCAAATATGAACCCAGGGGGCCGATTTGAACAAACTTGAATCAGATCCACCCTACAATGTTGCATACCAAATATCAAAAGATTCTGCCTGCTGGATCTGGAGAAGAAGATTTTTTAATGTTTTTCCCATTGCCAACAGTGTTAAAAAGTGCTGACTCAGCACTTTTTCAAAGTCCTGAAAAAAGTACCTTGTGATCAAACCGATATGGATTTTTTTTAACCATTCTATTCTACTGGATAAAAGTAAGGTTTATAGAAAATAAGAATTCTCTGTGCCGTGTAGTTTAGGAGATATGGCAGTTTTAAGGTTTTTCCTATTCTTAGCTCCCGAGATTCCCACGGGGCAATAAGAAAATTTTTTTTTTGCATCAATCAACTACTTATGACCCATTATCATCTCATATCAAATTTGGTTCAAATCGACCTCACGGTTCAGAAAATAGAAATTTTAGGCGTGGCCAAAATTTTTGCCCCTCCCATAACGAAGGCAAATAATGCCCGACAAACTTCTCTTGAACAAACTTGATTCTAAACCTCAAAAGGACTCTGTATACCACATATCAAGTCTCTGCTACTGGTGGTTCATTAGAAGAAGATTTTCAAAAAATTTGGCCATTTTTTCCACACACCTCTGCTCATTGTGAGCCGAAACCTAATTTGGATAAAAATCAAAATGCCCCTATATAACCACCACTTACATGAAATTTAATTAAAATGTGGCCAGTGGTTTACGAGAAAGAGGCTCAAACACCACCTCCATGCAGGACGACGGACGGACGAGTGATAAGAAAAGCTCACCCTGACTTTCAGTCAGGTGAGCTAAAAATCTGTGGAGGACATTGTGGGCACACAAAATATGGTGATGATCAGAAAACAATTGCAGACTGTAGCCCACACTGAACAAATTGTGGACAGTGTTCTGAAGAAATCCAAAATGCCTTCAATTATGGGCATCCAACCATTACCAAAATAGGATGTTGTGATCTACTCATCATACTAAGTCACCCTGCCAAATTTTTAAAATGAAAGTGTCAATGACACTGTAGCTAAACTTGTGTAAGACATGTACATGTATAGTATGTGACACAGCAAAAACACATATCTAGGTAAAGGACCTGATAACAAAGGTACATGCAAAGTATTGTAAAGGTCTGTACATAAATACTGACCATAGCCTGTAACAAATGTACAGGTAAAGTATTGTAAAGGTGGGTGACAGTTAGATGCTAAACTAGAAAAGAAATCTCCATTGGGTTAATGTTACAATGGGGATCCTTGTATGGTGCACAATAAGCCAAATGTTAGCAATTGTTTTGGTCTGTTTGACTCAAACCCTTCTATAGTTGATTCATACTAATTAATAAATAATTGTCCAGTCCTTCCTAAAATATAGGTATTTGAATTTTTTATCTTTAGCTCATAGGGTTCCCATGGGTGAGGAGGTTTTATTTTTCTCATTGGAAATAGAAAATCGGGTTGTGCTAATAATGTTTATCCTCTCCAAAAAACACCAAATATTAATACAGGAACTTGGCTTCAACACCTTTGAATATAGACATCAAATCAAAATTTATTCAAATCAGAACTTTCATATAGAAGTTCTGTACAAAAAACTGATTGCACCTAATTTTGTTACAAAATGGCCAGCAGTGGCCATCCTGAATTTCAGACTGCACCCAAAAAACACCCGTTCTCGTCCCACAGTGATAACAAAGGTACCCAAGAAGTTTCATAATGATCGGTTGATAAATACGGCCTATAGCCAGAGCCATGTTGACAGACAGACATCCACATGGACAGAAGGACGACGGGCCATGACAAAACCTCAAATTTGACAACATCAAAGTTGAGCTAAAAATAAACTCATCAACTCCTTCCAAAGGAAAAGTCAATAAACATAGAAGTTCTGTACAAACAAAACTGATTGCACCTAAAGTCGGCACAAAATGGCCAATGGTAGCCATCTTGGATTTTGGACCGAACCCGAAAACACTTGTTCTTGTCCCATGGTGACAACAAAGGTACCCAAGAAGTTTTGTGTAGATCAGTTTATAAATATGGCCTCTTGCCAGAGCCATATTGAAATGTGCACTTATTGTGTATAAGCAGCACTGAATAAATCAAAGTTTGTCCAATTGGCCGCCGCCGGCCATCTTGAAATTTTGGACCACACCCAAAAACACTCGTTCTCGTCCCAAGGTGATAACAAAGGAACCCAAGAAGTTTTGTGAAGAATGGTTCATAAATACAGCCTCTAGCCTGACTCGTACTGACATGTGTACTGTGTATAAGTTGCACTGAATAAATCAAAGTTCATCTAATTTGCATAATTTATGCACGAGAAAAAAAACCCTATTATATGTGATGTATTTCATGTTACTAAACATTCAGACAAAAATTTATTCAAATCAGAACCTTCATATAGAAGTTCTGTACAAAATGAAAGTGTCAATGACACTGTAGCTCAACTTGACAAACTTGAACTTGTTAAGTTATAAATGAAAAGGCAAAATTGAAGATCATTGGTACCACTGTTATTTGATGAAATTTCAACATAACCGCATTGGGTGTACACAACGTCAGAGTAATCCATGCTATTTCAAATGTAAACTGGAAGACTGGCTAAAGGAAGAAAGTTGATACACAAATGCAGTATGTTCAGAGGTTATTGTAAATGGCAACTTTTTTTCACAGAAATGAATGCTAATCAATAGCTCTTATCTAAAGGTCTTGACTCATGAGCACACCAAGTTAAAAAAAAAAACAATCCTATGATAAATGTGGCCTGTCGGCCATGTCAAAGAATGTTGATGCACAAATGCAATAAATTCAAAGATTGTTGCTAACAGTAACAGTTTTTTATGGAAATGAAAAGAAAATCAATAGCTCATATCTTTGTCACCCTGCATAAGCTTACAAAGTTTCAAAACAACCTGATAATGAATGTGCCCTCCAAAGGAAGATGTTAACGCACAAATGCACTAAGTAGAAGGTCACTGCCTGTGGCAATGGTTTTGGGGTTTTTTTTTATGGAAATTCATAAATATACCCTGCAGAGAGTGCAAAAGGGATAAGTTGATGCACAAAGTAAGTTCAAAGGCTGGTGATAATGACAATAATTTTTTATGGAAATGACAAAAGAGCAATAGCTCACATATAGAGGTCACCCCGAACACACATACCAAGTTTCAAAGTGATCCGATCATAAATGTGCCCTAAAGGGTGTGTTAAATGGAAATATTGAGGTCTGACTATAAAGTTTAAAGGTCAGCAGCAACATTTTTTGACAGAAATGGAAGAAAATTGACAGCTCCCATATAGATGTCACCCCAAACAAGCACACTGAGTTTGCAAGCGATCCAATCATAAATGTTCCCTGCAGGGTGTGTCAAAGGGAAATAATGATGCTTAATTGCACTAAGTTTTTACTAAGTTCAACGAAGGTCATTGCCAGTGACAACATTTTTTGACGAAAATCGATAGCTCCCATCTAGAGGTAACCCCAAACAAGCATACAAAGTTCAAAAAAAATCTGATCATAAATGTGCCCTTTATGGCATGCCAAAGGAATATATTGATGCCTGACTAAACTGAGTTCAAAAATGGTTGACAGCGGCAATATATTTTGACTGACGGAAATGGACGAAAATCGATAGCTCCCATCTAGAGGTCACCCCAAACAAGCATGCCAGGTTTCAAAGAAAATCCAATCAGAAATGTGCCCTGTTGGGTGCGCCAAAGGAAAATATTGAGGTCTGACTAAACTAAGTTCTAAGAACATTGGCCGCAGCAACATTTTTTGACAGAAATGGAAAAAAATCAATAGCTCCCATCTAAAGGTCACCCCAAACAAGCATACCAGGTTTCAAAGCAATCCAATCATAAATGTGCCCTGTAGGGTGTGCCAAAGAGAAATATTGTGGTCTGACTAAACTAAGTTCTAAGAACGTTGGCCGTGGCAACATTTTTTGACGGAAATTGAAGAAAATCGATAGCTCCCATCTAGGGGTCACCCTACACAAGCATACCAGGTTTCAAAGCAATCCAATCATAAATGTGCCCTGTTGTAGGGTGTGCCAAATGGAAATATTGTGGTCTGACTAAACTAAGTTCTAAGAACATTGGCCGCGGCAACACTTTTTGACGGAAATGGAAGAAAATCTATAGCTCCCATCTAGAGGTCACCCCAAACAAGCATACCAAGTTTCAAAGCGATCTGATCATAAATGCGACCTGTGAGGTGTGCCAAGGCAAAGGCAACTGTGGACTTACGTACTAACATACTAATGTACGTACGTACGTACGCCGACGGACGAGAAGTGATGGCAATAGCTCAGCTTGACTTTGTCAAGTTGAGCTAAAAAACTGATTGGACCTAATTTTGTATAAAATGGCCACAGACAGCCATGTAGAATTTCAGACCACACCCAAAAACACTCATTCTCGTCCCAAAGCGATAACAAAGGTACCCAAGAGGTTTCGTGAAGATCGGTTCATAAATACAGCCTCTAGCCCAAGCCGTATTGACATGTGCACTTACTGTGTATAAGTAGCACTGAATAAATCAAAGTTAATCTAATTTGCATAATTTCTGCACGAGAAAAAAAAACCTATTACATGTGATGTATTCCATGTTACTAAACATTCATTCTTATTTATTTATTGGTGTTTTAAGGTCACATACTTATGCACAATGGCTAATCATGACCGTGACAGTTTTACAGGCGGTGGAAGCCAGAGTACCCAGAGAGAACCACCGAGCAACGACGAGCAGCTGCCAGCTCCCCAACATCGTAACTCTGCACTGCAGCAGTGGGAGGGTTAGATTGGTTGAAGGCATGCGCACCATCGACGTGCAGTACGCCTTAGTACACGTCGTCATCATGCCCCCATGAGGACAATCAGGGTTAAGCCCAAGGCAACAACACGGGAGTCCGAATCGATCGCTCAGATGGTCACCCATCCGAGGACTAACAGGGCTCGACGTTGCTTAACTTCGTTGATCTGTAGAGAACCGGTTACTGCAATGCCACCACACCCCCAAACATTCATTCAAAAATTTATTCAAATCAGAACCATCATATAGAAGTTCTGTACAACAAGAGGGGTGTGTCCATCCCCATTAGCTCACCAATACATGGCATGCAATAAATCTAGGTTTATTACAAATCGGCAAAAAAATGTCTGGTCATGTACATGCATAGCAAAACAGGTCAGAAATTTTCTAAGTCCACAGTGACAAAAAAGTCTAACATTGCATTAAAAAAGTCCAAAATCTAAAAAAAATGTCCAGCCAAGGGTTAACGTCATTTTATATTGATGCATTTAACATATATATGAAATACGAAAGCCACAGGATACCGGTGGTAGCCTCCACTCATATACAGCAAAACAGGTCAGAAAAAAGTCCACGCTGACAGAAAGTCTAACGTTGCATTAAAAAAGTAAAAAATCTCTGAAAAATGTCTGGCCAAGGGTTAATGTCATCTTCTATTGATGCATTTAACACATATATGAAATATAAAAGCCACATCATACCGGTGGTAGCCTCCACTCATATACAGCAAAAAAAGTCTAACATTGCAAAAACACTAAAAATCAATAAAATATCACTGGGTAAGGGTCTGCTGAGTAATTGTAAGCCATAGAAATAAAGTATGAGGTGCAGAGCAACAGGGCTGAGAGTCAAAGTGGACTGGTACAATAACTTTAACACAAGTGTTGATGTCGACGCGTCTCGGGTCATGACATAAGCTCACACAACTTCGTTGGTGAGCTAAAAAACTGATTGAACCTAATTTCGGTACAAAATGGCCGCCAGCAGCCATCTTAAAGTTTGGACCACACCCAAAAACACTCATTCTCCTCCCAAGGTGATAACAAAGGTACCCAAGAAGTTTTGTGAAGATTGGTTCATAAATACAGAACCCTAGCCTGAGCTGTATTGACATCTGTACTTACTGTGTGTAAGTAGCACCGAATAAATCAAAGTTCATCTAATTTGCATAATTTCTACACAAGAAAAAAACCTGTATTATATGTGATGTATTCCATGTTACTAAACATTCAAACAAAAATTTATTCAAATCAGAACTTTCATACAGAAGTTCTGTACAAAAAACTGATTGCACTAATTTCGGTACAAAATGGCTGCCGGTGGCCATCTTGAATTTCGGACTGCACCCCAAAACACTTGTTCTCGTCCCGCGGTGATAACAAAGGTACCCAAGAAGTTTTGTAAAGATCGGTTCATAAATATGGCCTCTAGCCCAAGCCGTATTGAATTGTTGAAGGGTGGACGATGGGCCATGACAAAA
The DNA here is from genome assembly GCA_031216915.1 of Pictodentalium vernedei. Lineage (NCBI taxonomy): Eukaryota > Metazoa > Mollusca > Scaphopoda > Dentaliida > Dentaliidae > Pictodentalium > Pictodentalium vernedei. The sequence continues at coordinate 341,977,233 of CM062296.1, read as the reverse complement.
CCTCAACTTTGACTACGTCAAAGTTGAGCTAAAAATTGATGCATACATGAGACCTGTAGCCTGTGTTGAAAAAATCCAAGATGGCTGCTGTGGCCATGGCAGTATGATAATATATTAACCTTGATTTTGTCAAGTTAAGCGCTAAAAACAAATAAATAAAACAAGATTTTTTGTCGTGATCGCGTTGCAAATCACAAGATATGATTCTACAATTACAACCTTCGAAGACAGCAATTATCAGCACTATTGGTACAATTATAGCTCAAAAATGAATATGAGCTTAACTTTCTCTACTTCATAAATTAATGTATTTATTTATTGGCATTTAAGGTCACTTTCTGCACCTTTGGCCACATTATGACTGCAACATAGGTACAATGTCAAATTGGCCAATTGGTTATACCTATGCCACCCATTTCAGAGGACTTCTGCACCAGGCATGGGTTCCGGGTCTGATTTTACCAGTAAAGCAGAACTTGTTTACCGCTGTAACAAGCAAAGCTCACTTTCTGAGGGTTCCCAGTGGGCACACTTCATAAATAATGTTGCACATATTTCAATAGTATTACATCATTTTACATCATACCTCTGCTGAAGTTTGACTTAGTAGATTTTTTAACTCTTCATTTTGTTAGAAAAACATAAGTTGAGTTTTAGGTTGCAAATATGGAATTTCCACTAGAACTGAATATCGAATTGAATATACACCTATAAATTTAAAATCGAACAAATATCAAGCATGGACAATACTGCACTTTTCCATTCGTGTCCCATATGGCATATTAAGACTCGTGTCAACTGTCACATCCAAATTTTTGGAACGTTTTTTGTTTCAAAACCAAGTTTCAAACTCAACTGATGTTTGGTTTTCAAATGTGTCTATAGTGTCTGTAATTTTCCAGTTGATTGTACCTTAAAACCCACATTAAATACCTTGCATTTGTATGTACCAGAGGCTCTGTTGCAATCAAAATAGGAGTTGATGACACTTTAGAATAATGACTTTTGGGTTTGCAAGTTAAAAACTTGGATTGTAGAATTCAGAGACCACTTGATATTTACATACTCATGTACACAGTCTAAATCATTTCCTGGATTTGGTACCAGGTGGAACTAAAATAATGTGCCTATGACAAATTATCGGTAACAGCTTTCAAACCATTAGTCAAGTCAGGTAATTGATTTAGGAAATTAATGATTGTTTCACTACAAGCCTGGAAAGATATTTTCACACAACCATTTGCAATAGCAATATAGGGTCACATAATGATCGCAAATGAACAGAATTGTGTCACTGAAAACAGAACGGTGATTGTTCAGACTCCATCAGGGGCATTTTCTACAATGCAACATAACTCATATTCTCCGTAATTTCATATTTGGATCTCTAATTTCAACTCAAATTCAAACTGATTATAAAACTTTTTTTTCGAATATAAAATATTTGTAGAATCGTTCTGAGTATGTACTCGGGCTTCATAACTGCTCTGTTAGTAATTAGCATATAGTGGGGAAATACCTAATGAATTACATCTCTATCAGTCATTACTGGTGATATTATTACCAGTTCATGTTTGGGTAAGGATGTACACACTGATGGGTATCTGTTATTCAGTGTGCAACTCATAATCTCTTTTGAGAGTTGGGGTGCAACTATATCTGATAGACAAAACTTGCCAAAATAATTCAGCTGAGATACATGTAGCTAGTATGGAAAACAGAAAAGTTGGGCATGCATAAAATATGCCTTATTTCCTTTTGTTTGATGTTTTTAAAATCATGTTCAACAAAACTCTAACCAATCCAAATACAAAATGCAGGTGCATCATTTCAGGTATCAGTGGAGATGATTTATAGTTTTATAACTTCCTTGATTTCACAGCTTCTGATGTACTCTGCATATCATCTCTACTCTATTCCCCATTTGCTGTCGAGCATGTTATTGCAGTCTATGAGCGAAATAAAAAATTAACTACAGCTATAGTTAATAGCTGTAGCCATGACTAGATTTTCTGAAAAATATCTTGAAAATACTCAGTGGGTTAAGAGTTGAAGTTATTTATTAAAAACTATACAGTAATACTGATCTGTACTTGGATCATCATGCGGAACATACCAATCACACTTGTTAAAATCTGATCCATTAGTTTATAGGAGAAACAAACTAGGGCTGGGCGGCTTTGAAATTTGCATTTCGGTTCGGTTTCGGTTTTGTACAAAAACTCGGTTTTCGGTTCGGTTTTCGGTTTTTCAAAATATATTGTAGAAATCCACATTTTAGAGGGTAATGTACACATAAAATCTGTCTGTATTTGTCATCCAAGTCATGAGGCTCATATAGCATGTTGAGTCATTCGGGTTAATCAGTGTTCACCACTCTTCTCAGCTAATGGACATATTGTGTACAGTGTTGGGCTACTGTAGTGGGCAACAGTGGTGGAGCCATGAGGTATCTAGGGAGACCAGCCCCCCCCCCCCACCCCCCATACACTCAAAATCCCACTTGCTTCTCCCATCCCCAAATTTGAAAAGATTCTTTTTGATTCCCTGCCCTCAGTACAAGTACAGTACCCTCAGTCCTAAGATCCCCTCCCCCCCCCCCCCCCCCCCCCAAAAAAAAAAAAAAAAATCTTCACCAGCATGGTCCACAGGATTTCAAACCATGGCTCCACCCCTGGTGGGAGCTGCCTTGTTCTGTCAGTGAGATTTGGTGCCTTGTCAAGACAAGATGCAGAAATTCACAAGAAAAGCTACATTTTAGCAAAAATCATTTCCTTATTTTTTATGGAGTCGCTAAGCTCTCACCCTGGTTTTGGTGACTAATGTGCAATTGTTGTGCGTATTTTGGTAATTATCACGTCGCTTGAAAATAGACGTGCTCCGTGTTTCCTGATGGTTCCTGCTTCAAATGACAGTGGAATAAGAGGAACACAAATCATATTTCTTCTGATTTTGATAACTATTGTGGAAGTAAGTTGTGATATACAAATCACTTTTATTGGTAACTCACTCCAATGCTTTCACAATATCTCTCCTAATTTCGACTGTAGAGGTTCGTTTTTTACTTTGATTCTGCCCAAACATAGAAATTGGGTGAAATGAGTGGTGCCAAGGCGAAGATATTACCAACTTTACTTTGCCCTCTTGGCTGATCCCTTCGTTGATTTTATCGCAGTCAAGACAGGCGATTGATGTTTTTGAAGGGAGACTGCTGCATAATGGGATTTGAAAGAAAGTTTGCAATATTGCATCTTGGGATTTGTTGTGTTTACAAAATACACATGGTCATGGGAAAACACGTGTTGATTATAACATTTTCGTATTGGGAATGCAGCGTGTGTACCTGACAGACCTGCAGTACTGCGCGATTCCTTAAAGTAAGTTCAAATAGTATACAAACAATTCCCAATAAGTTTAAAAAAAACTTTCAATAGTTACCTGCCATCCATTTAATAGGATGTGTTCTATTTTAATTTAACCATTTTATTGTTGACAAAAAACATAACTGCCAATGCGCAGCGTTATCTATGAGCATGTGACTTCAGAGAACGTGCCAGTGGTCTGTTAATTCACATAATTTACTTGTCATTTTTCCCATGTGAACTTTGAGGTTTTAAAACTCAATAAATTTTATGTTTACCTCCAATCTAATTTACAACGTGCCATACGCAGATGATTTTGGGTCAAAGGTAATTTATAATACTTTTACACCATATATTGTCAGGTAACTTGCAATACCTCTTTGGTCGAATGTGCCCGGTTCATTAAATTTACTTAACGATTCTTGAATTGCATGTGTGGATTTTTACGTAAGACTTTTTAATTTTTCATATTCCATCTGCTGGTGGTTCTGTAGATATTGTTTAAGATACAAGAAATTTGCTTCCACTATTTGTGGGGGGAGGGGGGATTTGTTGTCAGTCCTCTCGAAGTAAGCATAAATGGCACAGCATTTACCTTTGCCCGACATTTAAGCCTTTGGCATGCGGATGAGTGGTCATAAACTTAACCAATTCTGGGAAATTTGTTGAAACTGAAAGTCGCGTTTTTTTGTTAAGGCGGCGGTTCGGTTTCGGTTTAAAAAAAAAAAATGAACCGAACCGAAAAAACCGATAAACCGCCCAGCCCTAAAACAAACTATATGAATTTCCCCCCAAATTCATTTTTTTGCAAGTTATTACCCCTTTGTGAGCCTGAAGTAGGTCATGGCACATATACTTCATGCACTAACGGATGATGCGGGGTGAATTACCAAGTTGCATCCAAACAAAATAAAAATTAGCAACAAGGCCTATAAAAAAAAAAATTCTTGTTTTTCAGGCAATTTTTCCTCAGTTTTAAGAAAAGGGAGTAATGCTTTCTTTTTTTTTTTGTTTATTCACAAAACAGTTCTGAAAATAGTTGGAATCAGAAATTCAACCACTTACACTATTATGTGGCAAACCACCATTTTCAGCAGTGAAAATTTCCATAATGTAGATGAAAAAGTAACCAACTATATCTTGTTTGACAGAGCTCTGTGAGCCCTGTCAAACAAGGTATGGTTGGTTAAATATTTGTCCTATTAAGAGATTTCCAGATGAAACAAGAGCTGGACTTTCGTCCGGTGCATACCCCCACGTGGTGTACCACCTAGTGTGGCATACCTATGACCAACAAATATTATTTATGAATATTCTCGTACGGACTGACGGACAGATGCACAGAGGGACGGACACAATCCAGTATACTCCCCCTCCCCCTTCTATTTTCTTCGAGAGTTTACAACAATTTCTAAGTCAAAAGGTATGGTAAATTGTTTGGTGTTTGGAAGTTTTATGCAATGAAGCAGAAGCCTTTGTCATAGGCAAACTGCGTGCCATATTTCACTGAAATCCGATAACCCCAATTCAGTATGCCCTCCCCCACCCCTCCCATTTTCTTCGAAAGTTTTCAACAATTTTCAACAATTTCTAAGTCAAAAGGTATGGTCAATTGTTTTTTTGAAGTTTTATGCAATGAGGCAGAAGCCTTTGTCATAGGCAAACTGCATGCCATATTTCACCAAAATCCGATAACCCATACCTGAGATACAGGCTGAACAGACAAATAATGTCTATTTCCTACAATTTCTAAGTCAAAAAAGGGGGATAACTCTAAAAAGGAGAATGTGAGAAATACCGTTGAATCCTTTTTTAAAGCCTATACCATAAGCAGTGTTTATGGCAAATTTCATTGCAATAGAACATTCGATACCCAAGATACAGGCTGAACCGAATTCGGAGGGACTCACACACGGACGGACGCATGTAATCCAGTATATCCCCATTTTCTTCGAAAGTGGGGGTATAAAAAAAATGATGATGAGGCAGATTTACTATGACGAGGGAGGTGCCTGAGAAATAAGAATTTTTTTTAATACACCAAATTACAACTTTTACATTTTTTGAGTATAAAGGCAACTTTTGGGCTTGAAAATAAACCCAAATATGGATGCAGAAACTTGGCTTGAACAAACTTGAACATATATTTGTAAAATATGCTACTTGCCAAAAATCAGCACTTTCTGTACGATAACAAAGTGCATGAATTTCACAAAATTTGCAAGTTTTGTATCAATTTCACACAAAATGAAAGTTTTTTCCAAGGCCAATACCAAGCATGGCACACATATCTGATGCAGTAGCATTTGCTGCAGTGTAAATAACCAAGTCAGAACAAAACAAAAATAATTGCCAAAAATGAGAATTTTTTTAATTTTGGAGCCAAACGGCAACATTGGGACTCCCAAAAAAACAAATATAGACGCAGCACTTTGCTTGAACAAACCTTAATCCTTAAGTCCCCATACAGCCACAAACTGCACCTTTTATTTGGCTCTGAAAAGGTTGTTTCAAGAGTATTTTTACATGAGAACTTTACTGGTAGGATGTATTTATCTTGACAGTGTTTTAACATCATTGTACAGGCAGCCAACAATAATGTAGAAACACTGTTAAGTCATCTGCAGCTATGTAAATGTATATACGGTAGTTGTTAACATAAAATTAATCTGAGGACTTAACGGTTAATGTATCTAAGTGAAAGTTAGTGCTCGCCAAAAAATGTAAATTTCTAATATTTCTGTATTTATGATACCAACTTCTGGCCTAGACATGCTGGCACTCTATTTGTAAGAATTCAAACCAAACGCTTCATTTAAAACAAAAAACTAGAGTCCTGAATGGGCCTCTGGACATAGTGTTGGCGCAAGTGCAGAGCTAAGGAAGCATTCTCCATTCCCGCCAATAACCATTCTTTTGTTATGCCTGCTGAGTGTAAATAGTTCTGTGCAGAAAGTGTGAGTGAATAACTCACAAGAGGGCACTTCCTGTCTGGTCCAAAGGCAGGTTTGATAAAAACAGAAATTATTAGAAATTTCCATTATTTATCCACCATTACCACTGGCCCCGACATGCTGAATAGATAAAAGTACGGTGGGCCAGGACAGGATTGAATGGAAAACAATACTGATAACTAGCAGGCTTTTACTTACTCAAAAAAGAAAGAATCACTAACAGAATCTTAGGGATAGCATAAGGATTGATTCACATCTAAGAATTATAGATAAATATCACTGATGGATGTAATACCAATTAAGGACACAAGAATCCTATACTGAGGTAAAACGTGATACCGCCTTCAAGACCACAACATACTCTAGATGCTATAATCTAGGTTAAGGGAAGCAAAATTTAAATGCGTCCAGAGGCAACATAAGACGATTTACATAAAGATTACATATCATCGGTTATTTTGGGGAATAAGCTCCTGACTTCTGAAAACTATATCAGAAATATAGAAACACCATACATTGGCATTGACTAGTGTCCATCAAACTGCCGAGAAAGAGGCTTGAAGTTTAGTTTTTTTACTATAAAGAAAATGTAATGCAAGCAGGTTCACTCTTGAGATTTATTAAAAAGCATTCTGAGCAGCAGACAAAGGACCTAGAGATCTCGGGTCCCCTGCTACAGATTCCAAGTTTCTCAGGTAGAATATGAAAGTTGGAAGGCTGGAATGTACAGAAATCTCTTTCCTGCCTGGTGGGAGAGAAAGAAAAAGTCTAGTAGAGATAAAGTAAACGTCTAGAATCATTAACAGGCGGTAAGGCATTTGGAGGTCGTTTATCTGATACATGGTTCTTGGCCAGGAAACCCAGTTGTTCAGTGAGAGTAATGGAGTTAACCAACTGTAATAATGAGAAACTTGAGTGTGTAGAAAACTCTCCTTGCTGAAGCAAATGCAAGCAAGAATACCATCTTGAATGTCAGAAACTTTAACTCCACTGAATCTGAAGGCTCAGATGGAGGTTCTTGGAGCTTCAAAAGAACTCAAGCAAGATTCCACTCGGGAATTAGCCTTAATGACCTAGGTCTTCCAAGGGAAAAAAGGACTGATCCAAACCTACATTAATTCGACTTTCATGAGCATAAGTTTCTGACAACATCGAGTGGTATCCGTTGATGGTGATGGGTTGAAACTTCTTAGCATCAAAAAGAAATACTAGGAAATCTGCAATGTTAGGAATAGGAGGATGCAAATAGTTGACTGTGTTGTCCTGACATCAGGCAAAGAAAACTCTACACTTCCCTGCATAATTCTGAGAAGAGGAGGTCCTCCTTGAAGCAGAAAATGCAGTCCATTGCTCTTTTGGAAAAAACCTTTATGTCTGAGGAAAAACTTGACAACAGAAAGACGTGAATGTTAAGAACCGTCAGATTGCTATGTAGAATGTAGTTGTTGCCTTGAAATTCTAGGTCTTTCCAGACAGGTAAACAACACACTATGTCAAGTAGAATAGAAAAGGTTTGAGAAGACTGACCCATGATCTCTGAGGAAACTGAGGAGCAACCAGAATAATTTTGCAGATTAACCGTTTGATTTTATAGAGCATGTGAAGAATTATCGGAGTTGGAGGGAAGGCATAGCCGATGATTCCATTCCAGGGCATGGATAGAGTGTCCACTGCAAATGCTAACAGATCTGGGCTGGAAAAGATGAACATTTGAAGTCGTTTGTACCATCTTGTGGCAAAAAAGATCTATCATGGAATGTTCCACAGGTTGCTGATAGCTAGAAAGAATTTCCTGTTGAGAGTCCACATTGTTGGAAGAAATCTCCCATACTTGGACAGAGAGTCCACAGTCACATTGAGCCAACCTAGAATGTGGCAAACTGAAAGGGACATATTTCGATTCTGAGTCAACAAGAGTCTTTTTCCATTAGACTGAACATCAGAAGGGAATAAGTACCCCTTTGATTCTGTGAGATAAGCTACAACTCTCAGAGTTGTCCGAGGGAATCCAAACCTGGGTATTTGACAGCCAACATTACCAAGGAGTTAAGCTTAAGGGAATACCTACTATCTACTTTCTGATTGAAAAAGAGATCCGATTGATTTTCCCGCTGACCATGACAAATTAGATTCAAGGTGGCACCCAATGTCTGATCACTGGCATCCGGCAGAGAGAATGACAGAGGAGTTACCAAAGGAATCCACTGCATCATACACTCTAGATTTGTCCAGATTTGAATGTTATCCATGATAGTAGGGGAAAGACAAGTTACTTGAGCAGATGTGCTGACTGCAGCCTTTCAGTTTTCTAGGAAGTAAAACTGAAGAGGCTGGGTGAAGAGACACCTGGGCAGAATCAGATCTAAAGCTGTTCTGCACAGACCCAGAAGTGGCATAAACTCCCTTGCAGTCACTGTTACTGCATGAATAAGAGAGAGAGAATCCCAGATATCGAAAAGTGGTTGATGGGGTTAGATCTGACTTCTGTCGGTTGACGATACACCCCAGTAACTGCAAGAGAGTTAGAAGTTTCTGTACATCCTGAAAAAAAGTTTATCTGTGAAAATGCCTATTGTAAGATATCATCCAGGTACGCCATAGTCAGAACAGATGAATGAGCTTGGAAGTGTGATGTGACCGTGTTCATGATCTGTGCAAGTGCCCAGGGTGCAAGAATTAGGCCGAAGCACATCACTAGGAATTGATAAACCTGGCTGTTTACAGCAAACCTCAAGTACTTTCAGAAAGAAGGGTGAATCAGTACATGAAAGTATGCTTCTTTGATGTCAATGCTAGTCACGTACAGATTAGTGGATTTTGGGTGAACCTTGAAATTTTGGTGTGGACGCAATGTTTTTGGTGTTTCTAGGGCAACTTTTGGTGCTGAATTCGAATCCATTTGATGCCAGTCTGTAAACTTTGGGGAATTTGAGTTATTTGTATTTTTTCCAAACGGCCGACAAATATTGGCGGCCAAATTTTTGGAACGTTAAGAATGAACCCTTTCTATGCTATTGTACCATTATTTATAGGGTATATCATTGTGCAAAAATGAAATCAACCAAGAGATTACACTAAATCCAAGGAATTAAAGACCTTTGTAGGTATAAAGATGGCCACCAAAATGGCTGGAAAATCAACCAATTTGTTGAGGAAATCATTTTCATAGCCAGCTGTGAGATATACTGGAGACTTAATTAGGAGTTCAAGTCAGACAATGTAGCAACACGTTCCTGGTATAGATTGTGTGCAAAACGTCAACTTATTCCAGTCCACTGAGTTCAGACATAGTGCCTAACATGTCCACTACTTTCACGAAAATCCACCCATCTTGCAGCGAGTTCATTTCAAGTGTTCGTCATCAGTGTCATCATCTGAGCTGTCATGTGACTCGACATTCCCCAAAGTCAGCTCACTATGACATGTGTTTGAATCACCTTTGCAATGAAATACAATGGTGTATGGGATGTTTGGTGAGACACAAGTGCATCTCTTGGATGAACATGCCTTGGATGAAATACAACTGCACTTGACAAAATTCAATACCTATTCTGGGGCTCGGGAATTCCAATTGGCTTCAAGGTCTTAGATTTGTCATCAGTGGTCCATCGAAAATCAGATGGATCGAGTTTTGGTGGAATGCCGAGTCACAAGAGTACCAGTGCATGGCTTGAAGGTGGGCCCTTTTAACATTCTTGTGGAATGACACAGTTGTTGGTAGAATGCTTGCTAGCTTGGGGGCAGATAATCATGCCTTTGCTGTTTTGGATGTCCAGACATTCGGTCATTTCTGTAACCAGATACCCATAACAAGCACTGATCAGGAGGGTACTTTGGACAAACATAGCACCCATGTCTGCATGATGAGCACCAAGCCCGTCCAATGAATAATCCTTCAGTCTCTTCAACATACCTACTTTGCCCACACCTTGCAATCGTGCGACAGTGTCATAGCCTGATAGTGCATGTGCCTTGAGGAGTTTTGGGACGACTGTGGCATTTTTCTTGAACGTTTCACCTATGTCAATGACCTTTCATTCGGTGAAGTGTGAACATATGACATTTATGAGCTACTTTTTGTTTTTGGAATTCGACAGAACTACTTGCTTTGGCCAGACCATCGGACCCGTTTTTCACGGGGAGTATCATGTGTAGCCACATTTCGCTTGAGATCTCAACTTATGTGATGTTGTAAAGAGTATGTTGACAGGCACGTCCTATGACATGTGAGAGTCAAATCATATGTGAATAAAGAAAGAGGTTACCTGTACTGAAACAAGAGGCCCCAGGGGGCCTGAGGGCGCTCACCTGATATGGTAGTCTAAATATGAAACCAGGGACTTGACTTGAATAAGCTGCATATGCCCCTCCTAAGAAAAGCATATACCAACTAGATTAAGCGATTGTGCCCACATAATGCACAGGATTTTCCTTCTATTTTCAGTTCCTGCACTTTTACGTCCCAAAATTGAGATAAACACATAAAAAACAGATTTTTTTTTATTTTTGTTCGGAAATTTTCGAAGTCACAAACGAAATATTTTCAGCCTAATTTTTTTTTTTCTCTTAAAATTGACCAAAACGCATAAAAAACCAAAAACTAATTTCTGGATTTTGGTCCAAACCCAGCCCCCAAATTTTCAGTGTAAAAAAAAATAAATTTTGTCTTAAAATTGACCGAAACGCATAAAAAAAAACAACAACAAAAATTTCCAGATTTTGGTCCAAAATTTCCAAGTCCGGAACGGGACCCCGAATTTTCAGCCTAAATATGAACCCAGGGACTTGGCTTGAACAAACTCGAATCTCACCCCCCTAAGGATGCTGCATACCAAATATCAAAAGATTCTTATTGGTAGATCTGAAGAAGAAGATTTTTAAGGAAAAGTCCTCATATTGCACTAAGTTAAAATTCGGGAATCCAGGAACTTGATTTGTACAAACTTTAATCTGACCTCCCTGGAGATGTTGTATTCCAAATATGAAATGATTCTGACTGGTGGATCTGAAGAAGAAGATTTTGAAAGAAAAGTATTCATATTGCTCTAAGTTAAAATTTGGGCTCTCATAGGGAGCCCAAATGTGAACCCAGGAACTCGGTTTGTACAAACTTGAATCTGACCTCCCTGGAGATGTTGTATACCAAATATGAAATGATTCTGACAGGTGGATCTGAAGAAGAAGATTTTGAAAGAATAATCCTCATTTGGCACTAAGTTAAAAATTTGGGCTCCCATAGGAAGCCTACATTTGAACCCAGGGACTCAATTTGAACAAACTTGAATCTGACCCCCCTAGAGATGACGTATACCAATTAGGAAAGAATTCTGCCTGGTAGATCTGAAGAAGAAGATTTTTTTGAATTTTGGAAAGAAATTCATGGGTGCTATCAGAGTTATGCCCTTTGTGGTGCCCCCTGTGGGTGCAGCTAGTTTATTTGTACAAGTTTGAACTGACATATGATAGGGAACATGCACACCAAATTTGGTTCAATTTGATCCAGTAGTTTGTGAGGAGAAGTTGATAATGTAAAGTACACGACGGACAACAGACGGCAGGTGATAAGTTAAGATCCCTTTGGTGAGCTAATAAACTACAAATTGGCAAGAAAAGGCTGAGATATAAGAAACAATTGGATTAGTTTTGAGAAATTCAAGAAACAAGTGCACTTCGAATGGCAAAATCAGACGTTTGCGAAGAATAAAGAGAGTTGTATAACCACCAAGAGTACCAATCACTGACATGGCAAGGGCATTCTAAGATGGCCCAATGAACATGATAGTTGTGATTGGCACTCTTGGTGGTTATACAATGCTCTTTATTGTTTATACATAACAAGGGCTGAATAACCCGATAGTTTTTGTTTTAACATGAGGTGGGCAGGTAAATATGAACTTACCACAATGATATCCTTCAGAAAGGGGGATAAAATTTCACAAAATTGCTCATTCTTAGTTTTCGAAAAATTTGGCCATTTTGTCGGCCATTTTGAAAAAATGCAAATAACTCAAATTTCCCAAAGTTTACAGACTGGCATCAAATGGATTTGAATTCAGCACAAAAAGTTACCCTAGAAACATCAAAACATTGCGTCCACACCACAATTTCCATGTTAGGTCCAGCCTGTGCCGGACTATGCTTGCTGCAAAATCATCTACGATGCTGTTCCTTACTGACCAGATAGTTTCCATGTAAAACTTCGAAGCAACAATGAGCCTGTTTATACAGTTTAGATCTATAGCTGGTTGAAAGGAACTGTCTGGCTTGGGAACCAGGAAGATTCTTGAACAGAAACCTGGAGAATAAACTCCTCATCATGTCTCTGTTATTGCATGTTTTTTCTCCTTGATCAAGTGTTTGAAGCAATCAAAACATTAAAAGAGAGGGCCAAACAAAATGAAAGTGTCAATGACACTGTAGCTCAACTTGACAAACTTGAACTTGGTAAGTTTTAAATGAAATGGCAAAATTAAAGCTCATTGGTACCAATGTTATTTGATGAAATTTCAACATAACATCATTGTGTGTGCACAACGTCAGAGTAATCCATGCAATTTTTAAATGTCAACAGTAAGACTGGCTAAAGGAAGAATGTTGATACACAAATGCAGTATGTTCAGAGGCTATTGTAAATGGCAATTTTTTTCACAGAAATGAATGCTAATCAATAGCTCTTATCTAAAGGTCTTGCCTAATGAGCACACCAAGTTCAAAAACAATCCTATGATAAATGTGGCCTGTAGGCCATGTCAAAGAATGCTGATGCACAAATGCAAAAAATTCAAAGATTGTTGCTAACAGCAACAGTTTTTGATGGAAATGAAACGAAAGTTAAAAAATTTATAGTAATTTCTATATTTTTTATACTTACCAATGACCCAGACATAGCTGGTGCTAACTCTTAAAATATAGGGCCAAACACAAATTTTGCCCCCCAATACCCAAAATTTGCATCTAAAACCAAAGAAAATATGTCCTGAATGGCCCTCCACACTTCACCTCTACTGCGCATGCGCAGTGTCAAGGACGTTCCGAAATTGGTGCCATTAATCATTCTAATAACCAGTGCCTGGTAAGCGCTATGTACTCAGCGGGGAGGCAAGAGTTCCCAACTCCTGGGAGGGCCATCCCCGTCTGGGTCATTGGTAAGTATAAAAAATATAGAAATTACTATAAATTTTTTAACATTTTTATACTGTACCAATGACCCAGACATAGCTGAATAGTAAAAAGGCTGGAGGGCCAAGGACATAGAGCAAGATGGAATACGCTCAATAATATAAAATAGAGTCATCCCCTCTAGGGAAAAAGAAGTAATAGGCCTTACATGTATCTTTCTTATTTATGATAAATTAGAAAGATACAACACCTTCCAAAATTGAGCATCATACATCCATGTACTCTATTAATATCCAATATAATCCTTATACTAATAATTTTTAAAGTAAGCCAATAAATAAAGTAAGTCTAGAGAATAGAGACTCTTATACTCCTTAAAAGTGTCTGAGGATTGCATAATCATGTCTGTTGACACGTGCTATATTCAAAAGCTATACTTTAAAAACTAAGACTTGAATGAATTTTTAAAACATAAACTTCTCACTAAACAACCATCCCAATAACAGCTCAGAATTACTAACTCCGGAGGAGGTATCCCCTTGTTTTCATAGAAAAGCAGGTGACCCAAGGGAACACCCTCACTCCCCCCCCCCCCCCTTTTTCTTGCCCTGGGTCAAATAGCCCAGAGCGAAGAGGGCAGCAGAACGGAGTCACTGCCGAAACAGACAGCCTACCTAGCTATAGTAGCAACTGTTAAGTGAATGACATTCTGAGCAGTAGATAATAGACCTAACAATAGAGGCCTCCAGAAATCGACTCGATATTTCTGAGATAAAAATTCATGAATGTGGATGGCTGAGCGCAATGAGCAGCCTTCAAAAATCTATAATAGCGACATTATTAATGTAAGCCCAAGATGTAGAAGAACTCTTACTTCATGAGCCGAAATCTTAAGCACAACTGCTGAGTCAATGATATACCATAAGCAGTACCGATAGTTAATTGAATCCATTAGCAATAGAATGGAGCGTAACGTCCTTCTATTAGGCATCAAAGACAGAAAAAGCTTACGCCCGTAGTAATAAACAGATATCTGTTTATAAATATATAAACTCTAACCGGACAGAGTAAAGGCCTATGCCCGTACGAAGACGGAAGGACCTTAATAACAATAGGTTCCGGATATTAGGAGCCTAACTCTTATGCAAAAATCCAACCTAAATAGTAAAGGAAGTAGTGATTCCGAAACTACGAAAGTGAAAATCATCCATCGATAGTGCATGAAACTCACTGACTCTTCAGTAAAAGAGAAGCCAACAGAATTACTGTCTAAAAGGTCAGAATTTGAAAACTACTGTTTCCAGAGGCTCAAATGATTACTTAGCTAAATAAGAACCGAAGTTAAATTCCGTATAGGAATTTAATCTAAAGATTCTAAGTCTATTTATCAAAAAGTTACTAACTGACTTAGATAAAGAGACATAAGACTCAATTGTAAACTATCATAGAGTGCATAGGTATGAGGTAACATAAACCTATAACCTTAATAATAACAGGCTGCAGTAGATCTTGTCAAACAAGAATACTAAAAAGTTGCAATGAGTAGTATGGAGGGATCAACAATATGAACATAGTGATCCCTACACCAACGACGGAAGAGCCTCCACTTTAGCCGCATAGAATAGCAAAGAAGAGGATCTCCTATTGTAAGAAATCGCGTCCAAAGCTCGTCCAGTACAATGCTTACAATGCAATACGGACCACACAACGGAATACGTAAAAGTTGCGACCTTGCGGGTTGTGATAAAGATGACACGATTTACCCAGCGAAAAAAGATCCTCTCATTGAGGAAGATTTCGCGTTAAGTCCCACAGTAGACATCAGAGTAAATTACCCACGGTCTCTGTGAAGACAGAGATGCTATCAACAGAAATGTATTGTGGTTGTTTATCTTAGCAATACCTGCTGAAACAACAGCGCCGGAGGATACGCGTATCCTATCATTCCGTCCTATTAGATCAATAGAGCGTTAACAATATTAGCTCAGAGATCCGGAAAAGCCAACACATACGTCTGCAATTGATTAGCAAGCTGTGTCGTTAATAAATTATCATTGGGCACTCCCATAGATAGCAAATCTGATTGAATACTTGTTTGTTGAGAGTCCATTCTGATGGCAACAAGCGACCCCTAAGTGAACGGGAGTCCGGTAAAACAATCAGACGACCCGGAATATGACAGACCGAAACAGAACTTGGTGTACTATAACCAACAGACGGATTCTTTCCATTAAATTGAATAACGGAAACGAATGAGTGCCCCCTGGTTCCGGAGATACGCCACTACTGTCGAATTAACGGACAGGATTTGGACATGCGTTTCTGAATAATGTTCATGCAATGACATAAAGCAAGCCTAAAAAACATTATTCCGCGGAAGATAATTGCTTGCTTAGAGACTGCGGAACCCAAAGACCCTGGCACTTCGAATCCGTTGGGATCAATATTATATCCCAATCTGTTTGACTGGCAACCGTCATAACTATATCACTCGGATCCGGCAACTGCAGTGGCAGTCTCTGAGTCAACCACCGAATGTTTGCCCCAGTCTGAATCTCTTGTAACACTAGATAGACAAGAGAACGTGTAAATCGAGCAATTCACGGATTGCTGAAAAGTTGCCGTCGAAGAGAGGCTTCTCCGAGAACGAAGCGACTCTGAGAGAGTTCTTCACCTTACTATCCACGAGCGTGGATGTAGCTAGGGCTGCGTCACGTCTAACCAACTCCAATCAGCCAGTGAAGGGCGGAGTTATACGTGAACAAACTACTGCCCTCAAAAGAAATCACATTGAGAATAATATCCCGTAAATCTTTTCTTGAAGACGTAATGATAACGCCTCAGTAAGGTGGATTACGTATGATAAAGCGTCTAAGTTAAGTCTACTAGACATCATTGTCGTTTCCAACATTGTGGTTGGAAAAGACATAGACGGCGAAAAAGAATATTTCCAGTCTTTAACCACGCCGTCTAGACGCATATGAACTCTCGGTATGCCCTGCTCTGCCAAAATAAATTATTCGTATAAATGATAAAACAGCAGAAATGAGCATTGCGGACAAGAAACTAAACTATCATGCTTGGTAGCAGGCTTATATGCATATATAGCGTCGAAAAATAAAACACATGTTGTAATGACATTATTGGACTGTGTCGGTAAGTCAGGGACAATGTCCCTGAACCGATCCAAAATTCCATGTCCAATGACGCTATAAGTCTCTTATCCAACATCGCAGCAATGTAGTCCGAAATAACAATCACTGGAAGATAATGCCAGAAGATATGAATGGCAGCTTCCGATGCTACGAAAGGGAAAACTCGAAATCTTTCGAATCCCTTTCGCCATCCTGTCGGACCCTATAAAGCGTTCGGTCGTCCGTACCTGATGCAACCGCGGACCGCACCGACCCAGCGCTGTCAGATAATTCCTGATTCGAGTAAGAAACTGTCGATTGCTGGGATGCTGCGAAACAACTGTGCTAACTCGGATAGCACGTCCGTCACTGAGGCCTGAGGAGAAGCGGTCCTACAATGCATTGCCGCTGGAAGCTCCGTGATCGTTACCCCGCGCATACTACCAATATGCGAGCGAACGAGTGTATAGGCCTCGTGTCCCTTGGCTACCGGATGGCGTGACCTATTCGCCGTGGAATCACTGAATGACGAAACTGATCGGATACTCAAGGTCACGTAGCCAATGTGCGGTCGTGTGCCCTGCTGTGAGGATGAGGAAGCATTATCGACAGTCTCTCGGACTGTCAATATAATGGAGCGTCCCGACCGACAGACATATGCTCCGAATGTAAAATATCTGAACCACAAGATGCGGTCCCCTATGTTGTTGGACGAGAGAGGGACCTCTCTCGCTCACAGCCCGGATGGACCTGGACAAGCCAGGAACCGGACTAACAGGCTTCCTCCGATCTGTCCTCAATCCGCCGTCACTGGGTGAGTACTAAAGTAATTATAGTGCTCGCATCACCCAAATCTCCTTCCTAGACCGCAACGGACGAACCCGGCAGCCGAACCATTCGATGAATGTACGCTACACCGGGTGAGCTAGCGATTGTCACTCCGTCGATCCTACAAGGGATCTCTTAGGCGATAGACATATTCCATGAGCACTTATTGCCGCTAGCTCTTCATTAACTATGACGACAGAGGCACACTTTTGAAAGACATCTCCGTAACTTTGCGAACAAGAAACCAGAAATGCTTGGTTATAGCAAGCATATAATAATAATATATATAGCGTCGTTCAATAATTCGAAAGTTTGTGTGACATTATTGGACTATGTCGGAACTGAGGGACGATGTCCCTGAACCGAACCAAAAATTTCTAAGTCCACAGACGCTATCAGTTTCTTATCCGGCATCGCAGCATTCTGGTCCGACGAAAGAAGCTGTAGAAGATCAAGTCAGATGACATACACAACAGCATATGTTGTTCCGAAAGGGAAAGCTCCAAATCCTCCAAATCCCTTTCGGTATCCCGTCGGACCGGATGAAATTTTCGGACGTCCGTACCCGCTTCCACGGAGCGTCCCGACCCAGCATCGTCGGATAAAAAATATGCGACAGATTCAGTTGATGCAGGGATGCTGCGATAAGCTGTGCTATTTAGGAAAGCATGTCCGTTCCCGAGGCCTGTGCAGTAGCGGTCTTACGATGCATTGCCGCCGGAAGCTCCGTGTACGTTGACTCCCGCACACTTTCCTATGCGAACGTCCGGAGTCTGCAGGCCTCGTGTCCTTGGCTACCGGATGGTGTGACCTGGTCGCCGATGATTCTCTGACTGGCGAAGCTGACTGGATATCCGAGGTCACGTAGCCAAGAGCGGTCGTGTGCGCTACCATGAGAATGAGGAAGCCTTATTGACAGTCTACTCCGGACTGACTATATGTCGGAGCATCCCGAGCGACGGACGTATGCTCCGAATGCGAAACATTTTGTACCACAACATCTGGGGCCAGATGTTGTTGTACGAGAGAGGGGCCTCTCTCGCTCGCCGTCCGGATGGGCCAGAACGAGCTATGAACCGGACTAAAAGGCTTCCTCCGTTCTCCCTCTAATCCGCCGTCACTGGGTGTGCATTTGGTTGATTTATAGTGCTCGCATCACCCCAAAACTCCTTCTAGACCGCAACGGACGAACCCGGCTGCCGAACCATTCGATGAATGGACGCTACACCGGGCGAGCTAGCGGACGTCAAAGGCCGTCGAACCTACTAGGGTCCTCTTAGGCAATTGGCGTATTTACATGAGCACTTTTCCGCTAGCCCTTCATTAATTGTGACGACGGAGGCACACTGTTGGAAGACATCACAGATACATCACCCTAATCTTGATCGTCTGAAATAGAAATTGATAAAGTAGAGTGACCCTGCGGGGAAAGGACCGGAGTGTCCAATTCCCCACTAACATACTGTGACATACGTTTCCAATGTTGTCATCGAAATCATACGATACAGAACAGGAGTTAATGCGAGTACACTGACCACATATAGAATGATTATAAAAGTCAGAGGAAGACTTCCTCTTATTACAATTGATCAAAATCCTTTCAATGTGAAAAGAAAACAAGTCCTGGTACTCGCACCAACCCCTGGCAATCAAAATACATAATAATAATATGATCCATTAATATAGAAAAAATAATTGAAATCAAAATATTTTAAAAAAATATTTTTTCAGAACAGCCCAAGTTTCTGAAAAGTAACGTTGAGCCCCAATGGATCCCAAGCCTAAGTGTGGACAAAAATTTTAAAAATATTTTAAACAATTTATTCAACACTTACGAACAATAATAATGTATCTAGTTATGATTAAAATAACATCAAGATATTATTTTGAAGAAATCCCCCCCTCACACAGAGGGCTGTTGTAAATGTAAACAATGAATGTAAAAACACTAAAATAAGACTCCAGGCACCCAGGCCCGGAATCAGTTACCAAAAATACACTATCTGATGCAAAACAGAGACTTCCAGGGAAGAAACTGCAGAACATCAGATGGTAGATGCAGAACACAACGCCTAACCACCCGTAGGTGAAGACGTAAACATGGGGAAAAGAACAGAATTCATTCTGTTATTCAGCTAAAACTCCCAAGAAAATTTAGTAATAATAATTACAGAAACTATGCCAAAAGCATGGGAGAATAGCAAGGGGGGGCTTAAAGGAAAGGGAGAGAGGAAAACACTGAAAAATCAGTGTAACTAAATAATCAGAATGACAACAAAATGGCTGCTGCCTCGAAAATAGGTAACTTAACATAATTTCATTAAAAAATTTTAAGTTACAGCCCTGATAATATTCTGTCACACATTTTTCCTCTCCTCCTTCTCTATCCTCCTTAGAATCACCATTTCACTAATATTTATGTGTCTGGCATCATTTAAACTGAGATTTACAAGCACAAAGATCAGTCAGATGTTAACTGATGAAGGGCCAAACTTAGAATGATTAATGGCGCCAATTTTGGAACGTCCTTGACACTGCGCATGCGCAGTAGAGGTGAAGTGTGGAGGGCCATTCAGGACATGTTTTCTTTGGTTTTAGATGCAAATTTTGGGGATTGGGGGGCAAAATTTGTGTTTGGCCCTATATTTTAAGAGTTAGCACCAGCTATGTCTGGGTCATTGGTACAGTATAAAAATATTAATAGCTCCTATCTTTGTCACCCTGCATAAGCATACAAAGTTTCATAACAACCTGATAACGAATGTGCCCTCTGAGGCATGCCAAAGGAAGATGTTAATGCACAAATGCACTAAGTAAAAGATCATTGCTTGCGGCAATGGTTTTTTTTTTGTTGTTTTTTTTTGGGGGGGGGGGGGTTATGGAAATTCATAAATATACCCTGCAGAGAGTGCAAAAGGGATACGTTGATGCACAAACGCATAAGTTCAAAGGCTGGTGATAACGACAATAATTTATAATTTTTTATGGAAATGAAAAAAAGCAATAGCTCATATCTAGAGGTCACCCCGAACACACATACCAACTTTCAAAGTGATCCGATCATAAATGTGCCCTGATGGGTGTGGTAAAGAGAAATTTTTAGGTCTGACTAAACTAAATTCAAAGGTCAGCGGCAACATTTTTTTACAGAAATGGAAGAAAATTGACAGCTCTCATATAGATATCACCCCACACAAGCACACCAAGTTTGCAAGCAATCCAATAATAAATGGGCCCTGCAGGGTGTATCAAAGGGAAATATTGATGCTTAACTGTATTAAGTTTTTACTTAGTTCATCGAAGGTCATTGCCAGTGACAACAATTTTTGACGGAAATCGATGAAAATCGATAACTCCCATCTAGAGGTAACCCCAAACGAGCATACAAAGTTTCAAACCGATCTGATCATAAATGTGTCCTGTAGGGCATGCCAAAGGGATATAATGATGCCTGACTAAACTAAGTTTAAAGGTCGTTGCCAGCAGCAACACTTTTTGATGGAAATGGAAGAAAATCAATAGCTCCCATCTAGAGGTCACCCCAAACAAGCATGCCAGGTTTCACAGCAATCCGATCATAAATGCGCCCTGTAGGGTGTGCCAAAGAGAAATATTGAGGTCTGACTAAACTAAGTTCTAAGAACGTTGGCCGCGGCAACATTTTTTGACGGAAATGGAAGAAAATTGATAGCACCCATCTAGAGGTCTCCCCAAACAAGCATGCCAGGTTTCAAAGCAATCCGATCATAAATGTGCCCTGTAGGGTGTGCCAAAGGGAACTATTGAGGTCTGACTAAACTAAGTTCTAAGAACATTGGCCGTGGCAACATTTTTTGACGGAAATCGAAGAAAATCGACAGTTCCCATCTAGAGGTCTCCCCAAACAAGCATGCCAGGTTTCAAAGCAATCCAATCATAAATGTGCCCTGTAGGGTGTGCCAAAGGGAAATATTGAGGTCTGACTAAACTAAGTTCTAAGAACGTTGGCCTTGGCAACATTTTCTGACGAAAATGGAAGAAAATCGATAGCTCCCATCTAGAGGTCACCCCAAACAAGCATGCCAGGTTTCAAAGCAATCCAATCATAAATGTGCCCTTTAGGGTGTGCCAAGGGGAAATACTGAGGTTTGACTAAACTAAGTTCTAAGAACGTTGGCTGTGGCAACATTTTCTGACGGAAATGGAAGAAAATCGATAGCTCCCATCTAGAGGTCACCCCAAACAAGCAAACCAGTTTCAAAGCGAGCTGACCATAAATGCGACCTGTGAGGTGTGCCAAAGGATATTGTGGACGTACGTACTAACGTACGTACGTACGTACTAACATATGTACATACGTACGCTGACGGACGAGAAGTGATGGCAATAGCTCAGCTTGACTTTGTCAAGTTGAGCTAAAAATGGTTATTGGTGGAATGGAGGACAGCCCCTTAGCTCTGTGCATGCACAGAAGCTGTGTATGGAGGCCCATATAGGACTGTAGTTTTTAAGTTACTTGGGCTTAATTTCGTGGGTGAGCATTCTAAATGAACTGTTTGGCCGGAATTCTTACGAATAGAGTGCTAGCATGTCTGCCAGTGGTAATGGTGGATAAATATCAACACTTTCACCTCCCCTTTTGGTTGTGGAGCAGATCAATTCAAGCAAAATTCAACAGTTAAGCGAAAAGGAACATATGTCCCAATTTTCGTTGAATTTGGCCCAGTGGTAAAGTATTTAGCCTGTGATGCGACATAACACGCATGACAGGGGTAATTCCTATACACTCTCCTATCGGGGGTGCATTAAGTATACAGCCGCAATGCTAAATCAATAACCATGGGATAAATTAACCATTTGAATCCAATTTTTCAGGTTGGACAAGCAGTGTATTACAACTGATGTGGAGAAAACTGTATGTGCCATATTTTACGGGTTTCTACTTGTGAATACTTTCCAGCTCCAGGATAAAAAGTTCAGCCAGTTGTTTGTGCTTATGCTACCTACTTTAGAAAACTCTCACCTCAGATATTGGTTACTGGGTCCTACTCTATCAGTAAAACACACCAGACACGGGTTACTGCTTTATCAGTAAAACACAATTTGTTTACCAAAGTAACAAAACACTGTATCACCACAGCAATTTTCAGATTCGTAAAGAACTGTATTTGAATTTTTGTCTATTTTCAAGCCATGTTGGTCCCCATTAGGCAACAAGAAATTTATTTCAGACTTTTAGATGGGTCCAATATGGGGATACCGCAAATGTGATACATCATCTGCTGTTCATTCCCACTAAGGATTCGTTTTTACAATACCGACTACTGGTAATGCTATTTCCTGATTTCTCTTGACTACATTGGTGCCTCAGAATATCTATTATGGATACTGTGGGACCTTATTTCAACTCAGATCACTTTATACTGCAACATAACGTGATACAACACACAGTCTCTGGCTATCTCTGGGTAAACTCAAAGTTAAATTAAAAGTAGATGGGTCCAATATGGGGATACCGCAAATGTGATACATCATCTGCTGTTCATTCCCACTAAGGATTCGTTTTTACAATACCGACTACTGGTAATGCTATTTCCTGATTTCTCTTGACTACATTGGTGCCTCAGAATATCTATTATGGATACTGTGGGACCTTATTTCAACTCAGATCACTTTATACTGCAACATAACGTGATACAACACACAGTCTCTGGCTATCTCTGGGTAAACTCAAAGTTAAATTAAAAGTACCTTGGCTGTTGGTTCTAGGTAAGTTTCAGCTCACAAAATAGGCAGCCAAAACTTGCCAAGAAACAACTGCAAAGTCATGGGATGCAGACTGTCATTGAGTAGCAAAAATGTATACACATATACCTTTATCTGTTAAATCATTTGAACAATAATGAACAACAAAGCATAAAAACAAACAATACAAGGTGTTATACCCTCTGATTTGGGAACATTCCTGTACTTTGGGGAAAACGATACAGTACAGTTGCCGTGGACTGATCGTAATACATGCATGGGCAGTGATGTCCACGCATCCGTTTACCAGGTAACAAAAACCATCATCAGCAAAATTTTAATTAATGAAACACTGGGTTGTACCCGGTGCTCCATTAATTAAATTTTTGACGATTATTCATATAATTAGTGTTTGGAATCTAATATTATTGCTGCCTTGGAAATAATTGCCCACCCGTGGAAAGTGACCAGTCCACGGCAGCGCTACTGTACTATGTCTTATGCCCCCTAATTTGGGGACATCGGTTATCGGCGGGAGTTTATAGGAATTTAAAGGCCTGTTTATTTACTCACATCAAGAAGCTTGATTTGAACAAACTTGTAAGTTGTAACACATCATGACCCAGCTGTTGAATATATTAATATTACAGCATTGAGCAAGAAGGAACATTTTGTGTTTTTCCTCATTATCAAGAATGCTAAAATGTTTTCCTGTATTGAAAGGGTATCACCCCTCCCCCCCCCCCCCCTCCTCCCCAAGATAATGTGTGCCAAATTTATTTGGATTTGTCCTAGTGGTTGTAAAGAAGATTAACCCAAGGTTAACAGATGTCTGGAGCAACTAATAGTAATTGCTCATGCTGATATAAGTCAGCTAAAAATCAAATCATTTAAATGAATTTTGAGTCATGACTTAACCTTCACTTCATCTGACAAAAACCGAACAAACATTTTTAAAATGTGCAATGTAGTTTAAACCAAAAAATTAGATTTGTCAAGAAAAGCATCTCAATTTATAAAGGAACAATGAAAAAAAAACAGAAAATACCATGGAATGACTTGGGGTGTGTGTCCACAACACTGAATTTTATCCTGTAGACTATTCCATCCAGACTCCAATCTTCTTTTCTTTGCACCACTCCCACCTTGTGTATCAGTGGAAGACAGCTGAGTAACTTCTATTACATGTGAAGTTTCTAAAAACAGCTAAAAATAATTGTTAAATCATCATACTTAAAATTAAAAAAGTTGTATGTGTGAAGAATAGATTAGCGAGAGAATGAGTAAAATTGGTGATACAGAGGAGCCCATTAATTGGATATCTCTTAACTGAATAACTCTGTTAATTGAATATAATTACCAAACACAAAACCATTCACCATACCTTCAGTACAAATTTGATCTGTTAACTGAATATAGGTTAAAGAGTAAACTCCTGTTAATTGAATAAAAAATCTTGTAACTTGTCGAGAAATTACCCCGACACTCCCCAATTTTCCCACGTTTTTGACTTATTTGGTCTCTGTACATCCAATACAGGCATTTAATCTATTATATCTTGTTTGACAGAGCTCATGGAGCTCTGCCAAACAAGATATAGAAGGAATAAATGCTAAGTTTATCTCTAGAATTCAGGAAAGAGACAAAATCCCTGTTAATTGAATAAGTTTTCACTGGCAAAGTGGCTATTCAATTAACAGGGTTATACTACATTTCATTACAAATTCCTACTATTTCCTACCAGGATGGATGGATACATTTTAGAACTCCACCTCTCGCACCACAATATTCAAAACAATAAATAACATGACCTAGTGAATGGAAAATTAACTTGGGAGTTCAACTCATATCTCACAACCTGTATGTTGAGATTCAAGTCAAT
The DNA here is from genome assembly GCA_031216915.1 of Pictodentalium vernedei. Classification (NCBI taxonomy): domain Eukaryota; kingdom Metazoa; phylum Mollusca; class Scaphopoda; order Dentaliida; family Dentaliidae; genus Pictodentalium; species Pictodentalium vernedei. The sequence continues at coordinate 341,952,230 of CM062296.1, read as the reverse complement.
AAATGGTAAGAAACAAGGGCAATGAGTTGACACAGCCAACAGATGCTCCCCGAATGCCAACGGTGGCTATACCCCTGAACCCCCCCCCTCCCCCTCCCACTGCCAAGCATGAGTTTCTAGTCATTTGTCTTTGTTGATATTGAATTAATAAATATCTTATCTTATATTATCTCCATTAAACCAAACAGCAGGCCACCAAATGTGTCCATGGGACACTAATGTACCCGTTTTATGAAAAACTATATTTTGGTGGTTAACAAAGTCCCAAAAAGGGACCATAACTCAGATAAATTTAAAAATTTATCGCATCACACTCAAAATCAAACCTGTCTGGTATATTGTCTACAGTAAGCTATATTCCAAATCTAATTGAATTCGGACACGTATAACTCAAGTTACCATCTGGAATCCAATATCAACATGTCTTGTAAGTCGGAAAAGGGCCCCTATCAATTCCAACCTGTATTATGTGGTTATATACATATGTATAAAATTTTGTTTCATTTTGTTCAGTCAAACTAAAGTTACTGTTCGGAAACCAAATATTAACATGTTTCCTAAGTCAGAAAAGGGCCATAACTCTGCCAAAAAATATCAGACCAAGCCCACTATCCACCCCAACCTGTACTATGTGGTTATAAGCCTATGTATGAAATTTTGTTTAATTTTGTTCACTCAAACTAAAGTTATCGTCCGGAAACCAATATCAACATGTTTTCTAAACTTTCAAACTTGGCCAGAATTACTGGCTGGGTAACATACATACGGTACCAACTTTGGTTGAGATCAAATAATCCAAACTCAAGTTATCGGCCGGAAACCAATTGTTTACGGACAGACGGACAGAGAGATATCCAGAAAAAGATGCTGAATATCAAAAGATTCTAACTGGTGGACCTGAATAGGATTTTTAAAAGAATTTTTTCTAATCTTTCACTAAATTAAAAATCAGGCTCCCATAGGGTGCCCAAATATGAAAGCAGGGATTTGAATTTAACAAACGAGAATCTGACCCTCCTAAAGATGCTGAATATCAAATACCAAAACTGGTACACCCAAAGAAAATTTTTAAAGAATATTCCTCATATTGCAGAAATTGAACTCCTTATGGGAGCCCAAATATGAACTTGAATAACTTGAAATTGACCCCCCCCCCCTCCCCCCCCCCCCCCCCCCTCCAGGTGATACATACCAAATATCAAAAGATTCTGGCAGGTGGGTCTATCAAAGAATAAGATTTTTAAAGAATCTTCCTCATATTGCACTAAGTGAAAATTTGGGCTCACATACTGAGCCAAATTATGAACCCACTCCCAAGAATGCTGAATATCAAAAGATTCTGACTGGTGCATCTGAAGATTTTAAAGAATACTCCTCAAAGTGAAAATTTTAGCACAAATATAAACCCAGGGACTTGATTTGAATAAACTGGAATCTCTTCCCCTCCCCTCCTCCCCAAAGATGCTGTATACCAAATATCAAAAGATTCTGAATGGTGGATCTGAAGGAGAGGATTTTTCAAGAAGTAGCCCCCCTTTCCCGATGCTGTATACCCCAAAATTAATTTTCATTGGTGGTTTTGGAGAAGATATATTTTATTTTGATAAAACATTTTTGGGGTACTAGCAGAATTATGTCCCTTATGGTCCCCATACCCCCACCACCAACCCCTGAAGTGGCAACTTTATTTGAGCAAACTGGTATTGACATTGTGAAATATGCATACAAATTCTGGTCCAATTCAGTCTGTAGTTCATGAAACGTTGATAATATTCATGGTGGACAATAGACGAGTAACAGATGGAAAGGGATCACTGAAGCTCTCCTTGAGGTTCACACAGGTGAGATAAAAAAATGAAAGTGTCAATGACACTGTAGCTCAACTTGTCAAGACAAAGACATGTACATGTATAGTATGTGACACAGCAATGACAAACATCTAGGTAATGACCTGATAACAAAGGTACATATAAAGAAGTATTGTAACGGTCTGTACATAAATACTGACCGTTTCCTGTAACAAATGTATAGGTAAAGTATTGTAAAGGTGGGTGACAGTCAGATGCTAAACTAGAAAAAAATCTTTGAGTCCCAGAGTGGGTCTGACTGAACCCCAAAATATTTGTTCTCATAGCACAGTGATAACAAAGGCACCCCAAAACACACTCGTTCCTGTCCCAAGGTGAAAACAAAGGTACCCAAGAAGTTTTGTGAAGATCAGTTCATAAATACGAGCTGTATAGAACTTGTGACAAAAAACTGATTGGACCTAATTTCGGTACAAAATGGCCACTGGCAGCCATCTTGAATTTTGGACCGTACCCAGAAACACTCATTCTCGTCCCAAGGTGATAACAAAGGTACCCAAGAAGTTTTGTGAAGATCGGTTCATAAATACAGCCTCTAGCCCGAGCCGTATTGACATGTGCACTTACATTGTGTAAGTAGCACTGAATAAATCAAAGTTCATCTAATTTGCATGATTTATGCACGAAAAAAAAACCCTTACAATATGTGATGTATTCCATGTTACTAAACATTCATACAAAAATTTATTCAAATCAGAACTTTCATACAGAAGTTCTGTACAAAAGACTGATTGCACTAATTTTGGTACAAAATGGCTGCTGGTGGCCATCTTGAATATCGGACCACACCCCAAAACACTCGCTCTCATCCCACGGTGATAACAAAGGTACCCAAGAAGTTTCGTAAAGATTGGTTCATAAATATGGCCTCTTGTCTGAGCTGTATAGAAGTTGTGTACAAAAAACTGATTAGACCTAATTTCGGTACAAAATGGCCACTGGCAGCCATCTTGAATTTTAGACCGCACCCAAAAACACTCGTTCTCGTCCCAAGGTGATAACAAAGGTACCCAAGACATTTCGTGAAGATCAGTTCATAAATACAGACTCTAGTCTGAGCCGTATTGACATGTGTACTTACTGTGTGTAAGTCGCACTGAAAAAATCAAAGTTCATCTAATTTGCATAATTTCTGCACGAGAAAAAACCCCGTATTATATGTGATGTATCCCATGGTACTAAACATTCACACAAAAAATTATTCAAATCAGCGCTTTCATATGGAAGTTCTGTACAAAAAACAGATTTCTGCATCGTCGGTACAAAATGGCGGCTGGCAGCCATCTTGAATTTTGGACCACACCCAAAAACACTCATTCTAGTCCCACAGTCATAACAAAGGTACCCAAGAAGTTTCGTAAAGATCGGTTCATAAATACGGCCTCTAGCCCGAGCCGTATTGGCATTGGCACTTACAGTGCTGAAAGTAACACCAAAAAACATCAAAATTAGTTTAATTTGCACAATTTACGCATGAGAAAAAACCCCGTATTATATGTCATGTATCCCATGGTACTAAACATTCATACAAAAAATTATTCAAATCAGAGCTTTCATATGGAAGTTCTGTACAAAAAACAGATTTCTGCATCGTCGGTACAAAATGGCGGCTGGCAGCCATCTTGAATTTTGGACCGCACCCAAAAACACTCATTCTAGTCCCACAGTCATAACAAAGGTACCCAAGAAGTTTCGTAAAGATCGGTTCATAAATTCGGCCTCTAGCCCGAGCCGTATCCAATTGTTGACGTACAGACAGATGGACAGACGGACAGACGGCCGACGAACGACAGGCCATGACAAAAGCTCAAATTTGGCTTCGCCAAAGTTGAACTAAAAACAAGTACTATATATCACTCACCCGAATCCACACTGGAAGTAATGAAATCCAGGCAAAAGAAATCCTTCTAAATTCCCATGACAACAGTTTGTCCACTGGAATTCAAAGAGACTGGTAGTAAGGCTATTAATTAAATTACTTATCACAAAACAAAACAACTCAGAGAAAAAAAATTGGTCCTAACTCTTCCAGGTCTTCTAAAGGTGTCATAATATTTGGAAATCCACTTACTAAAGAAACACTACTCACATGCTAATCATCAAATCATCCAAGTAGAAAAGTTATAAAATCTTGGGTTTACCCCAGGACTACCACCAATACAATGATGAATCTCAGAACATATTAAACGTAATCTCATAATGAATTAACTCCTCTGTATAACTGGCCAACATATAAGTTTAAATTGATACAAGAACAGCCCCTCCAAATGAACATGATGGTGTTCATTATGGGTCAAAAATATAAGTGAGTGATCAATTGACTGATCAGTAACTGTTATTCAAGTAAATCATAAACATGTTCCAAAATTTTCTACAACTCTGTACACCTGGGGCATACTTAAATGTAAGAAACAGTTGAATTTAATTCGGAAAAGTTTATTCTATTCTATGTGTTAGCAGTTGGATTCGTATCAGTGAGATGTTTGATGCATTTATATTATGGAATGAAGTGTGGTGGTTGTTTTTTAATTCACACATGCAACAAATCAAGAATGTGAAACTTCAAAGAGAGCATGTGTGCATGCTTATTCTGAGTTCTTGTCCCATAGAACATTGCTCCACTTCCCAAATTTAGCAGATAATTCCCTGCTGTACTTACATGGGTTGAGGCATTTGATTGGTTCCATTTATGAGCCAAGCAAAAATCACAATAGGAGATCCAGAAATGTTTCCTCTTGGCTGATACAATGTTCATGACAGTCAATTTTTACAAAGAATAATAAATGAAAATGAAAGTGTCAATGACACTGTAGCTCAACTTGTCAAGACAAAGACATGTACATGTATAGTATGTGACACAGCAATGACAAACATCTAGGTAATGACCTGATAACAAAGGTACATATAAAGTATTGTAACGGTCTGTACATAAATACTGACCATTGCCTATAACAAATGTATAGGTAAAGTATTGTAAAGGTGGGTGACAGTCAGATGCTAAACCAGAAAAAAATATTTGAGTCCCAGAGTGGGTCTGACTGAACCCCAAAATATTTGTTCTCATAGCACAGTGATAACAAAGGCACCCCAAAACACACTCATTCCTGTCCCAAGGTGAAAACAAAGGTACCCAAGAAGTTTCGTGAAGATGAGTTCACAAATATGAGCTGTGTAGAAGTTGTGACAAAAAACTGATTGGACCTAATTTCGGTACAAAATGGCCACTGGCAGCCATCTTGAATTTTGGACTGCACCCAGAAACACTTGTTCTCATCCCAAGGTGATAACAAAGGTACCCAAGAAGTTTTGTGAAGATCGGTTCATAAATACAGCCTCTAGCCCGAGCCGTATTGACATGTGCACTTGCAGTGTATAAGTAGCACTGAATAAATCAAAGTTCATCTAATTTGCATAATTTCTGCACGAGAAAAAAACCTGTACTATATGTGATGAATTCCATGTTACTAAACATTCATACAAAAATTTATTCAAATCAGAACTTTCATACAGAAGTTCTGTACAAAAGACTGATTGCACTAATTTTGGTACAAAATGGCTGCTGGTGGCCATCTTGAATTTCGGACCACACCCCAAAACACTCGTTCTCATCCCATGGCGATAACAAAGGTACCCAAGAAGTTTCGTAAAGATCGGTTCATAAATACGGCCTCTAGCCTGAGCCGTATAGAAGTTATGTACAATGAAAGTGTCAATGACACTGTAGCTTAACTTGTGTGTTGTGTTTGATGAAAAGGATAATGTTCAATGTTTATAAAAGGATTATGAAATAAGACAAGAATTGTGATAATTGGGAATATGTTCATTTCTGTTCCCTGTATGCTATGTTTATGATAAAAATAATATGAGGTGTACACTGTACTAAAGATCTGAGGGGTGGGTTAATATGACCTCACAGTTAATATATGTGGCCCTCACAGTTAACATATATCAACAAAATTACAATGAAATTATTCCAAAATGAGTCATCCTATCAAGTTACATTAAAATCCCTTCATAAATATGGCCTGTAGACTGTGCTAAAGGTTTTCGGGCTTCGGGCCCCTGTAGCCGTCAGTTTCCCAATTGCGTCCAAAGGGGACGTTCTCATCTAGACATTATATGAAGTCAACCTACCAAGTTACAATGAAATCCCTCCATAAATACGACCTGTAGACTGTGCTAAAGGTTTTCAGGCTTCAGGCAGCCATCAAGGCTGAATGATCGTGACCAAAAGGGGACGTTCTCATCTGGACACTATTTGGAGTCATCCTACCAAGCTACAATAAAATCCCTTCATAATTATGACCTGTAGACTGTTCTAAAGGTTTTTGGGCTTTGGGCCCCTGAAGCCGTCACAGTTGCCCACTCGTGTCCAAAAGGGGACGTTCTCATCTAGACATTATATGAAGTCAACCTACCAAGTTACAATGAAATCCCTGCATAAATATGACCTTAGACTGTGCTAAAGGTTTTCGGGCTTCGGGCTCGGGCAGCCATCATGGTTGAATGATCGCAACCAAAGGGGACAATCTCATCTGGGCATCATCTGGAGTGATCCTGCGAAGTTACAATGAAATCCCTTCATAAATATGACTTGTAGACTGTGTTCAAGGTTTTCGGGCTTCGGGCACCTGTAGCCATCACAGTTGACCAATCACGACCAAAAGGGGATGTCATCATCTAGGCATTATATGGAGTCAACCTAACAATGTTACAATGAAATCCTTCTATAAATATAAACTTTTGCCTATGCTAAAGGTTTTTGGGCTCGGGCACCCATCAAGGCTGAATGATCACGGCCAAAATGGGATGTTCTCATCTTGACCTTATTTGGAGTCAACCTACCAAGTTACAATGAAATCCCTTCATAAATATGACCTGTAGACAGTGCTAAAGGTTTTTGGGCTTCGGGCACCTTTAGCCGTCAAAGTTGCCCAAACATGTCCAAAAGGGGACGTTCTCATCTAGGCATTATATGAAGTCAACCTACCAAGTTACAATGAAATCCCTTCACAAATATGACTTGTAGACTGTGCTTAAGGTTTTCGGGCTTCAGGTTCGGGCAGCCATCATGGTTGAATAATCGCAACCAAAGGGAACAATCTCATCTGGGCATCATCTGGAATGATCCTATGAAGTTACAATGAAATCCCTTCATAAATATGGCCTGTAGACTGTGCTCAATGTTTTTGGGCTTCGGGCACTTGTAGCCAACACAGCTGACCAATTACGACCAAAAGGGGATGTCATCATCTAGGCATTATATGGAGTCAACCTAATAGGTTACAATGAAATCCTTCCATAAATATGACCTTTTACCTATGCTAAAGGTTTTTGGGCTCGGGCACCCATCAAGGCTGAATGATCGCGATCAAAAGGGGACGTTCTCATCTAGACATTATTTGGAGTCATCCTACCAAGTTACAATGAAATCCCCTCATAAATATGACCTGTAGACTGTGCTAAAGGTTTTCGGGCTTTGGGCACCTTTAGCTGTCACAGTTGCCCAATCATGTCCAAAAGGGGACGTTCTAACCTAGACATTATATGAAGTTAACCTACCAAGTTACAATAAAATCCCTTCATAAATATGACCTGTAGACTGTGCTAAAGGTTTTCGGGCTTCAGGCTCGGGCAGCCATCATGGGTGAATGATCGCACGTTCTCATCTAGACATTATATGAAGTTAACCTACCAAGTTACAATGAAATCCCTTCATAAATATGACCTGTAGACTGTGCTAAAGGTTTTTGGGCTTCGGGCTTGGGCAGCCATCATGGTTGAATGATCGCAACCATAGGGGACAATCTCATCTGAGCATCATCTGGAGTGATCCTAAGAAGTTACAATGAAATCCCTTCATAAATATGACCTGTAGACTGTGCTCAAGGTTTTCGGGCTTCGGGCACTTGTAGCCATCACAACTGACCAATCACGACCAAAAGGGGATGTCATCATCTAGGCATTATATGGAGTCAACCTAACAGGTTACAATGAAATCCTTCCATAAATATGACCTTTTGCCTATGCTAAAGGCTTTTGGGCTCGGGCACCCATCAAGGCTGCATGATCGCGATCAAAATGGGACGTTCTCATCTAGACATTATTTGGAGTCATCCTGCCATGTTACAATGAAATCATTTCATAAATATGACCTCTAGACTGTGCTAAAGGTTTTCGGGCTTCGGGCTCCTGTAGCCGTCGCAGTAGCCCAATCACGTCCAAAGGGGGACTTTCTCATCTAGACATTGTATGAAGTCAACCCACCAAGTTACAATGAAATTCCTCAATAAATATGACCTGTAGACTGCGCTAAAGGTTTTCGGGTTTTGGGCTCGGGCAGTCGTCACGGTTGGCAGATCATGCCCAAATGGGGAAATTCGCATCTAGACATCATAAGGAGTCATCCTACCAAGATACAATGAAATCCCTCCACATTAAACATGACCTGCAGACTGTGCTAAAAGTTTTTGGGTTTCAGGCTTGGGCAGCCATCACAGTTGATAGATCATGCCCAAAAGGGGACGTTCTCGTCTAGGCACTATACAGAGGCATCCTACCAAGTTACAATGAAATCCCTTCATAAATGCGACCTGTAGACTGTGCTAATGGTTTTCGGGTTTTGGGCTCGGGCAGCCATACCGGTTGCCCGATCGCGACCAAAAGGGGACGTTCTCATCTAGACATGACCCCAAACCTGCATATGAAATTTCGTGACGATCAGACAAGAACTGCGGGGTGTAGCCCGTGCTAAAGGAAATGTGAACAGACGTCACAGACTCACAGACTAACAGACTCACAGACTAACAGACTTCCGCACGTGTGATGGCAATAGCTTATCTTGACTATGTCAAGTTAAGCTAAAAAACTGATTAGACCTAATTTCGGTACAAAATGGCCACTGGCAGCCATCTTGAATTTTGGACCGCACCCAGAAACACTCGTTCTCGTCCCAAGGTGATAACAAAGGTACCCAAGACGTTTCGTGAAGATCGGTTCATAAATACAGACTCTAGCCCGAGCCGTATTGACATGCGTACTTACAGTGTATAAGTAGCACTGAAAAAATCAAAGTTCATCTAATTTGCATAATTTCTGCACGAGAAAAAAACCTGTATTATATGTGATGTATCCCATGGTACTAAACATTCACACATAAAATTATTCAAATCAGAGCTTTCATATGGAAGTTCTGTGCAAAAATCTGATTGCACCAAATTTTGTACAAAATAGCTGCCATCGGCCATCTTGAGTTTTGGACTGGACCCCAAAACACTCGTTCTCGTTCCACGGTGATAACAAAGGTACCCAAGGAGTTTCGTAAAGATCGGTTCATAAATACGGCCTCTAGCCCGAGCCGTATCCAATTGTTGACGGACAGACGGACGGACGACGGGCCATGGCATAAGCTCAAATTTGGCTTCGCCAAAGTTGAGCTAAAAATTAAGGATTTGAATTCTTTTCATTCTTATACAAACTGAATGTGAGGTAACTCTGATTTTATGCATCATTTAATTATATTTTATGCAGGGTTGAGTAATAAATTTTGTCGGTATTTAAAAAAATTTAAATGACAGGGGAAAAAAATTAAATGGAGACCTACCGACCCTATTTTTTTTTATCATGTAACTGAACTGAACATTTATTTTTTTCTGACAAAATGGAAGTTCCAGATCCTACCTGGAATTGTAAAGGTGATGAGAAGTTTGGGTAAAGCAACCCCTAAGGAGAATTCAAAATTTCAATATGCTCATGCAATACATGCACACTCAGAAAAAATTTTATTTATTCATTTTTTGGTATTTAAAGTCACATGTTTCTGCACAATGGCTAATTATGACCGCAACGTGAAGATAAAGTCAAGTTTAATCAATCGGTTATACTCATGTTGCCCATTTTAGAGGATTTCCACCCCAAATATTGGTGACTGTTAGGGTTGGGACGATACACCAAATTCACGGTACGATACGTATCGAGGTACACGGGCCACAATACAATATGTATCTAGATACGTATCTTGATATTCATCCTTGTATTGAAGTTATAGTTAAGATCACAGGGACAATAGTGGAGCTAGCAATTCATAGTTGGGGAGCACAGATACATTAGGGAGGAGGGGGATCAACTTCAGTCCCCCCACCCCCACCAAATTTCCCATATTCTATCACATACTGCACCGACTGGTCATTTGTGTCTGTGCTCATACTCTGCCATAAGCCCACCCCTGACTTTACAAATGTGAGTTACCAAGTGGCCCCTCTGAGTCTTAGCATATCCTTCTACATTTTAGTTTTAGAAAAGATGATTTTAGTCACAGGCACTGGTAATTAAGATGAAAATAGTTAAGTAGTCATCTGATGATCACAACAACTAACCTTACCAAATACATAAAAAGCTGGAGTACCTTGGTCCCCTAGGTTGGCAATGAAAATATATCAGTGAATGAGACATGCTCTTGCAGTCTAAGGTTCGACTTCCACTTTGCAATTTTCAAAAGGATTCACCCGAACGAATAAAGTCGTGAAGATGATTACAAAGAATAACTGGTGCACATCAAGGGGGCTAATTAATAGGCACTAACATCGTAGAAAACATGAGTGAAGTTTTGTCAACAGTTTTGAAAACACTCATAAAATGGTGGCAAAATATTTATCATTTCGCATAGCCACCAGACGTTCATAATAAATTGGTGTATTGTTCCACTGTTTATCTGTAGTTTTACCATTTTTGAATCGAAATGTTAGATGAGCGCATAAAATACATGTATTGAATCGCACCATGCGAGCGAAATTTCGGTGATTAGATCGCATCTGGGAGATCTTGCTTCGCAAACAGCAATACGAACCCAAACAAAAAATACCCTGATTTAATAATCAGTATTCCGGTGTACACAGGTGTTATATTCTGAATTGCAGGATATTTGAATTGGCCAAATCACCCAAGCCTAAAACCTGAGGTGTTGAATGTATTGCGAGTGAAAGAGTTGAATTTCAAGATTGGTGACTGGCCTATATAGTGGTATCGTGATACGAAATTTGGACGTCCGCACCGGTACCCGTATCGTGGGTTGCTGTATCGGTATGTATCGGAGTACCGGCATATCGTCCCAAGCCTAGTGACTGTAATATTTTACCAGTAAAACATAGCTGGGTTACCACAGTAAACAAGTGATGCTTTACTTCCTGGTGTTCCCACAGGGAAGAAAAAAATGTAAATGACAACCTATTGCCCCTATTTTTGTCTAGCATGTAATCAAACTGAAACACAGATTTTTTTTCTGCCAAACTGAAAGTTTCAAATTTCTACCTGGAATTGTGCAGGTGATGAGTGGTGGTGTAAGGTAAATTCAAAATGTCAATATGCTCATACAAGACATGCACATTCAGGTGTTCTTAATTTACCTGATGACACAGATTAGCTGCCAAGTCTACATATTCTGGTTTCAGTGCAAAGTCCTTCCTGTAAAAAAACAAAAAGTACATAGGACATATGGTTGATTGATATTGACAGTTCCTCAAGATGTTTTACCCAAAGTTTGCAAGTGATTAATATTATCTTTGATTATCAGGAATGTTGACCTCATGTCCCGATGGGGATATGTAACTATAGACAGCTCCTCAAGATGTTTTATTACACGCCTGATCTATGTAATCCCCATCTACAGCAACACTAAACCATGCGAAAAAGGAAAATCTGTTCTGTAAATATGTGCAGAACGGAAATAGTTGACAGGCTATTTTGAAATAGAGGTGAAATTCCACTGCAATTTCCACAAATCGCGCAACACAATTACAATTTGAATCACTAGCGATAGTTAAAAGTCGTCCCCTGAGTTCCAATGTGTTCTATGTGCCAGTAGGGACATAGAACACATTGGAACTCAGGGGACAAAATAGTAACACAGGTTCCCCTCGCAAATTTGGTTGGCAATAAAATGTGTTCGTTTTGATGATAGTTGTCAAATGAGTTGCCGAGTGTCCTTCTAATAATTGTTTTTTATAGACGTGAAGGCATTAATAAACACAGAACAACATGTGTGTGTGAATCGGTTAATCAATATGGCACTTGTGCCATTGCAGAAGGATAAAACTCGAGGCCTGTGGCCTCTCGTTCTAGCCTTCCGCGCTGACACTCGTGCCATATCGATTAACCCATTCATGTGCACGTGTCGTTCTGTGTATTTACCCAAGGTTTGCAAGTGATTAATATTACCTTTGAATATCAGGAATGTTAACCTCATGTCCTGATGGGGATATGTAACTGTAGACAGTTCCTCAAGATGTTTTACCAAAAGTTTGCAGGTGATTAATATTATCTTTGATTATCAAGAATGTTGACCTAATGTCATGTTGGGGATGTGTAAATGTCCAAAAATTGAAGCCAATTGCTAATAATCTCAATGTATTAACACACATCTGATAAACACAATGCTGAAACAGTACTAGTTCCAAAAGAAGTCTAAAATGCTAAAAACAAGAATTAAGAAGAAATCTCCTGATAGTTTAACTTCAAACTAGAGAGAACTGTTTTAGTGAACTAAAACACATCTCCCCTTCGATTAGTTCCATGCTTCCAACTTACAACTAACAAAGATCAAACTAAAGGTCAAATGTCAAGCTCATGGAAGTTCAAGATAGAATGTGACACATCAGCCTGGCTGTTGCATTCATATGCCAAGTATCATAAACCAAGCTGAACAATTCAATAATTTGACCTTGATGTCAAAGATCAAGGTCAGCTGTCATCACAACAGTACAATACAATGTTGTCCTATGTTGATACACCCACATGCCAAATATCATAAGCCTGGGTGAAAAGATAAAAAAAAAAGTTCTTGCCCCAACAAGCTTACCTGCCAAAAATTCAATAATATTACCATGAAAAAATATTTACATACAAGGAGTCTGCTATAGTGTATACCAGTCTAATTAGCACAATTCTGATTAGTATGGGACCTTATAGGTGTCGCTGTAGATGCTTTCATTGCCTGAAATAGACTGCTTCAAAGTCGGGAGGTGGAGGCTATTGGCCATGACATGCCTAAAACAGTTTTGGGGGAAAAACTCATGATTAACTCATTAGAACATGAAATATATCATATCATTACATGAACTAATTTTAAAAACAACCTGTTGATAAAATAAAAGAAAATATGACTATATATGACCCACTGAACAATGGTAAGATATGTATTTAGTTAAATAGGATTTTGTGAAAAACATTGTCTTACATCATAACTTGTCTAAAAACAATTATTTGGCCAGTTAAAAATCATGAGGCTCAAGCTGGGATACCAAAATGTCGAAATCTCTATATGGTCCAGTGTAATTTTATGATCCCAACTGGGTGTCCCAAATATCATTCGAGGATCATGCCTTAAACAAATTAAGATACAGGGCTACCAATGCTACGTAGCAAATATCAATTGATTTCATTGGATAGTTCTCTAGAAGAAAATGTTATCAGAATTGGTGTTTTTCATACCATTTTTGCATTCTTTGACCCCTACCCTTGTGGACCCCTGCAAATCGGGTTAAATATTTTTGCACTCTTTGAACCCTACCCTTGTGGACCCCTCCACATCGGGTTAAATCAGATTTTATGGAAACAATTTTCTTAACTCATATGTTGTCTAAAAATCATTATTTGGCAAGTTAAAAACCATTAAGATCAATCTGGGGTGCCAAGTTTTTTAAATCTCCACAGGGCCCAGTGTTATTTTATGATCCCCTATGTGTGCCCCAAATATCATTCAAGCAGGCAAATTAAGATATAGGGATCGAACCTTTGGTAGCTAGCAAATATCAAAAGATTTCTTTTGATGGTTTTGTGGATCTTGCTGTTCATTTAGTGGATATAATTATTCTATTTGTGTTAAAACAGCTGTTGAACTTAACTCATCACAAAGACATTTCAGTTACACAAAAACAGGGATTTTCAACAAAAATTGTAGCCATGGCATGAAACAGCCAAACTCTACATCAGAGTAAACCGTGATTGTCATGGCAAGTTTACTGTTACCTCCACTCATTACAAGTACAATCATGGTTTGTAACTATGTCTATTGCCAGTGAGGTATAGTTATGTCATTCAACGATTGTAAGCCTTTTCTTTTTTTATCTTCCCACCAAATGTGGAATTTCTACTCATTTCCTAATCATGCCATTTGGTATACTAATTTATTTATTGATTTATTGGGTTTTACGACATTTTCAACAGCCATGGTCACATTGTGTCGAGCAGATTTATGGGTGGAGGAAGCCGGAGTTCCCATAGAGAGCCAGACTCTTCAAGGTCATGTGTGGGTCATGATGGTACACGACACATCATCTCATGGTGATACACTCACATGCCAAATATCATGAGCCTGGGTCAAAAGATTAAAAAAAAAGTCAATAATGTGACCTTGAGGTCAAAGGTCAAGGTCATATGTGGATCATGATGGTATGTGACATATCGTCTCATGGTGATACACACACATGCCTAATATCATAAGCCAAGGTGAAAAGGTAAATGAGTTCTTGCCCGGACAAGCTTACTTGCCAAAATATCAGTAATTTGACCTTGAGGTCAAAGGTCAATGTCATATGTGGATCATGATGGTACCCGACACATCGTCTCATGGTGATACACCCACATGCTAAATATCATAACACAAAAATCATATGCCTAGGTCAAAAGATTAAAAAAAAAAGTCAATAATGTGACCTTGAGATCAAAGGTCAAGGTCATATGTGGATCATGATGGTACGTGACATATCGTCTCATGGTGATACACCCACATCCTTTCCATCATACGTTCAAATCAGTTAGAATCACAGTCACCAGCATCTAAACAGGCAGGTGACTGGACCAAATAAGCACCATGCAACAGCTCAAGATTTGAGACTGACGCCGAGTGCTTCTGCCTTAGCAGGAATATTGCGATTAGCTGCACAACTGCGACAGCAAGTCTGTTACAGAGGCCTGAGGAGCAGCATGAATAGCCTCTTCGCCAGCTGCTCCTAGGACAGGGAGTCCAATATAGTTATTAACGTTGACGACCCGATCTCCTTGGCTACTAGATGGTGCGACTTTCTTCACAAAATATGGACCTTTTGATGATGCAGACTGGAAATCCTGAGTCACTTAGCCAAGGTGCGGTCGGGAGTGCTTGGTAAACGCTTAAGAAGCAAAACTGTAGTCGGCCCGGCTAAGAATTGAACTAAGCATACCGAACAATAGCTATGTACGTAAGCTCTGACTGACGCAAGTTCCTACCAACAACACCCGGCTCCAGATGTTGTTGAAAGAGAGAGAGGGGTCTCCCACTTGCTCGTGGTCCGGAGAGACCTGGACAAGCGTACCTCAGTATTTGCTGTCTTCTTCCTTCCATCAACACTGGGTGAGCATGATTAAACAGTGCTCGCTACACCCTTACTCTCTCTCTTGACCGCCACAGACATACCCGGCATCACATCACCCACATACAAGTGAGATCTGCCGGTTGAGCTAGCTGTAGACAAGGGACGTAAACCTCTTTTGAAGCCTAGCCCTTGACTAAAATCATTGAGCACTTTTCCACTAGCTCTAAATACAATGCATATGCGACACATCCGTATACTCCGACTGACGCAAGTTCCTACCAACAACATCTGTCCCCAGATGATGCTGTAAGAGAGAGAGGCCTCTCTCTTGCTCGCAGTCCTGGATGACCTGGACGAGAGTACCTCAGAATTTGCCAGTTTCCTCCTTCCGTCGTCACTGGGTGAGCATAATTGCATATCATATTGTTCCCTCCATCCTATATGATCTCCTAGCCCGGATCGTATACACCCGGCGTCACAGTTCTCAGAGGCCTGAGTAACTACTTCACCGGTCGAGCTAACTGGTGACCACGGACTTATGCGATCATGTGTGCTTTTCGAACACAGAGGAAGCTATAAGACTGGCCTATGGAAGGAGCGTCCCGTGGACATAAGTTCCAACTGACACAAGTTCCTACCAACAACCTCTGACCCCAGATGTTGTTATAAGAGAGAGGGGCCTCTCTCTTGCTCGCGCTCACGAAAGACCTGGATGAGCATACCTCAGAACTTGTCTGATCGACACAAGTTCCTACCAACAACCTCTGAACCCAGATGTTGTTATAAGAGAGAGAGGCCGCTCTCTTGCTCGCGATCACGGAAGACCTGGACGAGCATACCTCAGAACTTGTCTACTTCCTCCTTCCTGTGCTTCCTCCTTTCCGTCATCGCCGGGTGAGCATGTTTGTATGTTTATAGTGCTCGCTACACCCTTATTCCTGTTCTCGAGCGCTACAGACATTCCCGGCATCACATCACCCACGTACAAGTGAGATCTGCCAGTTGAGCTAGCTGGCGACAAGGTTGTCAATCCTACTAAGGATCTAGGCACTTGTCTAATTCCTTGAGCACTTTTGCTGCTAGCTCTTCATTGATTTGCGACGATGGCAGCACACGCCCTGACGGCGTCACAAAGCCACACCATGTTCTTGTTCCTCTGTAAATAGAAACTAAACAAGAGGTCCCAAGGAGCCTTAATCGCTCACCGGCCAAAGTGTTTCAAAGAAGTATTTGGGGTCACATTCAGTTAGACATGGTTCATCAACACTACAAATGAATGAAGTCACGAGAGACAAATTTTATGGAACTAGGGACATGGCCTGAACAAACTTGAATCTTACCCCCCTAAGGATGTACAGAATGATCTTCTGTATAAAACGTTAAACTCTCAATAAATTTTATAAAATTTTTTTATTAAAACAAGCCAAAAAGCTTGGGAGCTTAAATGGGGGGATCAAGGGAAGGCAGGGAAGGAATACTAAATAAACAGTGGATAGATCAGTGATAACGTCAGGCTCATGTCCCGAAATTAGGGAACATGAACTAATTTTAATAAATAATATAAAATTACAGCTCTGAACGTTCCAAACCACCGTTTCTTCCTTCCTTCCTCCAGTTCTGTCCTTGGATCCACCAATTTAACCATTGATTTGTGTCTGGCATCATTATTAATTGAGATTTAAAAGCACAAATATCAGTTTGTTGTTATCTGACAAGGGCCAAACAAAGAATGATTTATTGGCGCCAGATTTGGTGACTTCCTGGTTTCTGCGCATGCGTAGAGGGTAAAATGTATGGAGGGCCAGATAGAACTTCTAATTTTCGATTTTGAATGCAAATTTTAGGGATTGGGGGGGCAAAATTTGTGTTTGGCCCTAGATATTTTTGGGTTACCACCAGCTAAGTCTGGGTCATTGGTTACAGTATAAAAATATCAATAATTTGACCTTGAAGTCAAAGTCATATGTGGGTCATGTTAGAACACAACACATTGTCTCATGGTGATACACCCACATGCTAATATCATAAGCCAAGGTGAAAAGGTAAATAAGTTCTTGCCCAGACAAGCTTACTTGCCAAAAAATCAGTAATTTGACCTTGAGGCCAAAGGGCAATGTCATATGTGGGTCATGATGGTATGCGACACACCATCTCATGGTGATACATCCAAATGCCAAATATCATAAGCCGAGGTGAAAGGGTAAATAAGTTCTGGCCCAGACAAGCTTACTTGCCAAAAAATCAGTAATATGAAAGGGAGGTCAAGGGCGTATGTGGGCCATGATAGTACGCAACACATAGTCTCATGGTGATACACCCACATGCTAATATCATAAGCAAAGGTGAAAAGGTAAATAAGTTCTTGCCCAGACAAGCTTACTTGCCAAAAAATCAGTAATTTGACCTTGAGGCCAAAGGGCAATGTCATATGTGGGTCATGATGGTATGTGACACACCATCTCATGGTGATACATCCAAATGCCAAATATCATAAGCCTAGGTCAAAAGATAAAAAAGTTCTGGCCCAGACACGGTTGTATGAGAACAAGAGCAACAAGAACAAGAATTCAGGGTAAAACAATATGTCTCCCTTTGGTGAAGGGGAGACATAATTACATCATGAGACAACTCATTTGATCGAGGCCAGCAACGTTTTTCAAATGACAGCCAACCTTACTTTTGAAACAAGAAAAACGTTTTAAAATTGCAAGCTTGCATCTAAGCTGCGACAGATGGTAAACAAAAACTAAGCAAATTCCAAGTCCATCAAAGGCAATAACTTTGCCAAAATTTTCTGAATAACACTTGCATTGAACATGGGGCTAGACATCAATAAGATACACTTGCAAACCAAATATGATGTCATTCTACCCAGTATTTGAAAGTTATTGAGTTTCAAAACTAGTTGGTTACAGACTGACGGACCAATCGACAGATCGACCAACTGACAGAGAGACCAATCTGAACGAAGTTTTAGGACCAGCTGTTTTTTACCATTTAAGGGGGGAAGGGGTGAAATATCATAGAAAGTATCTATTTGACATAACTGATCAATATACTTTTATTTAAAACAAAACAAACACAATTTTTTTTTTTTACCAAACCAAGAACAAATTTTGAACAATCAACATTTTGAATTCTCTGTTGTAAATAGAGCCACGTTTCATCACTGTGGTAATGAAGTTCTGTTATTCCAGTGTAACTGGAAACTGGTCTCCAATATTGTAAAATATGCACAACACTCACCCAGACATGTCAACCTCCAGAATAATTTTTCAGGGAACCTGAGGGTGATTTTCTGGAAATGGGATGGATTTCAGAGAAAAATTCACGCGGGAACAAAACAAAAAGAAAAAACCACCATTAACACCAGGTTATATCCAGATCTAGTTGTCAATTATGCTGATGCATTTATGCTATGTTAAAAAATCATAAAATAATTGTTGATTTGACCCCCACACCCCTGCCATCCTCTTCTTCATGACCCCCCCCCCCCCCCCCCCCCCCCCCCCCCCCCCCCATCCACAGAGCACCACCACCTGTGGTTTGCTTTTATCAAAGTCTACTAAACTAATAATTTCCTATGTCTGGAAATGTTAACAGGAAAAGATGTCCTAATGTTCAGTTACTGCAAGAAGATTAGTACTTGGAAAGTATCTCTATCAAAATCCTTCTTGCATGCGTGGACGCTTGTGCCCTGCACAAAACGTTTCTTTTCATCATTAAAGCATTTTTTTTTAATTCTATTCAAAATTTTCTGGCTACAGACTGCCAACAGTTAACACTTCTGTAGTCAGCACAACAGAATAAATGTTTTGTTAGAAAATAAGTCCATTGTGTATAAATATGCAGTCATAATTTTTCAGCATCCTAAGCGACTTTAACCTGTTTTTAAACTGTGTTAAATAGCTGAGGTCAAGGTGTTGTTTGAGTTTTGATTTGAAAAAGGGACAAGGATTAAAGCTATTCTATGAATAAATAAATATATATAAATATATATTATTTAATTCCTTTTCATATATTTTATTTACAAAATAACTGCACTGAAGGTGGAGTTTTCAATTTTTTGAAAGTCACCTATTTTCACTTCGACACTCGCACATTGATCACGAATCTCCGATTACGAAGAAAAGACCCAGAAATAAACATGAACACAGTTGAAATATATATCATAAAATACCCTTTTCTTAAATAAATTTAACTTAAATCCTTCTTTTACTGCTTCGTGAGTGGAGTGGAGGGGGGTGGGGTTATGTGGGGAATGGAAGATTTTACAGGGAGACAGTTATTATACTGTGAGGGCAAAGGGGAGAGGAACATTTTTCACCAAGTAAGATGAAAAGTGGGAGAGGGAGGAAATTTTCTGAAAGATGCTTTAAAAGGTGCCAGTGAAGGAAATCTATCACCTATGCTTGCTTGCGCGTGCTGCTTCAATTTATGAAGATTTCATGAAGGAATGGCAGGTTTATATCCATGACAGTCTATAAAGCTCAAGTAATCCTAAAGTGCTCACCTAAACCAAGTTGTCTACAAGGGATGGAGACAGTGCAAGTGCGTAGAGTGAGAGATTTTTTTATTTGTCCAGACAGAGTGAGAATCCTTTTTAAAAATTGATAGCATTTTCCAATCAGTTTGAATCTACCACCCAAGAAGATAGTCTATAGCACATAACAAATATTTGGCTCATGCAGATTAACTGGTAGAGTGCTGAATTATTTTTCATCATCAAAATTTGTTCACATATCTTTGCCTTGCTACAGTTTATGGGAGAGTGCCAATAGGCATAAATTATAACAAGGCAAATCCTAACATACTAAATAATTTCACTTCAAAGGTGATGTGTAGAATATTCAGTGAATATGACAGTGACGAATGAGAGCAAAATGGAGGTGAGTGGAAAATCGCTCACCTCAAATAAAGTTTGCGAGAGTGAAAACTGTGAGGACAGTGAATTCGATTGACTGTTGATTTCAATGTTTAACTTCAACTGACAAGTGTCCTTCGAAATGAATGCATAAATACAACTGAACATGGATGGAAATTTTGACGGTGAAAATACATGTAACCCACTAAAATTAGTTCTGAATTTTAAATGGCAGCTTATTAAAATCGTGGAAAATGGCTGCGTAAATTCCAAATCGGGTACATTAATTTGTGTCACTGGTGAACTGGAGCGACAGGTGTCACATGTATAAAAGAAAACAAGGAACGGGGCAACATTCCGCATGTCTTTGATAAAAAACAAGAGGCCCCAAGGAGCCTTAATCGCTCACCGGCCAAAGTGGTTCAAAGAAGTATTTGGGATCACATTCAGTTAGACATGGCTCATCAACACTACAGAGGAATGAAGTCATGAGAGACAAATTTTATGGAACTAGGGACATGGCTTGCACAAACTTGAATCTTACCCCCCAAAGGATGCTGCATACCAAATATCAAAAGCATTCATCTGCTGGATCTGAAGAGGTTTTTAAAGAAAATTCCTCATTTTGAACTAAGTTATCATTCGGCTCCCACAGTGAACCCAAATATGAACCCAGGGACTTGGCTTGAACAAACTTGAATCTGACCCCCTGAGGATGCTGCATGCCAAATATCAAAACATTTCGATTGGCTAAATCTGAAGAAGATTTTTAAAGAAAAATTCCTCATATTGACTAAGTTATAATTCGGGCTCCTACAAGGAGCCCAAATATGGACCCAGGGACTTGGCTTTAACAAACTTGAATCTCCCCCCCCCCCCCCCCCCTAAGGATGCTACACACCACATATCAAAACATTCCAACTGCTGGATCTGAAGAAGAAGATTTTTAAAGAAAATTCCTCATTTTGAACTAAGTTATCATTCGGGCTCCCACAGTGAGCCCAAATATGGACCTAGGGACATGGCTTGAACAAACTTGAATCTCACCCCCCTAAGGATGCTGCATACCAAATATCAAATCATTCTGACTGCTAGATCTGAAGAAAAAGATTTTTAAAGAAAATTCCTCATTTTGAACTAAGTTATCATTCGGGCTCCCATAGTGAGCCCAAATATGGACCTAGGGACATGGCTTGATCAAACTTGAATCTCACCCCCTAAGCATGCTGCATACCAAATATCAAAACATTCCAACTGCTGGATCTGAAGAAGAAGATTTTTAAAGAAAATTCCTCATTTTGAACCAAGTTATAATTCGAGCTACCACAGTGACCCCAAATATGAACCCAGGGACTTGGCTTGAACAAACTTGAATCTCACCCCACTAAGCATGTTGCATACCCAATATCAAAAGATTCTGTCTGCTGGATCTTGAGAAGAAGATTTTTTCCTATACTGAGCCCAAATATGAACCCAGGAAGCCGATTTGAACAAACTTGAATCAGATCCACCCCACAATGTTGCATACCAAATATCAAAAGATTCTGCCTGCTGGATCGGAAGAAGAAGATTTTTTAAGAAATTTGCCTGAAATGCACTAAGTTCAAATTCGGGCTACTATAGTGAGCCCAAATATGAATCCAGGGGGTTGATTTGAACAAACTTGAATCTGCCCCCCCCCCCCTCCCCGCCCCAGAGATGATGTATACCAAATAAGAAAGAATTCTGCCTGGTAGATCTGAAGAAAAAGATTTTTTGAATTTTGGAAAGAAATTGATGGGTGCTATCAGAGTTATGCCCCTTGTGGTGCCCCCTGTGGGTGCGGCAAGTTATTTGTACAAGTTTGAATTGACATATGATGGGGAACATGCACACCAAATTTGGTTCAATTTGATAGAGTAGTTTGGGAGGAGTAGTCGATAATGTAAAGTTCACGATGGACGACGACGGGCGATGGACGGCAAGTGATAAGTTAAGCTCCCTTCGGTGAGCTTAAAAAAAAAAACGGAAGTATTAAAACGTTTCTCATATCTCAGAATGGCCACCGTATTTTTTATCTGAAGATTCATGTTCGTTTAGTGCCGGGAGTAAGCTCTAGCCTGTTGTCATGTGTGGATGTTTTAGCAAACTACTGTGTGTCATGTTCATAACGACGGAAAGGAAATTGTATGGAATTTTACTTTAAACGCTTCAAATTGTGAGTGATTCTTAAAAATTTCCCAACATCAAAACTTAATTGAATGTTTCTGTTGACGCAATTCAAAAGGATGAAAACACATCAAAGAATAGAAGCGAGTGATTATTTGCACACCTTGGACAATTTTTAAGTGAGCGATGGTGCGCGAGAGCGATCGCGCGCCTTTCCCATGCATCACTGGTATGAAGCCTTTAAGTTGTGGTACCAAAACTTCAGAATAAAGCCCAAATATGGGCTTCCAGCAGTTAAAAGAAAAAGATTCTGAAATTCTTTTTTATTTTTTCAGCTGTGTGAAGTTTGGATCAAATCCATCAATTAGTTTCAAAAATTGAAAAATGAGTGTGGGGTTGTGAATTTGCCCCTCCAGGAACAAGCCTAAATAATGCCAGAGAAATTTTCATTCAACAAACTTAAATCAACATCATTAAGGTAAACAGCATACCTTTTATCAAATCAGTGCTGATGAAAGTTTGAGGAAATGGTTTAGTATTTTCCCAATTACAAAGTGTAACAAGAGGCTCTAAAGAGCCTGAGGCTCTAAAGAGCCTGTAATCGCTCACCTAGCAGAACAGAAGATGAAAATGTGATTTCCCATAGGATTTCTATGGTAACTATAAGATGCAATTGTGACCAGGTTTGCAACCTGATCAACATTAAATGAGGATCGTTGGTAGAGGGTATCCCAGTCATCAATCATGTGAAGTTTCAAAACATTTGGCATTTTAGTTTCAGAGAAGATTTTTCAAAATCGACAATCAGAATTAAAGAATGCCTCTGGCAGCCATGTTTTTCATCCAACAGGAACAAAATGAGAAACAGTTGTAGAGAACCTCCCATAGACCATTCCTGCCAAGGTTGGTTCACGCCGGCTCCGAACTTCCAGAGAAGATGAAAATGTAATTTCCCATAGGGTTTCTATAGTAACTATAAGCCACCTTTTAGGCCAGGTGAGCTAAAAATGAAAAATTTAAAGTAATTTGTATATTTTTTATACTTACCAATGGCCCAGACTTAGCTGGTACAACCTCAATAATATCAAGATCAAACACAAATTTTGAATCCTCCCCAATCCCCCAAATTTGCATACAAAACCAAAATTTTAAAGCCCTATCTGGCCCTCCATACTTTAGTACTGCGCATGCGCAGTACCCAGGAAGAGACCAGAATTGGCGCTAAGCATCATTCTTCCTAGTTGTGCCTACTAATGTTATAACTCAGCGGAGAGGTATGAGTGCCCACTCATGGGAGGGCCATCCCCATCTGGGTCATTGTTAAGTATAAAAAATATACAAATTACTTTAAATTTTTCGTATTTTTATACTAGTACCAATGGCCCAGACTTAGCCGAATAGTAAAAAGGCTGTAAGGCCTAGGACTTAAAGGAATAGCAGACTAAATTTCAGCTCCTAAGCCTGCAGGAGGACTCTCAAAGGTGAATAGGAGATTAAAATATGAGGAATTACATATATCCCTCTCTTTACAACAATAGAGAAGGATATACCACCAAAACAAAGGAGCAATATCAAAGTGAAACCTTATTACTTAGCATAAAAGATTACGCTACTTAGGTGTAACGAGCCCCCAATTTTAAGGCGAGTCCGGAATAAGACACTTAAAATTAGGAAAAGCGTGTCCGAGAGTTGGAGACTAATGCCCACAGACATACGCCATATACAATGCAATGAGCTGTACATAAAGATCAGTATTATCTACAGACAATAACAGCTTCATCCATAGTTAAACAATTACTATAAGGCCAAAAGAGGTAAGAAAAAATCCCCCCCCCACCCCCACTCTTTTTTGAAGGAAATTAACCTTCAAAACAAAGAGGAAAGCAGCCTAGAATCAGTGATAAAGTGGTACTGAATAATATCAGAAAAGAAACATAATATAGGTATCTCCTCTGAGCAATAAAAGGCAGACTGAAGTATATATAATTGCCTAAAAGGCTCTCGGTTACTAAAATCAAAAGCTTCTAAAATGTATGCTGCATCCAGAATACGGAGATAGGATGAGAACCGTGATATATGTACAACCTTAAACTTGTCCAATTGAATCCCAATGGAAAGTTTTCTGAGAGAACTCATATGCTTCTGAGCCAACCAACAGGCGACCACTTTCCGGTGTACAAGTAAATCCCAATAATGAACTTCCAAATTGTAACCGTTCAATCTACGAGAATGAGAGAGAGTATGAGTCCCCTTTGTGTACCGCTTCCAGTTGAAGACTGGATTCAGAACCTGGAATGGGATATGATTAAAAAACCTGTCAAGGACCGTCCCCAAATAAAACATTGTCCCTAGTTCCATTAAAACCAATGACTGTTCGGAAAATGAATATACAACTCCGAATCATGAAGACAAAAATAGAGAACGTATGCATAGATGGCCTGTAGGAATATCCATTACTGATCCAAATAGCCCAAAATTCTCATAAGCTCTTATACTGGCAATGAGCAAGAATTTAAGAGAACCTATTCAAGAAATATGTCTGCCTAATGATTAATACATATTAAGCACACTACCAACAGAATCCCACATGTACCCTCGCCTGAATACAGCCTGCATCATTCGCGTTATGTGATTTTATAACATGAGGAACAGACTTACGCGTCATAACAAAAGCAGATGACTCCGAACAAAACTTCTCAATGAAAAAGAGACTGAAAGACTAGTATTAGCCTGAGGTGAAAGTTCTGACATCGGAACTTCAATGCCCACCACACACGTCGACACCCCGCTTCCAAAGTTTGCATCCCATAGAACAAGTATTGAAGGAGTGTAGCGACGAACAGGCAGACAACAAGCCTGTAAATCCGAGACAGAGTTCCTGGACTTATGCTAGGTACCAAATTATTTATAATGGATACAATTATAATGAAGCCAAAATCATAAGTCCACTACACTCCCAAATATAAATACAGAAACAAACATCGCAAGGATACATAACATAGACAATCACAAAAATTTTCGAAACACATTAAATAAATTTTTTCGAAAAATCATGAATGAAGCCTAAGTACCCCAAGGGAACCTCATGAGCCCAAGTGTGGACAAGCACTTCATAATTGAAGCTAAACTACCGGATTAAGATATAATATGTATCCTAATAGAAAAAACAATAACTGTTTTAAACTAAACACTGAATTAATACGTATCCAAAATGTTGTTGAACAGACAACAACGTCAAGAGGAAAAACCAGAAACTAACCAACAAACAGGCACAGCAGAAGCCCAAAGTCAGTAACCGATCAACAACCACCTGATGCAAAGCTAGATCTTCATAGGAAGAAAAAACAATGCATTTGGTAGAAGATGCAAGAATACAAAATGTCCTGAACAGTAAAAGAACAGGACATAAGCACGGGGGATAAAGTTAAACTCCCAAGAATTTTAATAAAAAAATCTCAATAAAAAAGCTGAAAGAGCTTGGGAGTATAACAGAGGGTTCAGGAGAGGAAAGGGAAGTAACACTGACAAAACAGCAGTGGAGTCATAGTAAAAATGACGATATTCAGATGCATATCTTGAAAATGGGAAACATGATTAACTGTATATAATGAAAGTGTCAATGACACAGTAGCTCAACTTGACAAACTTGAACTTGGTAAGTTATAAGTGAAATGGCAAAATTTAAGATCATTGGTACCAATGTTATTTGGTGAAATTTCAACATAACAGCATTGTGTGGACAACGTCTGAGTAATCCATGCATTTTTAAATGTAAACTGTAAGACTGGCAAAAGAAAGAATGTTGAAACACAAATGCAGTAAGTTTAGAGGTTATTGTAAATGGAAACTTTTTTCACAGAAATGAATGCTAATCAATAGCTCTTATCAAAAAACAATCCTATGATAAATGTGGCCTGTAGGCCATGTCAAAGAAGTTCAGGGAAGGTCGTCGCCAGCGGCAACATTTTTTGACAGAAATTAAAGAAAATCGATAGCTCACATCTAGAGGTAACACCAAACAAGCATACAAAGTTTCAAACCGATCTATAAATGTGCCCTGTAGGGCATGCCAAAGGAATATATTGATGCCTGACTAAACTAAGTTCAAAGGTTGTTGCCAGCAGCAACACTTTTTGATGGAAATGGAAGAAAAATCAATAGCTCCCATCTAGAAGTCATTCCAAAGAAGCATGCCAGATGTCAAGCCGATCCGATCATAAATGTGCCCTGTTGGGTGTGCCAAAGGGAAATATTGAAGTCTGACTAAACTAAGTTCTAAGAATGTTTGCCAGCGACAACATTTTTTAACAGAAATGGAATAAAATCGATAGCTCCCATCTAGAGCTCACCCCAAACAACCATACCACGTTTCAAAGCGATCCGATAATAAATGTGCCCTGCAGGGTATGCCAAAGGGAAATTTTGATACATAACTGCACTAAGTTCATCAAAGGTCATTGCCAGCGGCAACATTTCATGGATATCGAAGAAAATCGATAACTCCCATCTAGAGCTAACCCCAAACAAGCATACCAAGTGTCAGACCGATCTGATCAAAAATGTGCCCTGTACGGCATGCCAAAGGAATATATTGATGCCTGACTAAACTAAGTTCAAAGGTCGTTGCCAGTGGCAACATTTTTTGACAGAAATGGAAGAAAATCGATAGCTCCCATCTAGAGGTCACCCCAAACAAGCATGCCAGGTTTCCAAGCAATCCAATCATAAATGTGCCCTGTAGGGTGTGCCAAAGGGAGATATTGAGGTCTGACTAAACTAATTTCTAAGAACGTTGCCAGCGGCAACATTTTTTTATGGAAATTGAAGAAAATCGATGGCTCCCATCTAGAGGTCACCCCAAACAAGCATACCAAGTTTCAAAGTGCTCTGATCATAAATGCGACCTGTGAGATGTGCCAAAGGAAATTGTGGATGTACATACGTACGTACGCCCAGATGTACATACATACGCCGACGGACGAGAAGTGATAGCAATAGCTCAGCTTCACTTTGTCAAGTTGAGCTAAAAATTATAAAGTTACAACCCTGATCATCCAAAATCACCATTATTCACTTCCAACATCCTGCAACACTATTGATTCCATGAAACCCATCATTGATTTGTGTCTGGCATCTTCAAAAATGAGAATTTATTGCACAGATGTCAGTTCAAACGTTTGCAGACTTGGCCAAACAAAAGAATGATGCTTGGCACCAATTCCGGTCTCTTCCTGGGTACTGCGCATGCACAGTCCTAAAGTATGGAGGGCCAGATAGAACTTTCCAATTTCGGTTTTGTATGCAAATTTTGGGGATTGGGGGGGGGGGGGGGGGAGGGGTTCAGAATTTGTGTTTGGCCCTTGATATTATTGAGGATTTGCACCAGCTAAGTCTGGGCTATTGGCTCTAGTATAAAAATATGAATCCCCATAAGGCAGCAAATAAACTTTTTTTTCTTGTGTCGTGCTCAAAATAAGAAAGTCTGAATTTTGTCCATTTTAGTTCCTGGGGTTCCCATGGAATGTGAATTTTAGGTTTCAGCACAAATCAAGTACATGTCACCAAATATTATTGCATACCAAATATGGTTCAAATTCTGAAAATAGAAATTTAAGAGTGGAGAACAAATATTGCCTGATGAATCTTCTGAGGACAAAATTGAATCTACACCATTAAAGGGAGCTGTATACAAAATTATTGCATCCAGTAGTTCCTGAAAAGAGGATTGTTCAGTGTTTTTCTTATTCACAAGGGTGTTAAATGGGGGGTCTCCACATGGTGCCCCTTGAAGCAACTCCTGGGGTTACCATGGGCCAGGGGTGCAGAGGAAAATTGTCTTCCAAATCTCCAAAGACCATTTTAAAAATTGTTAATGTCTCACTTTCACCTGGCACTTTCCCTGAGAGGATAAAACAAGCACTTGGTAACTCCCCTAATCAAAAATTCATCACTAGACCCCAACAGTCTGAAGAACTACTGCCCTGTCTCCAATCTTTCTTTTCTGTCAAAGGTTGTGGAGAGGGTTGTGGTTGATCAGTTCCGATCTCACTTGAAATCTAAGACTTTCTGAAGCATTTCAGTCAGCTTACAAACCATGTTGTAGCACCAAGACTGCACTCTTGAGAGTCCAAAACGATTTACTGTTAGCAATGGATACGCAGTTGCTACCATGTCTCATGCACTCAGTGTGTTGTTATCGATGGTGAGTGATCTGCAAAACTCCCCCTCTTGTGTGGCGTTCCTCGGGGGCAGTTCTAGGACTGATTCTCTACATCATATTAGTGTTTGGAGGTCATGAAATTTTTCCATGGTTTCGGTTTCTACTCGTTTTTGACTCCGGTTTCGGTTTTGTTTTTTTTAAAGAAAAATATTCAAGTATTAAAAACTATAAACACTTGGGTTTTTCCCAATTATTAGGTTTAATAAAAGTTCAAAGTGCAAGTGTGCCCCTCTCTCTAAATTATGAGATAATATATAGCGCAGCACATGTACAGTGAACCATTAATTCAGAAGACAAAGAAGATTGTTCACAGATATACATGTGCAGCTGAATAGCATTGGAAAGTCCAGTCCCCTCCCCCCCCCCCCCCTCACCACACACAAGACAAGAGGAAAATGTTGTGGTAGCAATGCACAACTTGGGGGAAAGAATGCTGAAGGTGTAATGATGTGAAATGTCAGGCCAAAGAAAAAACAAGAAGAATGTTATTAAGGTAACACATGCCCCCCCCCCCCCCCCACTGTAACCTTCACCTTGCAGATGCGGCGGAAACTATTATATGCAACACACCCTTCTGACTATCCTTAATATTTGTAAAAAGTTTAACAATTGTACTATGATTTGTTTCTGAGTTATGGCAAAGACACGAATATTGACCGATTTTTAGTGTGACCTTGAAATGTGACCTTGACCTTGAAGGTACGAAACCGGCTGTGGTGTGTGACACATCCTCCCATGGTCCTTTATAATTGAGTGAAGTTTGATGACTGTAGCCCTAATAGTTTTGGAGTTATGCTTGAGATACGATTTGTGACCCTGAACATATGAAGGTCAATTGTGACCTTCACCTTGCAGATGCGGCGGAAACTATTATACGCAACACACCTTCTGACTGCCCTTAAAATTTGTAAAAAGTTTAACAATTGTACTATGATTCGTTTCTGAGTTATAGTTGAGACACGAATATTGACCGATTTTTAGGTGTGACCTTGACATGTGACCTTGACCTTGAAGGTACAAACCTGGCTATGGTGTGTGACACATCCTCCCATGGTCCTTTATATTGTGTGAAGTTTGATGACTGTGGCCCTAACAGTTTTCGAGTTATTGGCTCGGACACACACACACACACACACACACGGACACACACACACACACAGACGGACGGACACATGCACACTTCAATCACTATATGCCACCTGCCTTGCCACCTGCCTTAAGTCGGGGGGGGGGGGGGGGCATAAAAATCCCCTTGTTTAGGGTAACCAGACCGACCCTAAACAATTATGCCGACCCTAAAAATTTTACAAAGTAAAAGTTGCTCATTCAGGTCATTGTAACCCTAATTTTTATCGGACTTCACTGTGAATTTGAAAACCTATTTTCAGGTTCAAACTTTTAAAAATACATGTAAAAATAAATATATCACACAATATAGATGTGGAGCAAGTGGTAAGTTCCAGTTCAGCCAAGGAAACCGCATTTGATAAAATGATCATATTACAGATAGTCTTTTACTGTTGTTGTTGAAGGTCATGAAAATTAATGAATATCGTGTTGAGTTTCGTGTATTGATACTGAAAGCCCCCAGTCCTGGCCTACAATCTTGAAAATGTTATTGGAACAAGTGTAGTGTCCAACTGTTTTTTGTTAATTCCATTCAAACAGATATGTAGAAATTACTGACAGTGGCCAGCAGATGCATGGATATTGCATTCAATTGAAGTGTGTGGTCATTTTGGTAATTCGATGTTTGTTTTATTTTTTGTCCAAAACCAGGTGGCGCTTTCAATCTCGCACTGAATGGGGGATTTTTAATCATTTCATTCATTTGCCATTCGAAAGAAAGTTTATTTAATACGTAAATACGATTATATTAGTGGACCAAAAAAATTATTTATTAGGAATACCTGGCTCTGATTTTTTTCTGTAATTTCACCCCCTTTTATTTAACACATTACACGAAGTGACAGCATTCAAGATTGTGCAGTTGAATAACCGTGTGTGTCCCGACTGACGGTTATCTCACGTTCAGGTCGGTCAGTGTTTTTAAATAACCGACACGGAGTTGTATTTTCGGTTAACCTCCCAACACTACATCATATATGTCCTGCCTCTAGGTGACATAATAAGCATGGACTAAATTATCACTGCTATGCTGATGACACACAGCTATATATCCACTTCTATAAAGATAGTGCAGCCTGCTCCGTGCAGCAACTAGAACAGTGCATTCTGGAAATAAAAGCTTGGATGACTATTAACTTTCTGAAATTGAACCATGACAAAACAGAAATTATCTATTTTGGAACACCACAATTAAGTAAATTGCCCAAACTTGATTTAAATATCCAGGATGTATGTATTTCTGGTCTTTTTTTGCTGGTCTTCAAGTGCCTTCATGGCCTTGCATCATCTCACCTCTCCTGAACTTCTGAATTAGTATGAACCTGCCAGAACCCTAAGGTCCAGTAATGAAATTTTGCTTTCACAGCCAAGGCAAAACTAAAGACTGCAGGCGACAGAGCATTGTCTGTGGCTGCTCCCAATGGGTGGAAGTCGCTCCCCAAAAGTATGAAAACCATTCAGACACTGAGTTCATTTAAGAAAGAGTTAAAACACATCTATTTCAACAGGCATTCTATCAGCAACTGTAAAGCCAAAGAGCACTTTTGTGGAATTTAGGCTTATAAATTATTAAGTATTTCAAGTAGTGTATTCTTATTGGAATTGTAGAGTTTTATCATTTTTGTTCTGATTATTATTATTCCACGCAGGTTTGCATGCGAATGTTCTCAGAAAACTACACACCGGCAGCACAATGAAATTTGAACTCAGGTATATGGTCAAACTCACCTATGGCCTCGGCTATATTATTTTCGAGAAAATTTCATTGGTAACCATGGAAATACATAAAATAGGGTGTTAGGGAATACAGCTGTAATGTCATAAACCAGTGGTACTGTTGTCTGAAAAGTGTGGGATGTCTTAGAAAAAGGTAGGATCTCTATAAGAACGAAAAAAAAAAAAACTGACGTTTGTTACGACCCGTAATGTAATAAATGCCCATAATGTAATACCTACCCATAATGTAATACAAAAACGACCCATTAATGTAATACGAACCCATAATGTAATAAAAAACGACCCATAATGTAATCAAATGTAATAACATGTAATAAATGTTAGGTACCCATAATGTAATAAAATTTTTAAAAAATTAGATACAAATTACACTTTTCCAGGCCCGTAATGTAATAAAATTCTAAGTTTGATTTTTGTTTTTTCTCTTTACTCCAGCAGTGCGTTCGGCTACTTATGACACATCCTACGCCTTCATTAATGCTGCCAATGGCCCCTATGCCGTACACAGCCAACATGTGTGGGTGTGTTGGGATTATGATGGAGAGTATTCCGGGACCTGAGGCGGGTATACTCTGCTCTGAGTGGCAGACATTATCCCTCTTCCATTTGTACCACCCGCGCAAACGTCTTCCTCAATAGCCTCTACTGCCCTGTCACAACCATATAGGTCTACCTTACCAGACATTCAGTAATTTTGATTCCAGGATGGTCATTTATAACTGCAATCATCATATTCGACTGGCTGTTCACTTGCACAAAAGCAATGTGGGTAGCAGGTTCCCACTGTTAATAAATGCAAGTAACTCTGGCCAAAGTTGCTGGGGCAAAGGGTGGAGTGGGTGCCGTGGGATTTGGGTGCACCAAGACTGGATAGTGGCGGGGGGGGGGGGGGGGGGGGGGGGGGGGGGAAGGGGGGGGGGGTATAGTGTGGGATACAAGGAAAAAGATGGAACAGAAGCTAGACGTTGAGTCAAGCGGCGCAGAGGAATATCGGAAGGCGATATGGTAGGTGTACTGGTATTGGGGATAGGGGATATCCTATAGCTCGATGGGATTTAGATTAGGCTACTTTCCTCCAAATTAAGCGTACGATCTATCCTCTGTCTCTCCAGTTTTCACTACTTGAACAAATTAGTCATTTCCCTGTACTGTACTACTATAAGTTTATGTCACACCCACCGCACCTGAAACCAATGAGCCCGATCCCAGGATGACACTTAATAACGACCACATCATATTCTCGATCCTGTGATAACATGTGTCAAGTAATATTATTAGTCCACCACACGGCCTTCCACTTAAACTACCTACAGTCATGGCAGTTCCTGGCGGTTGGCAGGGACTTCCTGCCAACCGCTCCTACTCTATCACATCGACTATTCGCGTGTTCATCTCCGCTACTGTGCCATCTTCTCCTAAGTTACACTCAAACAAGATACATAGCTAGACACGAGGAGTAACATGGGCGTATCCGTTTGACTGGGTGTGTGACCTTGACCATCAAACCGGAAACCTTGAACCTGCTGGGCGATTGTCCCTGAAACTTGGTGTGTGGTTCGGGCGCCCAACAATTTCGCCACAACCGATGCCCGTCATGTGTGACCTTGATATTCAAACCGTTGACCTTGAACCTGTATCTCGGTTCATGCTGGGCCGATTTTCGTGAAACTTGGTATGTGGGAGTAGTTCAGGACGCTCAATATATATATAAACTAATTCTGGGGGATACCGAGTAATTTCGTGTGGACTGTCCCAGTTCCATGGACGCTCGATCTGCTAGCATGCCTTTATTGGGGCTTGTCGGTAGTCGAGTGGTCTATGGCGCTGGTCCAGTTTCGCTAGGCAATTGGTGCCGCAGAAGTCAACTCTCATCAAGGCAGTGGTTCGATCCCCATCGGCGTCAGAGTCTTTCATCCTATATATAATATATATATATATATAATGAATTATACCATGTAATGCAGATGAAATCAGTGAGAATCAATCTCTTTTCCAAATTTCCTGCTTACGGTACAGAATACAGAATTCGGCACTTCTGTTATGCATTTTTTAGGATGAAAGATTCTGACGCCGATGGGGATCGAACCACTGCCTTGATGAGAGTACACTTCTGCGGAACCAATCGCCTAGCGAAACTGGACCAGCGCCATAGACCACTCGACTACCGACAAGCCCCAAAAAAGGCATGCTAGCAGATCGAGCGTCCATGGAACTGGCACAGTCCACACAAAATTACTCGGTATCCCCCAGAATTAGTTTTTTACAATGAATTATACCATGTCATGCAGATGAAATCAGTGAGAATCAATCTCTTTTCCAAATTTCCTGCTTACGGTACAGAATACAGAATTCGGCACTTCTGTTATGCGTTTTTTAGGATGAAAGACTCTGACGCCGATGGGGATCGAACCACTGCCTTGATGAGAGTACACTTCTGCGGCACCAATCGCCTAGCGAAACTGGACCAGCGCCATAGACCACTCGACTACCGACAAGCCCCAAAAAAGGCATGCTAGCAGATCGAGCGTCCATGGAACTGGCACAGTCCACACGAAAATACTCGGTATCCCCCAGAATTAGTTTTTTACAATGAATTATACCATGTCATGCAGATGAAATCAGTGAGAATCAATCTCTTTTCCAAATTTCCTGCTTACGGTACAGAATACAGAATTCGGCACTTCTGTTATGCGTTTTTTAGGATGAAAGACTCTGACGCCGATGGGGATCGAACCACTGCCTTGATGAGAGTACACTTCTGCGGCACCAATCGCCTAGCGAAACTGGACCAGCGCCATAGACCACTCGACTACCGACAAGCCCCAAAAAAGGCATGCTAGCAGATCGAGCGTCCATGGAACTGGCACAGTCCACACGAAAATACTCGGTATCCCCCAGAATTAGTTTTTTACAATGAATTATACCATGTCATGCAGATGAAATCAGTGAGAATCAATCTCTTTTCCAAATTTCCTGCTTACGGTACAGAATACAGAATTCGGCACTTCTGTTATGCGTTTTTTAGGATGAAAGACTCTGACGCCGATGGGGATCGAACCACTGCCTTGATGAGAGTACACTTCTGCGGCACCAATCGCCTAGCGAAACTGGACCAGCGCCATAGACCACTCGACTACCGACAAGCCCCCAAAAAGGCATGCTAGCAGATCGAGCGTCCATGGAACTGGCATAGTCCACACGAAATTACTCGGTATCCCCCAGAATTAGTTTTTTACAATGAATTATACCATGTAATGCAGATGAAATCAGTGAGAATCAATCTCTTTTCCAAATTTCCTGCTTACGGTACAGAATCCTAAAAAATGCATAAGCATAACAGAAGTGCCGAATTCTGTATTCTGTACCGTAAGCAGGAAATTTGGAAAAGAGATTGATTCTCACTGATTTCATCTGCATTACATGGTATAATTCATTGTAAAAAACTAATTCTGGGGGATACCGAGTAATTTCGTGTGGACTGTGCCAGTTCCATGGACGCTCGATCTGCTAGCAGGCCTTTTTTGGGGCTTGTCGGTAGTCGAGTGGTCTATGGCGCTGGTCCAGTTTCACTAGGCGATTGGATCCGCAGAAGTGTACTCTCATCAAGGCAGTGGTTCGACCCCCATCGGCGTCAGAGTATATATATATATATATATATATATAGAGAGAGAGAGAGAGAGGAGAGAGAGAGAGAGAGAGAGAGAGAGAGAGAGAGAGAGAGCCCCGAACTACCCCCACATACCAAGTTTCACGCAAATCGGCCCAACATGAGCCGAGATATAGGTTCAAGGTCAACGGTGTGAATATCAATCAAGGTCACACATGACGGGTATCGGGTGTGGCAAAATTGTTGGGCGTCCGAACCACACACCAAGTTTCATAAAAATCGGCCCATACACAGGTTCAAGGTCACCGGATTGATGGTCAAGGTCACACCTCACGGTCAAACGGATATGCCCATGTTACACCTGGTGTTTAGCTACGTATGTTGTTTGAGTGTAGCCTAGGAGAAGATGGCACAATAGCGGGGATGAACACGCGAATAGTCGATGTGATAGAGTATGCGGTTGGCAGGAAGTTCCTGCCAACCGCCAGGAACTGTCAGGAAATGTAGGTGGTTTAAGTGGTAGTCCCCACAGGTCAGAAAATGCTGTGGAATGTTTTTCCAATCAACATAATCTCAAGAACCACCAAAACTACTCTCTATTATAGATCTGCATTCGTCCTGTGCATACTATGAGTGATGCCACACCACTGGTGAAATTTGTTTGAGAATGCAATCCCCTGAGCTCAATACAAAGAGGCTGCTTTGTACAACCAAGTGATGTGCACATTAACTCGACTCAGTTGCTGGTCACAGCCACAGGTGAACATGACATACTCTTAACCAATCTTCTCGCAAATGTGGCCTGCGTGGATGATAGCAGTCTACAAGGCGTTTAACTTGCTTCGGTTCATATCAATTGAGGGTGTTCAATCTGTGGTGTGTTGAGGTTTTAGAAAAATAACACTGAGAGGAGTTGAAACCATTTCACTCAGGGCTGTCACTATTGAAACTGATACAATTTTTATTGAAAATGTAAGGTCTTTCTTGCATGTGCGAAGTGCAAACTATTTGACTGGAAAGAATTTGATAATATTACTTGACACGTGATCATGGGACCGGGAATATGATGTGGTCGTTATTAAGTGTGGTCCTGGGCTCGGGCTCATTGGTTTCAAGGTGCGGAGGGTGCGACATGAACTTATAGTAGTACAGTACAGGGAAATTACTAATTTGCTTAGGTAGTGAAAATTGAAGAGACAGAGGATAGATTGTACGCTTAATTTGGAGCAAAGTAGCCTAATCCAAATCCCATCGAGCTATAGGATATCCCCCATTCCAATACCAGTACACTCACCATATCGCCTCCCGATATTCTTCTGCGCCGGTTGACTCAACGTCTTGCTTCTGTTCTATCTTTTCCTTGTATCCCACACTATATGCCCCCCCCCCCCCCCCCCCACACTATCCGGTTATTGTGCACCCAAACCCCACTGCACCCCACTACACCCTCTGCCTCAGCAACTTTGGCCAGAATTGCTTGCACTTATTAACAGTATAGGAACCTGCTACCCGCATTGCTTTTATGCAAGTGAACAGCCGGTCGAATATGATGATTGCAGTTATAAATGACCATCCTGGAATCAAAATTATTGAATGTCTTGTAAGGTAGACCTATATGATTGTGGCAGGGCAGTAGAGGCTATCGAGGAAGTCGTTTGCGTGGGTGGTACAAATGGAAGAGGGATAATGCCTGTCACTCATAGTAGAGTATACCCGCCCCAGGTCCCGGAATACTCTCTATCGTAATCCCAACACACCCACACATGTTGGCTGTGTACGGCATAGGGGCCATTGGCAGCATTGATGAAGGCGCAGGATGTGTCATAAGTAGCCGAACGCACTGCTGGAGTAAAGAGAAAAAACAAAAATCAAGCTTAGAATTTTATTACATTACGGGCCTGGAAAAGTGTAATTTGTATCTAATTTTTTTAAATTTTTATTACATTATGGGTACCTAACATTTATTACACGTTATTACATTTATTACATTATGGGTTGTTTTTTATTACATTATGGGTTCGTATTACATTATGGGTCGTTTTTGTATTACATTATGGGTAGGTATTACATTATGGGCATTTATTACATTACGGGTCGTAACAACGTATTTCCAGCGTCCATGTGAAAAAGAGGCTCAAAGATCTGGTTTGTAAAAAAAAAAGACCACTTTCTAAGCACATTTTCCTTAATAATTCCGTAGTCAATGTGTCTATATGGGTGAAATTAACAAAAGTTGTGAAACGCCAGAGTCTGCGTATTTAGGAAGAAAACAGGTTTTTCTGCAGGTATTACCATGGATTTCAGGAGGAGGCTAATTTTCCCCAAAAGTGGCCAGTTAAGGCATTTGGCGCAATATCTCAATAACTATTCAAGCTAGCCAGTTAAAATTTAGCAACTTCATAGTATGAACCATGGCCGAACAGTTGACGCTGAATTGTCCCCAAACTTTTTGGGATGGTTGATGTTACCATGGTAACAAGGTCCAATGAAAGTGTCAATGACACTGTAGATCAACTTGTCAAGACATGTACATGTATAGTATGTGACACAGCAATGACAAACATCTAGGTAATGACCTGATAACAAATGTACATATAAAGTATTGTAACGGTCTGTACATAAATACTGGCCGTAGCCTGTAACAAATGTATATGTAAAGTATTGTAAAGGTGGGTGACAGTCAGATGCTAAATAGAAAAGAAATCTTTGAGTCCCAGAGTGGGGCTGACTGAACCCCCCCAAATATTTGTTCTCATAGCACAGTGATAACAAAGGCACGCCCAAAACACACTCATTCCTGTCCCAAGGTGAAAACAAAGGTACCCAAGAAGTTTCGTGAAGATCAGTTCATAAATACGAACTGTATAGAAGTTGTGACAAAAAACTGATTGGGCCTAATTTTGGTACAAAATGGCCACTGGCAGCCATCTTGAATTTTGGACCGCACTCAGAAACACTCGTTCTTGTCCCAAGGTGATAACAAAGGTACCCAAGAAGTTTTATGAAGATCGATTGATAAATACAGCCTCTAGCCCGAGCCGTATTGACATGTGCACTTACAGTGTATAAGTTGGACTAAATAAATCAAAATTCATCTAATTTGCATAATTTCTGCACGAGAAAAAAACCCGTACTGTATGTGATGTATTCCATTTTACTAAACATTCCTATAAAAATTTATTCAAATCAGAACTTTCATACAGAAGTTCTGTACAAAAGACTGATCGCACTAATTTTGGTACAAAATGGCTGCTGGTGGCCATCTTGAATTTTGGACCGCATCCCAAAACACTCGTTTCGACCCAAGGCGATAACAAAGGTACCCAAGAAGTTTTGTTAAGATTGGTTCATAAATACGGCCTCTAGCCTGAGCCGTATAGAAGTTGTGTACAAAAAACTGATTAGACCTAATTTCGGTACGAATTGGCCACTGGCAGCCATCTTGAATTTTGGACGGCACTCAGAAACACTCGTTCTCATCCCAAGGTGATAACAGAGGTACCCAACAAGATTCGTGAAGATCGGTTGATAAATACAGCCACTAGCCCGAGCCGTATTGACATGTGCACTTACTGTGTGTAAGTACTTTCATATGGAAGTTCTGTGCAAAAATCTGATTGCACCTAATTTTGTACAAAATGGCTGCCATCGGCCATCTTGAATTTCGGACCGCACCCAAAAACACTCGTTCTCGTCCCACGGTGATACCAAAGGTACCCAAGAAGTTTCGTAAAGATCGGTTTATAAATACGGCCTCTAGCCCGAGCCGTATTGGCATTTGCACTTACAGTGCTGAAAGTAACACTAAATACATCAAAGTTAGTCTAATTTGTATAATTTACATACGAGAAAAAAACCTGTATTATACGTGATGTATCCCATGGTACTAAACATTCATACAAAAAATTATTCAAATCAGCACTTTCATATGGAAGTTCTGTACAAAAAACAGATTTCTGCATCGTCGGTACAAAATGGCGACTGGCGGCCAACTTGAATTTCGGATCGGACCCCAAAACACTCATTCTCGTCCCACGGTGATAACAAAGGTACCCAAGAAGTTTCCTAAAGATCGGTTCATAAATACGACCTCTAGTCCGAGCCGTATTGAATTGTTGATGGCCAGACAGACAGACAGGCAACTGGCCATGGCAGAAGCTCAAATTTGGCTTTGCCAAAGTTGCGCTAAAAATGGACAAAAAACACCTTATTTCAAACTGCTTCTACCTCAGAATCCCAGTCGGGATTTTGTAAATAAAAGTCAGCAATTGGTAGCTCATTTTATACCCTAACAGACAATGTAAAAACCTGAAAACATGTCATATCCAGATTTGGCTGTAAATTGGGGTTGAAGCAAGGTACCCTCCTCAAATCTGGATCGAAAGTGGCAAAAATGACACAAGGCTAAGGTATGGCAACGGTATAAACTACAGGTGGTATGGACAATATACAAACAAATGAAAGTGTCAATGACACTGTAGCTCAACTTGTCAAGACATGTACATGTATAGTATGTGACACAGCAATGACAAACATCTAGGTAATGACCTGATAACAAATGTACATATAAAGTATTGTAACGGCCTGTAACAAATGTATAGGTAAAGTATTGTAAAGGTGGGTGACAGTCAGATACTAAATAGAAAAGAAATCTTTGAGTCCCAGAGTGGGTCTGACTGAACCCCAAAATATTTGTTCTCATAGCACAGTGATAACAAAGGCACGCCCAAAACACACTCATTCCTGTCCCAAGGTGAAAACAAAGGTACCCAAGAAGTTTCAAGAAGATCAGTTCATAAATACGAGCTGTATAGAAGTTGTGACAAAAAACTGATTGGACCTAATTTCGGTACAAAATGGCCACTGGCAGCCATCTTGAATTTTGGACCGCACTCAGAAACACTCGTTCTCGTCCCAAGGTGATAACAAAGGTACCCAAGAAGTTTCGTGAAGATCGGTTCATAAATACAGCCTCTAGCCCGAAACATATTGACATGTGCACTTACAGTGTATAAGTAGCACTACATAAATCAAAATTCATCTAATTTGCATAATTTCTGCACGAGAAAAAAACCCGTACTATATGTGATGTATTCCATTTTACTAAACATTCATACAAAAATTTATTCAAATCAGAACTTTCATACACAAGTTCTGTACAAAAGACTGATTGCACTAATTTTGGTACACAATGGTTGCTGGTGGCCATCTTGAATTTTGGACCACACCCAAAAACACTCGTTCTCATCCCACGATGATAACGAAGGTACCCAAGACGTTTCGTAAAGATGGGTTCATAAATACGGCCTCTAGCATGAGCCATACAGAAGTTGTGTACAAAAAACTGATTAGACCTAATTTTCGTACGAAATGGCCACTGGCAGCCATCTTGAATTTTGGACTGCACTCAGAAACACTCGTTATCATCCCAAGGTGATAACAGAGGTACCCAAGAAGTTTTGTGAAGATCGGTTGATAAATACAGCCTCTAGCCCGAGCCGTATTGACATGCATGTATATGTGTACTTACTGTGTGTAAGTAGCACTGAAAAAATCAAAGTTCATCTAATTTGCATAATTTCTGCATGAGAAAAAAACCCATATTATATGTGATGTATCCCATGGTACAAAACATTCACACAAAAAATTATTCAAGTCAGCACTTTCACATGGAAGTTCTGTGCAAAAATCTGATTGCACCTAATTTTGTACAAAATGGCTGCCTTCGGCCATCTTGAATTTTGGACCGCACCCAAAAACACTCGTTCTCGTCCCACGGTGATACCAAAGGTACCCAAGAAGTTTCGTAAAGATCGGTTTATAAATACGGCCTCTGTTGGCATTTGCACTTTCATAAAGATCGGTTCATAAATACGGCCTCTAGCCCGAGCCGTATTGAATTGTTGACGGACAACTGGCAATGGCATAAGCTCAAATTTGGCTTCGCCAAAGTTGAGCAAAAAATCATACTTTGGAGATGGTTAGGCAATTTGGCACCCAAAACAGGGACTTTATGTGCAATCGCTGCTCTACAATAGTCTACAACACTGCCCAAGTTCATTCCACACTGATAATCGTACTTTCGGTTTCCATGTGATACATGGTGTTTCCACATGGTCCCAACACTCAAAACAGATGCAAAGATGTGGCCAGGGTTCAGCGAACAAATTCTAAAAATTTCAAGTCACTGCATGCATACATGTGGAAATAGATGGTGTATGTCTGAGACTGATATTTTAAGGTCTAATTGGTGCATTTCCATCTTTTCCCACCATTAATCTACTCACCGCCGGTGATTTCTTTTCACTTTTAACTTCTGGCGCGATTACCTAAGGTTTAAAGGTAGTGTCAGGATCCCTGAGCAATGTTCTTGAAGAAGCAACTTTGATTTTGCCGCATCTCTCAAGCCCTCACACTCAATTATAACTTTTAAACGGAACTACCCTAGAGAGGGGTAGGTCAGTAAGTCTGCGCACATTCCCGCCATATTGTTTTGCACCAGCTTGAAAAGGACCAAATTCAAAGCACAACCTCCACTCATCAAAATGTTCAATCTCTGCCAATTCTCAGCAGATTTCAATGCAATTTTCACTCATTGTTCATGAATAATTGCTGCATCACGTCACCTGACAAGTGACATGAATTTCGCATTGCATTATGTTGAATTTGAAAAAAGCATATGCGCATGCACGTGGAGTTCCCAAGGGGCTCATGCTTGGTTTCTGGACTTTTGAATGATATGACTGGGTTGAGCAGAGCTTCTAGAACACTGAAAATTTTGAGTCACTGCTCCAGAAACTCTCGCCACAATCCACTATACATGGAACAGAGTGTATACTTTTTATGACCTGCTGGCAGTCATAAGCACCCCTCTAGTTATTATTATTATTATTATTATTCTCGTTGTGTGATCTTACACACTCACACACGGATGCAATCATTAATGAAATCTGAACATTCAATGGAAACAAAATTTGTTTTCTTTCCAAATATCAAACAAGAGGCCCCAGGGGGCCTGAGGACACTCACCTGGCATGGTAGCCTAAATATCAAACAAGGGAAATGATTTGAACAAGTTGAATCGGCCCCTCCTAAGAAAAGCCTATACCAAATATCCAAAGATTCTGACTGGTGGATCTGACAGAAAAAGATTTCTAAAGAATATTCCCACAGGGAGCCCAAATATGAACCCAGGGACTTGGCTTTAACAAACTTGAATCTCACCCACCCCCCAAGGATGCTGCATACCAAATATCAAAAGATTCTGATGGGTGGATCATAAGAAGACTTTTAAAGAATACTCCTCATATTGCACTAATCTGAACATTTGGGCTCCCATAGAGAGCCCAAATATGGACTCCGGGATTTGATTTCAACAAACCTGTGAATGAATCTTCCTAAGATGTTATACGTGAAATATGAAAGCCTTTGGAGCAGTGGTATGGGGGAAGATTCTTTAATGTTTTTCCCATTACTGTGTTAAAAAATGATGACTCAGCATTTTTTCAAATTCCTGGAAAAGTACCATATGAAAAAATTGATGGCAATTTTTTTTTTTGACCATTCCTTTCTGCGGTTTCTAAGGAAGCTTCACACAAATAAAAATTCTCAATGGCATGTAGTTTTGGAGGCATGGGCGTTTGAAATTTTTTCTATTTTTAGGTCCTGCAGTTCTCCCATGGGGCGACAGGAAAAATGTTTTTGGCATAAATTAGGTACTTATGACCCAATAAGCCTTCATATCAAATTTGGTTCAAATCGGCCTCTCGGTTCGGAAAATAGATATTTCGGTACAATTTGGGTTCCTACAGGAAGCCAAAATATGAACCCAGGGACTTAGTTTTAACAAACTTATATCTCACCTCCCTAAGAATACTGTACACCAAATATCAAAAGATTCTGACTGATGGATGTGAAGAAGATTTTTGAAGAATATTCCTCATATTGAACTAGAGTTATAATTCGGGCTCACACTGAGCCCAAATATGAACCCCGGGATTTGGCTTTAACAAACTTGAATCTCACCCCACTAAGGATGCTGCATACCAAATATCAAAAGATTCTGATTGATGGATCTGAAGAAGATTTTTAAAGAATATTCCTCATACTGCACTAATTTAAACATTTGGTCTCCCATAGAGAGTCCAAATATAGACCCAGGGATTTGTTTTCAATAAACATGTGAAACAATCTTTCAAAGATGTTAGAAGTGAAATCTGATAGCTTTTGGAGCAGTGGTTTGGGAGAAGAGTCTTAAATGTTTTTCCCATTGCCCACAGTGTTAAACAATGCTGACTCAGCACTTTTTCAAAGTCCCGAAAAAATACCCTATGATAAAATCGATAGCAATTATTTTGGACCATTCCATTCTGTTGGCCGTAAGGAAGCTTCCCACCACATAAGAATTCTCAGTGCGGTTTAGTTTTGGAGAAATGGGCGTTTTAATTTTTTTTTTCTATTTTTAGCTCCTGCGGTTCCCATGGGGCGATGTGAAAGAATTTTTCTGCATAAATTAAGTACTTATGACCCAATAAGCCCTCATATCAAATTTGGTTCAAATCAGCCTCTCAGTTTGGAAAATAGAAATTTTGGGTGGGGTGAAAATTCTTGCCCCTCCCATAACGATGGCAAATATAGCCCCACAAACTTCTCTTGAACAAATCTGAGTCTACACCTCAAAAGAAAGCTGCACACCAAATATCAAGTCTCTGCTACTGCTGTTTCATGAGAAGATTTTTTAAGATTAAAGCACACTTTTTGGGCATGGGCCTATCGAGGGGCGGGGCAACTTAATTTGAACAAAATCAAAATGAAATGTCATAACAAACAATAATCTCAAATTACACTTAAATCAGTTCAGCGGTTTGGGAGAAGACGCAATTTGAACAAATTTGAATTAGACCCCACAAGGATGATGCACAGCAAATATCAAAGGATTTGGAAATGTGGATCTAAAGAAGATTTTCAAAAGATATTCCTCATATTACATGAAGCTGAAATTCAGGCTCAATTGGGGAACGCAAATATGAACTCACTAATTTGAAAAAACTTAAATCTGAGTCCCCCAACAAGGATGCTGTGTACCATATATGGAAAGATTATGACCAGTGGATCTGAAGAAG
Organism: Pictodentalium vernedei; assembly: GCA_031216915.1. Lineage (NCBI taxonomy): Eukaryota > Metazoa > Mollusca > Scaphopoda > Dentaliida > Dentaliidae > Pictodentalium > Pictodentalium vernedei. The sequence goes on along the minus strand of CM062296.1, from coordinate 341,908,190 downwards.
CCTATTTTTACAGAATATTCCTCATATTTCACCAAGTTAAGATTTGTGCTCCCATAATGAACCCAAATACAAACCCATACACCTTATTTGAACAAACTTAAACCTGGCCACCATAAGGATGCTGGGTAACAAACATGTAAAGATTCTGAGTGGGGGATATGAAAAAGAAGATTCTTAAAGAATTTTCCTCATACAGCACTAAGTTAAATTTCTGGCTAAAAAACTCAAATATGAACTGAAGGACTTAATTTTAACAAACTTAAATTTTACCCCCATAAGGATGCTGTATATCAAATGTTAAAGATTCTTATTTGTGGATCTGACGAAGAAGAATATTTTAAGACTTTTCCTCATATTGCACTAAGTTAAAATTTGGGCTCCCATAGGAATCCCAATAAGAACTTGTGCACAATCTTGAATCGGATCCCCTCTGGATGTCGTATACAAAATATCGAAAAATTCTGATTGCTAGTTCTGGACAAAAATTTTTTCTCATTTTTTAAAAGTGCAGACTCAGCAATTGTCAATTACACTGCCCCTCTCCCCCTCCCTCCCAAATTACACCCCATGACACAAACAATTGATATTTTTTAGACAAAATCAATTCTACATGTCCTAAGGATGCTGTGTATCAAATAACAATTCTTTTGATCCATGCAGTTTGGGAAATATGGGCATTTGAGCTTTTATCTATTTTTCTATTCCTGGGTTTCCCATGAGATGTAAACAATTGGAAGGGGGGGAGCAAGAGATCAAGTACATGTCCCCTAACACTGCTGCATACCAAATTTGGTCCAAATTGGCCCAGCAGTTTCGAAAATACAAATTTGGGGGAGGGCTAAAGATATTGCCCTACATGCACAAGCTCAAATATTTACAGAGAAAGTTTCTTTGAGAAAACTTTAATCTTGAGCATATAAGGAACCTGCAAACAAAACTGCATTGTGACTGGTGGTTTATGAGAAAATGTTTGAAGAACTTCAGGTTTTTCAGGCACTGTCCCCAGCCCATTAGACTTAGCTACTTCTATTGAACAAATCTGGAAGGTTATCCCCCAAAAGATACTTCATGTCAAGTTTGGTTGGGTTTGGTCTGGTGGTTTGGAAGAAGAAAACAATGGATTGTGGATGCCAAGTAATGGCAATATCCTGACTTTCAGTTTGGTGAGCTAAAAAGGTATATATATTGATTGTATATAAACAAATCACTGTTTTTTCGTGAAAGAATTTTGACATAATCATTCTGTATTTTAGATAATTAAGACTTACCCAGTTGTAAATCTGTGTCGTCCTCCCATCTCTTGCAAATCAACATATATAACTTCATATAATTTTCGAAGATTACTCTGAAAATTATGAGTAAAACATTTAACAACTGATTTTCTTTTCAGAAACAGGGGGTCTGCCATTTTGAAAATCACAGGAGAGCAACTAACACCCTCCTGAACAAATGTTAAGAAAGGCAACTGTTCCCACAGCTACATTATAATTGTCATCTCATTGTGACGAGAAATCCTCTACCATAAGCTTGTAATACCTTTCATTATGCAACTTTGACAAAGTTTGTGGACTGAGAACAGTCACTTCAACATACAGCCAAGAGGTCTTGGGAAAAATAAAAAAATTATGTAGTTTCTAGTCAAGAGGCAGCTGAGACTTGCCTAATAATCTCTGCTAAGCTGCTGAACCCATAAGGAGTGGTATACTAGAAAGTCTGGAAAATTACTCAAGACTTTTAGATGGTTAAAGATACTTGTTATCATGCAAACATGGATTGGATTTTTTTCCTTCATTTATCAAGATTTTCTCGTTCGGCATTTGCCACTCTCCTTATTTTCAAATCAGGTGGGCTATAAAAGGCAGGGGTGATGCTCACCTCACAATGACAGACATTCTAACACTTGACTATGAATCACAATATTAGGATCAGATCTTCAGATAATTTCTTTGCCTTTTAGCCACTCCAAGCAATTTCAAGCAGTGTATCACATAAAATGATTTTTAAACACAAAGACACACCAAACAGCAACATTAAAACAAATTGTAAAACTGATCTTTACACTGAAACAAATAATTAATTGTTGCATTGAGCAGTTTTGAAACTTTACTGGCTCTTTTTCACTTCTCAGTTGCAACCACCATTACCAAAGAAACATGTGAGGTTTGAAATACTGCAAATAACTTGTTGAACTTCACATAAAAGCTTTTGGTATTCACAAGTTCAATTATACCTAGGAATATTTTAAGACTCTTTTGCTTGACATAGCCAACTTTTTAAAAATCTGAAGAAGTCAAAAGTCACCCTTGCCAGACTGCTTCATGAGAGGCAAACACTCTCATGGGGCCAATTCTTATTTTCTCTTCCTTGGGAGGCAAATGTTCACCGTGAACATGTAATGAATTTCTACTGTACTAAATGAGACCACTGTTAATCAATTCAGAAACAAATTTACAATGAAGTGATAACATTAAGTTTCAGTATCCAATGCAAACATAATCATTAAGGATTAACAAAAAAAAAGCAAATTCCCATAAAAAAATGAGCCACTGTGATGTACTTCCATGGTACATATATGATGATACGCCTACAACAATAACATCATAAATGGATCATAAAACATTTCATTTATGAATCCAAGTTTACATACGTTGACAACACTTTGTAGCGTACTCCAGTTCAAGAGAGTATTGTGTCAGTATTATTTGAGCGACTGAATATATGCATGTGCTCCACGCCAATATCTGGGCATCGCTTGCTACATTAGCAAAATCACCTGACTGAACATTTCCTTTTCGAGATTGATTGGATCAAAGATGTGCTGCCATATTGTTTTAACTCTTCAAATGGCCAGTTGTAACACACCTGTGGAAGGCAAAAATAAGCTTATACCTGATCAAAGTTGTGGGGGCAATACAATTGCCAGAACCAAATTTCCAGGCCTGCTCAGGTAAGAAACTAACCATCAGTGACTCTTTACAAATATTTTGTACATAGAAGTGGTGCCCTTGATTTTAAACTGAATTTTTGTTCTCGTCTTACCTACAATAACAGTCATATCCAGCCAGCATTATTCACAAAAACTGCCAAATTTTATTTTGAATTTTTACCTTCAAAGCATTATGACCCTCCCTCTTTGGAGATCTATTGGGTAGAGTAAGTCAATTCCAGATATATTCAGCTCGCTGATAGGCTAGCTGAAAATGACTCTCTCTGATCGTCTAATATCTCAATTTTAAGGATTCTTTAGAAACATTCCAATATTCAAGAACTTTTAGGTTCTTAGCAGGGATTTCTAAATACCAGGACTTTTAAGGAATTTAAGGTGTCACAGGAATCCTATGTAATTTGTGAAAGTTACCATATAATGCTGTATAAGTTCAGCCCTGCTGAATTACAAAATATATGAACAGGGCACACAAATTCTATCGAACCTTTCAAATAATTGGATTAACTATAACATAATGTAAACCATCCAAAAACCAATAGTGACTCGGTTGCTTCAAAGATTTAAGATAGAGACAATTACTTAAACTATTCAGAAAATCAGCCATTCAACCCGTACATCACATAAGCAGAAAAAATAAATCTGCGCAGGTTGTGCATGGGAAAAAAAAACTTTTTCTAGCAGAAAAAATAAATTTGCGCATGTTGTGCATGGAAAAAAAAAAAACTTTTTCATCGACCACTTGAGGAATGACATCAAATAATTAATATTATTTACAAAGTTTTCAGGAGAGAAATTTTATATAAACATTTGGTAAAAAGTCTCAAGGTATTGACATGTCATTAAACCTTTCCTCTTACTTTCCATAAATCCCAGTCCATTGCAAAAGCACCCTCTTTCTCAGTCTTTGCACCTCCTGGGTGATGTGATTGCATCTGTATCTGAATGAAAATCACAATTTCATCCTGAAAGAATAAAATATTCAAAGCATATGTTTAAAAAAATGCCTATATTGGGTGTACTATGGCCAAATAGGTCTGTAAATAAAGGAAATTTGGTGATTGTTAAGGTAATTTATGGACAAATTATAAGATTTTGTATTCAATGAACTCTATACTAATTTACTCTATAACCTATATGCAGATGAAATTGGTTCTGAAGATATAGTAAGTAGTTTTGCATTGGGAGGTTATATTCAATTAACAGGGTTATTCAGTTAAGAGTTATCCAGTTAAGTGGGCTCTACTGTGTTATCAGGGCATTATTGACTCAAGTTTCTGAAGTATTTTAGGACAAAAAAGGTTGAATATTTACGGCCTCACTTGAGAGTTTTTCACTAGCTCATGAGATGAGAAAACATGTATGAGCAATATCCTAATGATTTTCTGCAACAAATGAAAGTACTTTATGATATGTTGTTTGTTATTTGGAATGTTATGACCCTTCCAGCGGACACTCAAATAAAGTCAGACATTTTTATGGATTGAAAAGTTAAGCGCTAGTTTATAGTTCTTACAAATGGAGACCCTTTTACCCTCCAGACTGAAGAATCAGAGAATTGAGAGTAACTCCCCACATCAGATCACTTGACGAAAGGGCTGCAAAAAGATTTGGTTTTTGCCCACTGAAAGTCTAGCAAATGAAGCAGATTTGATAATAGATGACAAAGTACTATAGAATATTCAATAGTACCATATGTCACTGGAGCTCTTTAAAGCTAGCTAATGTGAGGAACAGACGAATCGACACTTTACCTACTGTAGGTGAATCTGTACTGCCAACAGTTTCCTCCTCAAACCTTCTTGCTACAAGACGAGCTCTGACATCCTGACCTTTATAGCACAATATTCATCTAGTGGAGATTAATGTCTGTCCACAAAACTCAACTTCTTCATAACTGTTGAAAGATTTTAACTTTTCAAGTTCTAACATTTTCGCTTCAATACATTCAAGACTATTCTCATTTTTTGGTGAAACAAATGTAACAAGCACTTCTTGATAAGTGTTTTTCACTATCATTGTGCTTCCATAGAACATTACCAGTGTCTATGCTCCATTCATAGCCATTTTGGTCCTTGATATTCCACCAGTTTGTGTTCTTTCCTGTGGTTTTGCCTGCATGACTAATGACTGTGACATGCTGCCACTCATCTCCCTCATTGAGTTTATAAAGAATATTGTCATTAGGTTTTATAGAACAGGCAGCAACCTTTTCTACTGAGTTTTTATTCTTAACAAAGTTCATTGTTGGTTGAATGAGCTGGGTCTTCCAAATCTACTGTCTCTAAAAGAATTTCAGGTGCACTAGGTTGATATCACGACTTAGAAACAGGTAGTTCAGTTTCACTAAACTGTACCATCAACTATGTCACTATCAACAGAATTAGTGTTTACGCTTGAAGGATTAAAGCTAACATTGCTATCTATTTTCGGCAAGCGATTGGGAGAAACTCGGATGAAAGAGCCTCCAGGTCTGATAAATATTACTTTTCCAACCTGAAACTCAACTTTGGGTGGACCAAACCACCATTCTTTTCCTTCCCTTTTGTAGTAAAGTTTGTCGCCATTGTAATAAAATTATTCTGCAGCACGAACACTGCTTATAAGAGCTTGGCGAATTCTTTCATCTGATTTGGATTCTATGTACAAATGTAGAATGTTGAGATGTGCAAAAATTTCACTAGTTGTGCTTCCATCAAGAGCAGGTAATTTGTCTGTCCTTATGTTATGTATGGTGGGATTCAAACACCAAACAAGCTGGTAACTGCTATAACTATTCCAAATCTGCAATGAATTTCCTGTCATATTGGCCCAGCACAGTAATATATCCTCAGATACAGTTGAATTTTCAGCTTTCAATTTTGTCAACATCACATCTCACATCGGTCACAGCATGTACATGCTCACAAAGGAACTACCTGCAGCTGTAGAAAGTAGTTCAACATTTAACAAAGAAGCAACTTCATGCATCTCGTCATTCTGAAACTCACCACTGTTGTCTGTAAACAAAGCCTTCATAAGGCCAAAATGACCACCCAATGAGTCATCACTTTATAAATTACACTACTTGATTTTTTATTGTCTATAAAAACTGATACTGTTAGTCGTGACAACATGTCAATCATATGCAAGATCCAGCTGGAATTCCATTTTTTTTTAGATCCATAGCAACCTTATCATTGAAACTCTTAGCCATAGGGAAGGAAACTACTGGACGTGGTGGTGTAACAGCATATGATTTACACAAATCACATCTGCGTTGTATGTTATCTCATAATTCACTATATTATTGCTCATTCCAAATGCTGGCATCTTTCAGCAGAGCTATAAGTCTTTTCTTAGGTGGATGGGCAAACTGCCTATGTAGTTTCAGCAATGATTTCGAAATGTTATTCATTGACAGATCTGCCAGTTTGACAGCCAAAACATTTTCAACAGAAATATCATCTTTAATAGGAATCCAATAATGTCTGGATGAAGTCAAGTTAAGTGTTACATTTTTACCTAAAACCGCAGGTGTGTAATTCACAAGGTCAAGTTTTACATCGACTCTCTTCAGATCATTTCTCGAAAGCAACAAAGGTATGTCAGATTTCACATCTGTAATAATTTGAATTTGCTGTCCAGAAATTTTTACTGGTATGATGTATTCACCTAATGATGTAAGTTTAGTGCCACCACCAAATTTAAACACTTTCTTTCCTTGGTAACATTTTACACTTTCTCAGAGCGCTGGCTCCAGAGAGTCCAGATAAATTTGTAACCACAACTGTACACATACAGTACTACTAAAAGCACTATCTTATACAACACAATGCTGTGCTTCAGTACACAACTGAGAAACTTCAGTTAAATCCAGTGAAAAGTACAACATTCTCTCCACGATAATGTTCTGTGTTATTAACTTTACAACTCGATATATTCTCGCAACTATCAGGACTTGATTTAAAAAGATGTCTGAATGAATTGCAGGTAACACATGTGATGGGTTTGCCATCAGCACCTGTAGGATTGATTTTTCTTTTGTTAGTAGTATGACTAAATCATTGCTGACTGTGCCATGAACCACGATTGCCTTGCCACCTCCCTCTTTGCTGATATCCTGCTGCCAGTAATGCCTCTTCATGAGCTGCTAGAAAAGCTGGCTCTAATTTTATCACTTGTGCATCATTATTTACATGTACTCCTGGAGTTTTACTTTCTCCTTTGAATTTTTTCAATGATTTTTTGGCTTGTTCATAGAGAAAATCTTTTTTAGAGTAGTCCATTCGGTCATAGCTAATAATTTATCTTTTTTGAGAACATTAGACCTCCTCAATAATTTAAAAGCTAAAATCTTCGATGGAAGTTGTATGCCATTTTTTAAGATTCGATTGCATTTTATATCAAAATTGGTGATGAAGTCGTTGAAAGTTTCATGTTCACCACTGTGATAATCTTCACAGTCTTCAAATTTATTGAGACTGTCATCAAGGTCATTGATATCTAAATTTTTATCTAAAAATTTTAGTAATGTATCCAACCCATCAACTTTTTTTAAATCATCCAAGGAAATTCCGTCAAACACTTGTGCCCTTATTTTTGCTTCATCGTCTTCAGGAAGAGAGACAGCTATAGCGATCCCTTGTTTATTGGGTTTCAAATCTGTAATTTCACACCAAGCTAAAAGTTCCTGTCTGTTACGCTCAAAGTTTTTAACTTTTTTTAACACTGGTGGATTCAGACGCACTGACATCACGAATAAACATGCCTAACACTCAAAATAAACACTGTGTGTATTTGTGATCACAAACAAGGATATTATAAGCCCCCTCATACAGCTGAACTTTTGTTCTCAGAATCCAATACCACAAAATGAGGTTATTTTTAGCAACCTCAAACGATCAATGCAAATAATCAAAACACTCTGTAAAGATGCATGGAAACTGTATACAAATGTCTATTTGAGGATAACTGTCTCGCTCTGCAACCATTTGTTAATGATAGCTTACCTCACAAGGAATCATTCAGATCTACGCATTTACACGTGTTCACTTAACTCAGTTCCCGCCACACGACTCGTACGTCTTCCTTCAACCAGAAGTATCTGCCTTTGTTGAAGTGCGATCATACTAAAATAATATCAGGCCACCATATATCAAACACGGTCATACTAAAATAATATCCAGCCACCATATATCAGACAAATGTAACATTACGACGTAAGACAAAAATATCACTGAACAAGCAAATTCAGTGAATTCATGTCTCCCGCTGGGCAGCAGTTTCAAGGGGAATTAATGCATCCAGTGGAAAATAGTTGAGTTGCAAGTGGAAGTTATTTTGAAGAGGCAGAACAGACAGTGCTTCAGACAGTGGTTATAAGATTTATTTTCATGGAGGTCACTGTCAAAGCAAGTAAAGTGATGTGGAGTATAACTGTGAGAATCACTAAAAATTAAGACTGTATGATAAAACATATTACATTAAACTGATGTGAAAAGTAATCCATATTTGAAATTTCATCGAAATCGGTTGATTTTAAGGAATGTTAGAGTCTGGAAACCGTCAGCCAATCAAATTTCAGCAACTTAATTAAATATGAGCGGAAAATGCCCATATTCGAACTTGGACCCACAATTGATGAAAGTGATCTACTACCCAAATTTAATCGAAATCGACTGACTGTAAGGAAAGTTAGAGTCTGGAAACGAAAAACACGGAAGGTGTGCACTTACTGTGTATTAGTAGTAGCACAGAATAAATCAAAGTTTCCCTAATTTGCATAATTTTTGCACGAGAACAAAACCCATATTATATGAGATGTATTGCATGTTACTAAACATTCATACAAAAATTTATTCAAATCCGAACTTTCATATAGAAGTTCTGTACAAAAAACTGATTATGCCCAATTTTGGAACAAAATGGCCACTGGCGGCCATCTTGAATTTTGGACCAAACCCCAAAATACATATTCTGGTCTCACAATGATAACAAAGATACCCAAGATGTTTCGTGAAGATCGGTTCATAAATACGGCTTTCAGTCCGAGGTGCGTTGATGCAAAGGGCAGACGGAAAGGCAGATGGACAGATTTTCAGTACAAAATTTCCCACATTCGAACTTGACCTAGGTATTGATAAAAGTAATCCATATAAGAAATTATTTCATCGAAATCGGTTGATTTTAAGGAAAGTTAGAGTTTTGAAACCATCAGCCAATCAAATTTCAGCAACCTAATTAAATATGCGCAGAAAATGCCCATATTCGAACTTGGACCCACAATTGATGAAAGTGATTTACTACCTAAATTTCATCGAAATCTGGTCACTGTAAGGAAAGTTAGAGTCTGGAAATGAAAAACATGGAAGGATGGAAGGAAGGAAGGATGGAAGGACAGAAGAAAGGAAGGATGGAAGGACAAAAGCATGGAAGGATGGAAGGACGAAAGGACACCCCGAATTTAATATCTCCCTTTTTTTAAACAAGAGGCCCCACGGGGCCTGAGGTCGCTCACCTGATACTGGCAGAGAGAAATTATGTTCAGCTTTAACCTCAATCTACCATGTTAAGATTCCTCTATTTATTTATTGGTGTTTAAGGTCACATATTTATGCACAATGGCTAATCGTGACTGCAACATGGAGATAAAGTAAAGTTTTGTGAATCGTTTATATCAAACAGTACAGTGTTGACTTATCATATGAAATAACCATAAGTCTGGAACTACAAATTAAAATATCGTCAAAACTGAAAGGGAGCTTCCTCGGATCATATCAAAAATGTTGTAAAAAAGCATTACGAAAATCCATGCAGGCAAAGTTGACTTAGTGTTCGATATATGAATTTTTTTGATTTTTTGACGATTCAAGTCCAATAACTCTGGAAGGACATATTTAAATATCGTCCAAAAACGAAAGGGACCTTCCTCAGATCACTTCAAACATCTGGTATAAAAATTATGGAAATCCATCTTGGCAAATTGACTTATCATGCGATATAGAAAATACAGACGGACAGACGGACAAATTAAAATATCATCAAATATGAAAGGGAGCTTCCTTGGATCACATCAAAGATGCAAAAAAAACAAGTACATAGAATGTCGACTTGTCAAGTGTGAGAAGTTGCTAACGTGATCTGTAATTTCGTTGGAGGGGGGGGGGGGGGAGTGGGGGGCGCGGAGCTGGCGTTCTGAAAAATCTGCGAGGGTGAAAAATCCCCCTCGCCAGACTGCTTTACAATAAAGTGACGCTAATATATACCAAGCATACTCACGCCTTGATCCGCCCATATTCCATTTTTAAAAGTTCCCTTTAAATGTCCATGCTAGTCAACAGCCGTTTGAAAACTTTATCAAGAGTTTCTGGCACATACAGAACAATTGCGCACGTGCTCTCCTGATAAGTCATCAACCATTCATTGCATGCTGATTACCTCAAAACAATAACTCTCGCCATAGTATCGCATTTCAGGCACACTGCCCACACATTCCAATGACATCAAACGGAATCATAGAGACAACGTTATCAGGATAAAACACATGCCGACTTCACTGATGTTATAAGTTTTAACAACATCATAGCGAGTACTGCATGCATTTGAAACTGACAATTCGCCGACGAGTGAGTGTGGCAATGTCTACGTAAGTCGGGGAATGTTTTTTACAGTATTAACACTTGAAATGTGGTAGTTCAAAGGTAACGGTTAATCGATCAAGGACTTTTTTGATCGATCATGCTGTTGATCGTCGGTTAATCGATTAACCGGTTAATCGTTTCAGCTCTAAACTTGTCTCCTTATAAGAGTGTTGGTGTTCCGGTAGAGTGCTGAAGGTCCAAATTTGGCTTCACTTGGGCATTCATATACAGCAACTTACTGGAAAACTATTCTGTTAATGTGCTTCTAATTATGCTAAGAGTGAAATTATACACTCTTATTTAATTTGCTTTGTTGTGATTTATGGGATAGTGCCTATAGGCACTCTCCCATAAATTGCAACAAGGCAAATTAATAACATATCCTGATAGCCCAAAATAATTCAGCACTCTACTAGTACCAGTTAAAACAAACTACTGTCACTACTATTAGATGGCAATAGATGTATACATTGATTGCCCAATATTGCTGTTCAAACTGGCTGACAGTGGCAGAGAGATGATACTATTTACCTAAAAGCTTGAAATCCTCTGACTAGTTGACTGTACAATTGAGAGTCGACTACTGGCTTGCCCAGAGTCGACATCGACTAGTCGACTAATCGTTTGAGTACTGGTTTCAGCAGACTGCCCGATTATTGTTTTGAGAATTAAAAGCAACAACAGCGGAATGTCGATGGAAATTTACGTCTCGTTGTGTGTATCAAATGAATAAAATCCCCACTCGGTTGAAAATACCACACATAAGTAATTCACTAATCGAAAACAAATGATATAAAACCCATTTTCGCATTCAGACACCGGCTATATCTCCCGGTGATAGCACCGGGGGAAACTGTCACTGATTTCACTGTACTGAATATGAATGTAGTGGGCAGCCACAATGTTCGGATAGCTGAACTATGGCACTGGACTTATGATCTGTGACTCTTTTTAATTTTTCAATTTTCAAAGAAAGATAAGTTTTAAGGCGCCATCAAACAAAACATCTGTGCTACAAAACTCCATATTTCCCCCGTAGATTTCTTGATTAAAACTGCCTGTGTTTAAGTTCTTTTCCCGATACTCTCCCTGTGAACTTTTCCAGGGACTACAGCAGAAAAACTTTTAAATTTGTGGCTGATTTCATGGAACAAAGTTGAATTTAAAATTGTGTATTTATCTAAAACAAGTTTTGTTGGATGACGCCTTAATTTTGTCTCGAAGAAGTGCGACGTTTCGGCCTTTTTGTCTCGGGTGTTTCGAGGAGGCCGAAACGTCCCATGTTGAAACGTCTAAAGCCTAGTAAAGCCTAAAGGCTGAAACGTCTCGGAAACGTATGGACGTGGGACGCAAAACGATAAAGCTGTTTTCTGTTGTCTTCAGAATCATTTGTTGTTTTCATCCGTCTGTTGAACAAAACCAAGCATTTTCATCATGTTCCACGCGATTGAAGTTCTGGACGAGAAACAAAGCAAATAAAGTGATCGCAGATCAATTGTTAACATGATGTTACCTTTTTCTCTAAAACACAATAACATGTGATACTCGATTTCATAAGAGCTAACGAAGAGGTACACTCGATTGATGATTTAGAACAGGTGTCGCTAAAAAGCGCCTACTGCAAACCACACATATCCGGCTTTATGATTTAGAACAGGTGTCACTAAAAAGCGCATAGTACAAACCACAAATATCCGGCGCACGTCAGGTATTACAACCCATGTTCCAAAAGCACAAAATGAGAATCTGAAAAATTCTGAATAGCAAATTTTTGGTTGAAGCCCTAGGCTTGCTCATGTTAGTTATTTGTCTACAATTTTGAAGCACAAAACCATACACCAGTCAAACTAAGTCTCTCCATTTGTTTGACCAACTATTCCTCAAGGTGCCCAGGCAATTCTGTCAAACTTGCACGTTGTCTGAATGGTTGACCCAGATTGTCCTTCTGTTGTATTTGCCTATAATTTTGAAACATGAAACCATTTACCATACTTCAGTTATTCTTTTCTCAATGGTGCTTAGGTTGATCTCCACAAAACTTGCAGAGTGGAATTGCCTTTGGGGGTGTCTGCCCATAATTTTGAAACACAAAACTATTTACCATACTCCATCTCCATTTGCTGACAGGAAATTCTTATTTCTGTACCAACAACTTAACCTCTTCCAATGAGGTAAACCATGGTCACCCTCATTCCGCCCTGTTGACCAAGGTACTTAAACCCAGACCCCTTTATAAATCTCCCCCACTATTTTTGATTTTTTTTTTTTTGTACAGCTCTATTCGGCTGGTCATGAGGAAGCTTAGTGCTTAAAAAAATGTTCTGAGCCATGCAATTTTTGAGATATGGCCATTTTTATTTTTTTTACTTTACTGTTTCTGGAGAAGATTTTTAAAGGTTTTTACACCTTTCCACCCCTTCTGGGGTCCCCATTGGGCGCGGTAACTTTAGTCACACAATTTCTAAATGACACATGCTAAGGAAGATACCAACCAAATTTGGTTCAATTTGGACCAGTGATTTAGGAGGAGAAGTTGTTTGAAAAGTGTTCACGACGACGGACGACGACGTACAACGGATGGAAAGTGATAAAGTTGAGCTCCCTTCAGTGAGCTAAAAATAGCAATTTAGGGGTGGGCCGTTAGCTAATTAGAAGCTGTGGCAGCCATGTTGGATGGTGGGCGGACATACCGAACACAATTCTGAAAGAGGACCACCCACTGGTTAACCTCAGCAAATTTTATTCAAATTGATCCAGCAGTTCTGAAGAAGAAGATTTTAATGTGTTTTCCTAATCACCAGCCATGGCAGCCATGTTAGATGGGCGACAGAGATTTCAAACACAATTCTTTGAGTGTTCCACCTAATGATCAATCCCAGAAAATTTTATGTGGCCCAGTGGTTTGGGAGGAGATGATTGTTGACGCGAGAAAAAGATTTTTTAATGTTTTTCCATTACCTTCAGTGTTAAAAAGTGCCTAGTAAGCACTTTTTCAGAGTCCCGAAAAAGTACCTTAGAAAAAAACCGTTAGCGATTTTTTTCTACCATTCCTTTCCATTGGTCATAAGCAAGCTGCACAGCAAATAAAAAGTTTCTGAGCCGTGCAGTTTTGGAGATATGATCGATTTTAATTTTTTCTATTTTTAGCTCCTGGGGTTCCCACGGGGCTACGGGAAAATTTTCTTCAGCATAAATTAGATACTTATGACCCAATAAGTCCTCAAAAAAAATTTGGTTCAAATCGATCTCTTGATTCAAAAAATAGAAATTTAGGGGTGGAGCGACAGCCAATCAGAAGCTGTGGCAGCCATGTTGGATGGCGGGCGGACAAACCGAACATAATTCTGAAAGAGGACCACCCACTGGTTATCTCCAGCAAATTTTATTCAAATTTATGCAGCGGTTCTGAAGAAGAAGATTTGAATGTGTTTTGCCAATCAGCAGCCATATTAGATGGGCGACAGAGATTTCGAACACAATTCTTCGAGTGTTCCACCCAATGATCAAGCCCACAAAATTTTATTGAAATTGGCCCATTGGTTTTGAAGGAGATGATTGTTGACGTGAGAATAAGAGTTTTTAATGTTTTTGCATTACCTTCAGTGTTACAAAGTGCCGAGTCAGCACTTTTTCAGAGTCCCGAAAAAGTACCTTAGAAAAAGACCGTTAGCGATTTTTTTCTACCATTCCTTTCCATTGGTCATAAGCAAGCTGCACAGTAAATAAAAAGTTTCTGAGCCGTGCAGTTTTGGAGATATGAGCGATTTTAATTTTTTCTATGTTTAGCTTCTGAGGTTCCCACGGGGATATGGGAAAAATTTTTTCAGCATAAATTAGATACTTATGACCCAATAAGTCCTCCAAAAAAATTTGGTTCAAATCGATCTCTTGATTCAAAAAATAGAAATTTAGGGGTGGAGCGTCAGCCAATCAGAAGCTGTGGCAGCCATGTTGGATGGCGGGCGGACAAACCAAACACAATTCTGAGAGAGGACCACCCACTGGTTATCCCCAGCAAATTTTATTCAAATTGATCCAGCGGTTCTGAAGAAGAAGATTTTAATGTGTTTTGTCAATCAGCAGCCAAGGCAGCCATATTAGATGGGCGATGGAGATTTCGAACACAATTCTTCGAGTGTTTCACCTAATGATCAATCCCACAAAATTTTATTAAAATTGGCCTAGTGGTTTGGGAGGAGATGATTGTTGACGCGAGAATAAGAGTTTTTAATGTTTTTGCATTACCTTCAGTGTTAAAAAGTGCCGAGTCAGCACTTTTTCAGAGTCCCAAGAAAGTACCTTAGAAAAAAACCGTTAGCGATTTTTTTCTACCATTCCTTTCCATTGCTCATAAGCAAGCTGCACAGCAAATAAAAAGTATCTGAGCCGTGCAGTTTTGGAGATATGATCGATTTTAATTTTTTCTATTTTTAGCTCCTGAGGTTCCCATGGGGCTACGTGAAAATTTTTTTCGGCATAAATTAGATACTTATGACCCAATAAGTCCTCAAAAAAAATTTGGTTCAAATCGATCTCTTGATTCAAAAAATAGAAATTTAGGGGTGGAGCGTCAGCCAATCAGAAGCTGTGGCAGCCATGTTGGATGGCGGGTGGACAAACCGAACACAATTCTGAGAGAGGACCACCCACTGGTTATCCCCAGCAAATTTTATTCAAATTGATCCAGCGGTTCTGAAGAAGAAGATTTTAATGTGTTTTTGCCAATCAGCAGCCATATTAGATGGGCGACGGAGATTTCGAACACAATTCTTCGAGTGTTCCACCCAATGATCAATCCCACAAAATTTTATTAAAATTGGCCTAGTGGTTTGGGAGGAGATGATTGTTGACGCCCAACGACGACGGACGACGACGACGGACGGAAAGTGATCAGTAAAGCTCATCCTGAGCTTTGCTCAGGTGAGCTAAAAAAACGGGAGACAAAAATACAATTACCAAGTGATTTCTGGGAAATGGAGGTCCACCAAATGAAACTAATTTGCGACCAAAAGTGACGAAAAGACATTCCTTATTAGCTAAAGAATGTGACTAACATAAATAGATATAGGTAACTAATATGTATATATATAAATTATTAAACATTCAGTGACTGCAATACCATACTGTATATGTTCCCTGCTTCTGTATTTACATCATATAAATATTCCGCTAGAAACCTAAAAATATTTATGCAGGATAGCCTAAAAGATAATAATAGCATTTGCCTAAGAAACTGCCTCATTTTATAAGCATAGGATCCATAACTACCAAACAAAGTCTAGGGTCAACATTTTATAGGATGAATATTTCAAGCAAATGAAGAAATACAAGGTCAAAGGAAACATACTAAAAAATGGGAAAAGTACACTTAAGAATACCTGTATGAATATATAAAATTAAGGGCTGAATGAACTCAAGGCAAAACAATACACATATAAACCGATTGTGGTTGTATCTAAAATGGGGGACAAAAAATAAGAAACTGACGCTAGTGCGCATGTCCGGAAGAAGATGAACAATAAGGTGTACTCAGGTCCAGAGGAAAGATGAGACATCGGTCTATGCACCATGCACTCTCAGCCCGGATTGGCCCGGTTCATTCAATTTTTCAGTCTTTTTGACTTTTTAGACAATGCTCAAAATTGCTATTTTCAAGACAAGAGATTAATAAGAAGCATAAACATATTGTGTTGGTGTGGTATGTTATCAAAGAGTTACCTGATATCAAGAGACCCTTGCTAGCCTTGAGTGCCCGCATCCTCTTACCTGGACTATCCAAGTGAAGAACGAGAGCATTCAACTAACGAGGGACTTTGGAGTAGAAGGTACACCAACACCTCCTTTGGGGAGAGGTTGTACCTTTTGTGGAGGACCTCCTCCCACACTGGTCCTAGGATCTTGGATGACAGAAAGAACAAGTTCTTTGGAGAAGAAGGAGGTTCGAATACTTACATAATCCTCTGTAACTCATGCCCTAGAATCAACTGTATCCAGCTGAGTCCATTTCTAACAGGGTATTGAACCAGGGGAGAATGGAGAATCTGTGGTTGTGCTTAACTTCAGCAGGACTCTTTGGAGTCAGAAGAAGGTGGCAGGTGGGGCAGCGTTTTCAGAACCTTGTCTCTGAATTGTTCGCTTCCTCAGAACCAGAGTTCTTCTATCGAGGAGATGGCTCTCTTGGAGACAGATAGGGAGACCCTTGATGAGCTGGGGGCTAGATGGCGGCGGGAGACCAAAGAAAAGTGACACCTGCAAAAGGAGAGGTGGGGACATGAGGAGGTATATGAGGAAAAAGACAGAAAAGTCCAAATAACAGGATGAAATTATCAAGGCCCTGCTTGATACACCAAACAATTCTCCATCCAAATCACCAAAAAGGTAACAGAATAAAAGATATTCAAAACAACATGAGATCCCAACCTCTACTCCCAGACTGCAGTCAAGACATATTTCACCACCCAAAAGGGACGAGTAACACAGTATTGTCTTTTGGCACACTGAAACCATCTTTCATTTGGTTCCTTTTATTATTTCTGAAGAGATCTTTTGATGATGAAAAAAGCATCAAATAAAAGCATTTTTCCAACAAAAATATGTTAAGTAAGTATATGAATATATAGAAAGGCTAAAGGAAGTAAGGCATGCAGAAAGAAATGTTTATTTCGCAGGCCATTTTCCTCAATTTTATGATGGGGGTGAGGTGTCTGTTTCTGTTAATCCAAAAAACAGTCCTGGAAATTAACTAGAAATATAACTCTTTACACCATCATGTGAAAAAAACAAAAGTTTTCATAAGTGAAAATTTCCCATAATTCTAAGCAACTACATCTTGTTTGACAGGGTTCAGTGAGCTCCATCAAACAAGATATAGCTGGTTACATTTTTAGACCTAAAAGTGTGAAAAGAGTTTCACTGAAGAGATTTCCAAGTACAAACAATAGCACCGCTAGTCTGTGGCATCATTTGTAAATTCAATCATATTCATTTTCAAGTTATCGGGCACACAAGCAAAAATGACAAATATCCAAGATGGCTGCCCTGGTGAACATATTAGATATGGCAGAAAACTGGTTATCAAAACAAATCATCCTCTAGTTACCACTGATCCACCACAGAAAAATAGGATCCATAATGCATTTCATTTTCATGTTATTGCGCAGACAATCAATGAAAGTGTCTGCAGCTGAACTTGTCCAAGAAGGGACTGAACTAAATAGAAAGATCCAGTAATGCCATATCATTCACTCAAGTTTCTAAAGAAAAGACATCATACCAAAGCTACATATGAAATCTGAAAAAAATCAGGTTGGGATGGGGGTCTGTTGGGTGTACTAATGGAACTGTTGACAATTTATATGTCAAATCCAAGATGGCAGTGGCAGCTATCTTTTTCAATGGAATGCAGAAAAATTGTAGTATAATTCCCATCTGGACATCATACTAAAGTTACATATAAAATTTGAAAAAGATCAGGTTAGAGGTGCGGCCTGTAGGGTTTGCTAATGGAATCGTTGACAATTTATATGGCAAATTCACGATGGCCACTGCCATCCAGGTTTTTCAACAAAATTCAGAAAAATTTGATAGCTCCCATCTAGACATCACACCAAAATTACATATGAAATTTGAAAAAGAACGGGTGAGATTTGCAGCCTGCAGGGTGTGCTAATGGAATTGTTGACAACTGATATGCCAATCCAAGATGGCTGGTGGCGGCCATTTTTTTAATGCAGTTCAGAAAAATTTGATAGCTCCTATCTAGACATCAAACCAAAGCTACATATGAAATTTGAAAAAGATCGGGTGAGAGATGCAGCCTGTACGGTGTGCTAATAGAATTGTTGACAATTTATATGCCAAATCTAAGATGGCCACTGGCGGCCATGTTTTTCAATGAAATTTGGAAACATTTGATACCTTCCATCTAGACATTGCCCCAAAGCCACATATGAAATTTGGGACTGACCAGGTGAGAGCTGCGGCCTGTAGGGTGTGCTAAAGGAATTGTGGACAGACAGACATGCGTATGGACGGACGGACGACAGATCACAACCCATCCCAATAGCTCATACTTGACATAGTCAAGTGGAGCTAAAATTGAAAGTGTCAATGACACTGTAGCTCAACTTGTGTAAGACATGTACATGTATAGTATGTGACACAGCAATAACACACATCTAGGTAATGACCTGATAACAAAGGTACATGTAAAGTATTGTAAAGGTCTGTATATAAATACTGACCGTAGCCTGTAACAATGTACAGGTAAAGTATTGTAAAAGCGGGTGACAGTTAGATGCCTCTAGCCAGAGCCATATTGAAATGTGCACTTACTGTTTATAACTAGCACTGAATAAATCAAAGTTTGTCTAATTGGCGACCGGCAGCCATCTTAAAATTACGGAGTGCACCAAAAAACAGTCGTTCTCGTCCCAAGGTGATAACAAAGGTACCCAAGAAGTTTCGTGAAGATTGGTTCATAAATACAGCCTCTAGCCCGAGTCGTATTGACATGTGTACTAACTGTGTATAAGTAGCACTGAATAAATCAAAGTTCATCTAATTTGCATAATTTATGCACGAGAAAAAACCTGTATTATATGTGATGTGTTCCATGTTACTAAACATTCAGACAAAACTTTATTCAAATCAGAACCTTCATATAGAAGTTCTGTACAAAAAACTGATTGTACCTAATATCGGTATAAAATGGCTGCCGGCAGCCATCTTGAATTTTGGACTGCACCCAAAAACACTCGTTCTCATCCCAAGGTGACAACAAAGGTACCCAAGAAGTTTCGTGAAGATCGGTTCATAAATATAGCCTTTAGCCGAGCCGTATTGACATGTGCACTTACTGTGTATAAGTAGCACTGAATAAATCAAAGTTCATCTAATTTGCATAATTTCTGCACGAGAAAAAAACCTGCATTATATGTGATGTATTCCATGTAACTAAATATTCAAACAAAAATTTATTCAAATCAGAACTTTCATACAGAAGTTTTGTACAAAAAACTGACTGCACTAATTTCGGTACAAAATGGCCATCTTGAATTTTGGACTGCATCCCAAAACTCTCGTTCTTGACCCAAGGAGATAACAAAGGTACCCAAGAAGTTTTGTATAGATCGGTTCATAAATACGGCCTCTAGCCCGAGCCGTATTGAATTGTTGACGGACGGACAGATGGATGGACGGACGGACAGACAGATGACGGGCCATGACATAACCTCAAATTTGACTACGTCAAAGTTGAGCTAATGACAAAAAATACAGGATGGCTGCCATGGTGGTCATATTGGATATGGCAGAAAACTGATTATCAAAAGGAACCTTCGTCTAGTCACCACTAATCAACCACAAAATAATGATCCAATGTGAATTTCATTTTCAAGTTATTGCATTGACAAGCAAAAATGACAAAGGATTATGCATCACTGAGTTTTTTTGTGCCTGTAAGGCTTGTCATTATAAGAAAATCAAATCCTTTTGATATATTTGTTCAAGTTATCCCACTAACGATCACACCCTCCCACCCCCCAACCCAAATGCATTATATTTCATTTTAATAATTTATTTTAACACTTTAATGGTATTTGTCAGTAAAAGCATACAAATATGGATATCACTGGTCCAAGCCAAGGACAATGACCCATCCCCCCCCCCCCCCGACACATCTACAAATGTGAGTGGTGCCTATCTAGCCTTTGTCTGTACCAACCCCCCCCCCCCCCCCCCCCCCCCCCCCCACTCAGTCCGTCCATTTTTCCTTGTTCATGCAAGCCCATCCCGGTGCTTCAATACATGGAGGCTGAAACATCTTGGGCCAAAACGTCCCAGGACCAAAACGTTCAAGAACCAACACAAGCATTCCTTCTTTCGTTAATGCCATTTATTCATGTAAATTACAACTTCAGTGATTTATTTCACAAAGAATACGATTCTAAACTCAACTTACCTTATAAAATCGTAAATCTATATTTTTTTCCCATTTATTCACAATTACCACGATACATTTCAGTCAATATTTCATCGGCAAATGATATTTAAAATTTTTTAAAACTGACTGAAAATCAAATGTTTGCGGTATTTACTTCACACTTCAATCGTGCATAACTGGCATTCTGTTTTACCATCAAACACAATTTATTTACATTGTGTCAAGTAAATGTGTATCTTTGATAAATTATCGTTTCCAACAAGTATTCTGCGTCATAAATTTATATATCGTTACCAACTTGACAACTTGTTTAATTTTCAAAATAGAAAGAACACAAGACTCGCCATTGAAAGATGCAGAATTTTGCAGAAACCGATGGGTCCCCCTAAACACCGGAATCACCCAGGAATTACTCCAAATTACCCGGAATTACTCCCAATAAGGCCATTTTGATTATGAGACTGGCATGGTGGGTCTAATTATGAGTACACTAGAGCCTCAATAAAAAAAATTCCCAGGCACAGGACATGGAATTGGAACGCTTGCGCATTCTTAGGAATGACGGCACACAAAACCTAATAGAGTGTTGTGCATACTGAATGCAACTGGAATGGTGTGTGCAAGGCGATAAATAATAACCAAATACAGAAAAAAATCGATGACCATTGTGTTTATCACACTCCTCTCATAGCTAGCGTTGCATACATATAAAATAAATTTATACCATATTTTGGAAGGTTTGCCAACAAAGACAGTGACAATAAGCCAGTTGGGTGAGGCTTATGGCCAACGACGTGTTGATGCTGTGAACCAGTGAATTCTGACACCACAAATCAGTTCGTAGTTGGGTGAATGATAAGGGGAATGGCAACATAGAACATCTCTGGATACTTTATGAGAACAGTTTTCACAACTCTGTGATTAAATATTTAAAATAAAAAGCAAAGAGTGAAAAATACGACTTAAAACTAGTAATTCTGGGTAATTCTGGTGTTTAGGAGGACCGGAGTCGATCACAGCCGAATCTGATGTCATTGAACACATTCACACAAATGTCTGTAATCTTGCGTGTCCGAGATTTCAGAAATTTGTAAACAGTAAAATGTGATGGATTTCAGGACAACTATTTTGAAAAGTGTCAAATCGGGAGAAAATAGGATGTGACCGTGAGAGCGTGAGTTGGTGCCTCAAATCGGGAGACTCACGGTAAAACTGGGATAGTTAACAGGTCTGGTCATAAGTCTGCTCAGTGTGATCAAATGACACTGGTTTTCGAACTAGTTCAAGACATTGTTAAGAAAGTCTCACATACCAAATATTGACCAAATCCATTGATGTTTGTTCAAGTTATCGCACAAAAGAGCATAAAACAGGCAAAAATTAACGAATTAAGGTCCATAACTCTGCTCAGTAAGGCCAAACCATACCAGATATTTTGGCACTTTTCCATATTTCCAAGGGCCATAACTCACACAAGAATAATGCAATCAGCATGAAACTTAAACTTGATCTGTAAGTCATCATTCTGTAGTAGGTTACCAAGAATGAAATCATTTGGTTGAAGCATTTCCAAAAAAAAAATCTGGAAAGCTAAAGTGTGACTGACAGACTGTCTGACAAACTGACAGATGGACAGAGTAAAAATGAAACTTGATCTGTAAGTCATCGTTCTATAGTAGGTTACCAAAAATGAAATCATTCCGTTGAAGCGTTTCCAAAAAAAGTCCTGAAAACTGATATTTTGGCGCTTTTCCATATTTCCAAGGGTCATAACTCACACAAGAATAATGCAATCAGTATGAAACTCAAACTTGATCTGTAAATCACCATTCTATAGTAGGTTACCAAAAATGAAATCATTCCGTTGAAGCATTTCCAAAAAAAGTCCAGAAAACTGATATTTGGTGCTTTTCCATATTTCCAAGGGCCATATAACTCACACAGAAATAATGCAATCAGCATGAAACTCAAACTTGATCTGTAAGTCATCGTTCTATAGTAGTTTACCAAAAATGAAATCATTCCGTTGAAGCGTTTCCAAAAAAGTCCGGAAAACTGATATTTTGGCGCTTTTCCATATTTCAAAGGGCCATAACTCACACAAGAATGATGAAATCAGCATGAAACTCAAACCTGATCTGTAAGTCATCGTTGTATAGTAGGTTACCAAAAATAAAATCATTCGGTTGAAGCATTTCCAAAAAAAGTTCGGAAAACTAAAGTGTGACTGACAGACTGACGGACTGA
This sequence comes from Pictodentalium vernedei, assembly GCA_031216915.1. Lineage (NCBI taxonomy): Eukaryota > Metazoa > Mollusca > Scaphopoda > Dentaliida > Dentaliidae > Pictodentalium > Pictodentalium vernedei. The sequence goes on along the minus strand of CM062296.1, from coordinate 341,885,434 downwards.
CAGACTGATGGACTGACAGATGGATGGACAGAGTGCAAACCTTTAGTCCCCTCCGGCGATGCCGGTAGGGGACTAAGGGGACTAATAATTGAAATATTTTACATTGTGAGTAATGGACCCCAACCATGTTCATTGTTCTCACCTTTGTTGCTTCAGTTGGTCGATTGTCCCATAAGTATAGCAGATTTGTGAAAATCTTCTCACCAAGGCTGCAAACCTGCACTCTGGAATTGCTCACAATAGTTTTGATGAAAACATTGAGAGCAAAAACAAGATGCTCAACAACTGCAACAGTTTTCTCTTGTCTACAAATATGGATAAAGTATTTGAAATAGAAATTACATTTTGGTATACACCTAAATTCAATACAATACTGGACGATTCCAGGAAGTGTCAAAATATTCAACTCTTTGCCTGCTGCTGGTGGCTGTTGCTACCCAAAACAAAACTACTCTGCTACCAAGTATATAATCCTAAGTCTTGTTAATAAAATGTGCAACTGTAAATAAGAGTAGTTCCCTTAACCGGTAGTGATTTGCTAACATGAAGAAAGCCCCATTGGATGAATGATGAGGGTCTGAAAGCACAATTGGCCGACTGTCACTACCAATGTCAGTTGGTCAGTGTAAAGTTTTCCGGTGCCTGAGTATAATTATGAATACATATAATACACAATGTTGCAAAGCGCTGCGTAAGCACATATAATAGCCAGTGGTAATTGTTGAATCAGATGTCTTGTGTATTACATGAAGTATAATATGAATTATCAATGTCTAAGACCACTACTGAAATAACCACAAAAGGTCTCTACATGTATTTTTGGTCACGACTGTTGGCCTACTCATTGAATCATGCTGTATGAATGTTGTATGCTGTATGAAGCACAGGATCAAACATGTTAACTCTCCTGGAATGCCCGGAAAAATCCCGAAATTTCAGTGTAGTTATCGGCCTTCCAGACGGGAATCAGTTTTGGACCAAAAATCCTGGAAAACAACAGTCAAATATTTCTTTCCCGTTGTAACTTATGTAAAATGTTTGGAGTCAAATCATATGCAATTCAAACTCTGGTAAAAACTCACAAAGCAGTAAAATATGGATTTTAGTAAAATTTATTTAAGAAAAGGGTATTTTATGATATATATTTCAACAGTGTTCATGTTTATTTCTGTTTTTCTTCAAAATCGGAGATTCGTGATCAATGTGCAAGTGTCAAAGTGAAAATAGGTGACTTACTTTCAAAAAATTGAAAACTCCACCTTCATTTAAATGCAGTTTTTTGGTAAATAAAATATATGAAAAGGAATTAAATAATATATATTTATTTATAGCTTTAATTCTCATTCCTTTTCCAAATCAAAACGTAAACAACACCTTGACCTCAACTATTTAACACAGTTTAAAAATAGGTTAAATTCGAATTCACTTAGTGTGCCAAAAAATTATGACTGCATATTTATACACAATGGACTTATTTTCTGACACTACATTTATCCCGTTTTTCTGACTACAAAACTGTTAACTGTTGGCCGTCTGTACCCAGAAAATTTCGAATGGAATTAAAAAACAAAAAAAATGCTTCAATGATGAAAAGAAAAGTTTTGTGCAGGGCACAAATGTCCACACATGCATGAAGGATTTTGATAAAGATACTTTCCAAGTACTAATCTTCTTGAAGTAACTGAACATTAGGCCATCTTTTCCTGTTAACATTTCCAGACTTGGAAAATTATTAGCTTAGTAGACTTTGATAAAAGCAAAGCACATGTGGTGGTGCTCTGTGGGTGGGTGGGGGGGGGGGGCATAAAGAAGAGGATGGTGGGAGGGGGGGGAGGTCAAATCAACTAGGGCTGTCATGATTATTTGATTAATCGAGTAACGATCGACAGTTTTTATTTTTAGTCAATCGTGGTATAAGTCGGATTAAAAAAGTGCTGTGTAATGAGATAAATTAACAGACTGTTAACCTTTGAAATGTTTCGCGATAGTTACTTGTAATATCCCATGGCCTTTGTTTTCTGCATTATTGTGCAACAACATAATTTTTAAAACACTGAGCCTTGCTATTTGATCAATCCCTGTTCTCTGTAGTATTAACCAGCATCCACTGATCAGTACTAAAGAGTATCGTTCAAGCGGTGTATTTTAATAATTGCAATTTGGGAAGTCACTGCAGAGTAAACAGAATCTTCAGTCTTGGACACCCGAACAACCCTCTTTGGAATAATTGGACCCGCAAAAGTGAGAAAATTGTCACAAGACCTACAGCGGTAACTTCACTTGTAGTACTAAGTTGTTACATGTGTTGGAGTTGAGGAGGTTTTATATTCAAAATTTCTAAATATTAGTCACAGAAAAGAAACATTTGCACAAATGTTGTTTGAATTCATCAAATCAATTAGAGTCTGCCGGAGATATTCCAGTGTTTCTATTTTACCTCTATGCAGAAAGGTACACATTCAAACCTTGTCAGTTTTAAATTTATTTTGTAAGTATATTAGAGATTGTTGAATTCATGAGAAATGCCTATTAATCGACTAACCGTTGACTAATGCTGGCAATTAGTTGACTATGAAAACTGATAGTTGCAACAGCCCTAAAATCAACAATTATTTTATGATTTTTTAACATAGCATAAATGCATCAGCATAACTGACAACTAGATCTGGATATAACCTGGTGTTAATGGTGGTCCATGAGCTGAAAATTTGCAAGTTTTTTCTTTTGTTTTGTCCCCGTGAGATCTTTTCCCTGAATTCCATCCCATTTCCCTGAAAATCACCCTCAGTTTTCCTGAAAAATTATTCTGGAGGTTAACATGTCTGCACGTGATCGTCATGATGCCCCAACTTTTAAGAGCGGTACACACGTGCGCAGTAAATAACTGTCCTATTTCTGCCATTGTTTTCCTTGGCAAACTGATGTTCTAACACAAAGAGTCGTCACATGATTACCTGACCATGAATTGCAGGTGTATGTTAACAAGATGCAACATCTTCGGTATCCCCCACTGAGCAGAAACCATAAAAATTTAAAAGCTGAAAGAAGTGGAAAAGGGCCCATAACTCTAGAAAAAAAATTGACAAAACCTGTTACTTGTGAATATCTTCCCCCCCCCCCCCCCCCCCTATGGTGGTCTATTAGCATTTAACCCTTTACCCAATGAATCGACCGCATCCGCCCACGTAAATATGCAAATTCAGCTGTTGAAAAATTTTTATTTTTCAAACAATTTCAACAAAACCATATCATGTGACCCCTCGTTGGAACGAGCTCAATGAGCTCGTTCCAACGAGAGGTCACATGATATGGTTTTGTTGAAATTTTTTTGAAATATTTGAAAAAATTATATTTAAAATAATAAATTTTTATATCGTCTCAATTGGGTAAAGGGTTAAATCCAACATTCACTGACTGAGATATGAAGGTTCAAAGTTGTTATGGACGGACGGATGGGCAGACGAATGGACGGAACCCATTTCTATATCCCACGCAAAATTCATTTTGGCAGGGGATAACAAGTACAAACTGTGACATAAATGCACCATTGAGCAATTTTTCTATCCTAAAACAGGATGTGTAAGTTCAAGGAGTAGCAGTGTGAAAATGTTACCAAAATTCTTTTGCCAATGTTTATCTGTGTAAGTTCAAGGAGTAGCAGTGTGAAAATGTTATCAAAATTCTTTTGCCAATGTTTATCCCTATGACTGCCGATAGTTGGATATCAGCTGACGTCCGATTGTATCGTCTCATTATTACTATCAATGATCTCTTGATACCACTCTTTTCAATTTTTCATCCAATCAATTGATGGCTACACTTAATTTTATAATGCACTGAAGAAAATGCTTAGCAGGTTAAGAGTTATTACAAAATTTTCATTATTCAATATGGACCATGCATTCTTCAATGAGCTTACTGTATGCCCCTCTATGTCAACAGTTAACCTTCTCAAGCAGAATGAAAGCTGCTACCAATACCAAGAGACTTATTTCTAAACAATTAACTATTCATAGATTAAATTAAATCGTAGATTCCTGTTGACAAAAAAAAGTTTGTATTTGTATGAACAATGGCAGAAAATGTAATCTGACCCATCCATATTCATTACTGTTCAGGTATACAAAATATAGTACATGATCACAAAGTAGACAGTTAATTTCAATTGGATTGCAACCTGACTGAGATTATCTTTCCATGTTTCTTCCCAGAGCATTAAATAAATCTCACCCCTCTAAAAACTAGACAGCCACAAAAACTACATATGAAATTTGAAAAAGATTAGGTGAGAGATGCATCCTGCAGGGTGTGCTAATGGAATTGTCAACAATTCATATTCCAAATTCAAGATGGCTGCCATATTTATTAATGAAATTCAGAAAAATTTGATAACTCCCACCTAGATATCACAACAAAGCTATATATGAAATTCAAAAAAGATTACATGAGAGATGTGTCCTGTAGAGTGTGCTCATGGAATTGTTGGCAATTTAAATCCAAATTCAAGATGGCTGCTGGCAGCCATGTTTTTTTTTTTTAACAAAATTCAGAAATATTTGATAGCTCCCATCTAGACATCAAACCAACGCTACATATGAATATGAAAAAGATCAGGTGAGAGATGTAGCCTGTAGGGTGTGCTAATGGAAATGTTGACAATTTATATACCAAATCTAAGATGGTCACTGGAGGCCATGTTTTTTAACGAAATTTGGAAAAATTTGATAGCCCCAAAGCCACATATAAAATTTGGGACTGATTGGATGAGAACCACAGCCTGTAGGGTGTGCTAAAGGAATTGTTGGACAATTTATATCCAAATCCAAGATGACTGCTGGAAGCCATGTTTTTCAACAAAATTCAGAAAAATTCAATAGCTCCCATCTGGACATCACATCGAAGCTACATGTGGAATTTGAAAAAGATTGGGTGAGAGATGTAGCCTGTACGGTGTGCTAATGGAATTGTTGATAATTTATATGCCAAATCTAAGATGGCCACTGGCAGCCATGCTTTTCATCGAAATTCGAAAAAAAAACGATTGCATCCATCTAGACATTACCCCAAAGCCACATATGAAATTTGGAACTGATTGGGTGAGAGCTGCGGCCTGTAGGATGTGCAAAAGGAAATGTGGATGGAAAGACATACAGACAGACAGACGATGGATCGCAACACATCCTAATAGCTCATCCTTGATGTTGTCAAGTTGAGCTAAAAAATACAAGAACATTGAATCTGAGATGCAATTTTTGTTTTTGTTTTTTGTGAATCGGTCCGGATTTTGCAATATTTTATTTATGAACAGCAGCCCCACAGGGCCTGAGGCACTCACCTGACAGAGTTGTTTAAAGAAGGATTTAATTAGCATCTTTGCAGGGGGGGGAGGTGGTACATAATTCCTCTTCATAGGGCTGAAACAAAATTTTTCTGCCTCGAGACAACACACCACCCCCCTTTTTGGGGAGGAAAATTGTTTTTTTCTTTTTCATGTGGGGAACCCACCCCTTCACCCCAATTCAACCCCCTAAAATGAAACCTCAACACAAAACTGTCCAGTTTTAAGTCATATTACTGATCCACTTCTGCTATTCCACCCTTTTTAACAACACAAAAAAGGGAGAAAATTCACAACCCCCCCCCCCCCCCCCCCCCCCCCCCCAAAAACTGCAGCTGATTTTGAGCAAAACCAGAGATACATAAGATAGATACTTCTGCAATAATTTAATGGTACTTAATTGTTCCAAATTATATCTTATAGTGTTTTAGCATGGATTATTGAGCTGACAAGCTCAATTATATTCACAAACTTGAGTGGATCTGTAGGAAGTAGCTCCCTGACACAATGTTGTCAACATGCAATTTTCAACAAAACCTAGCAATATTAAGTCATCCTTAGAACACTTGGAGTGGAATCAAACTTAGTTTCAATGGGATCGTGGGAGGCGAGCTGATATAGGTTGATGGGGTAGAAAAAGGCAAATAGCCTCCAGGACATACATGTACACTATATTGATACTATCTTTCTAACCCATCAGCGCCAGCCAGCACACTGATTTTGTGGAGGAATTGACAAACTTGATCAAATACCCTGACTTAAACCTTAACCAAATATTAAATTCATCGTGAATCATGGGTTACCGGTACGGCACAACTCTTTGTGCAGCCGGTGGACTGCTTAAGTTTGTAATGAAGCACCATGCAGTTACAGATACCAGTACCTTTATATAGTGTAGTAGACTGGGATCATTTTTTTCTTACACAACCTGGTTGGCTGGTTGGGATAAACTCCAGTAGTTCTGTGCAAGTTTTGATCTGCTATCACACAACAGTGCTACGCTCGGTCATGATCAAGAGATAATCTCAAGCACTTCTTCAAGAAAATTGGCTGTCATGAGCATGACTACCAGGTATATCACTTCAAAATCCAAGAGTTCAGGGTAGACTAGAATAGACGGATTGATCAGGGAGGTGGAGATGCAATTATCCATATAAGAACAAAGCTGGGCCCAATTTGGAGGACCCACATTCTGGGTCCATTTGTACATGTAGCTCTCATAGAGAAACATATTTTTGCATAAAATTGCAAAGGATTTGAGGTCCCTATAATTTGTTATTTACAGAACGAGATCGTTTGGTAAGAAAGACAACTCTAGTTAAGCCGTGAATGTAGTGTTTTTCGTTATTTACACTTTCCCTCCAATTTAGTCACAAAATATTAAAGTATGAACACTAATTTTGTATCCACAATATATTGTTTGTACTTTTAAACGTGTTATAATTCTTAGTTCATACTTTGCCTTTTGGAAAGTGGATTTTGGAGTATTTTATTATAAAGGTACTAATTTTGTGTGAACACCATATGTGGTGATATGTGCTGCAAGAATACCTGGATTAGTCAGAATTTCCATTATAACAATGTTCTTATTGATTTTGACTGGTCCATTGCAGTAGGTGTTGTCTAAAAATCGTACATAACGATTGAGATATAATGTGAGGTTGGATCAGCGTATTTACAGTTTTTTACTGCTGAATGTTTGAATGGCTTCCGGCATTTTATTTGGCTGAGTATTAGGGTGATACCCAGGATCCTTCAAAATTTATAGGGCAATAATTTCAGAGTTATCAACTAGGCTAACATAACAGGGAACTTTATTGTTGTGTTGGTGAAACAAGAAGAGGTCCAACTTTTTTGATGCAAAGTTTCCAGTTGAGTCTGATTTACGTTTTAAGTCATTTTATTTAAATTATGTTCTGTTGAAATTTGAGTGTATTTTTTTTTTTTTTTTAATTATCCATTAGTTTATAATAAATTATTTTTGACATAGTTAGGCTTTATCTTTGTTGAAAGTCCATTTATCACATTAATGTAGGGTTTTGAAAAGGAGCTACTGAAACCACTACATTTTGGGGGCTCATCTGGGATATAGCAGCCAGTAAATTTAGCTGACACTGAAACTAGATTTGGACTTAAGGCTTCATAAAAAGTGAATACAATGGACAGACATGCCATTGTTGATACTTTTTCTCTTACAGAACCTAAGGAGATAGAACAGCGTGCAGGTCAAAATCAAATGTCGTCATTACCCATGTTCTATGAAAATAGTTCTCCAGCGATTAGTAGGAATCTTGTAATTCACCAATGAACAGGAATGGACGATTTCAGTCACAAGATGCTGATCATTCTAAATTTCAGTGTGAAAATTATAATTAATTACTAATTATAATTTATAAGTTCCATGGAAGAAGCTGCAGACAGCTTGGGGAAAGTATGCAAGAATATGGCTACACTTTAAAAAGTTATGTAGATTAGCTTATCCAGATACCCCCTTCTGCTCACAGGGATAAAAATTTATTGCAACAGTTTATAAGAGGTTGTGGTGATGATGAATCAGTGAAATGTCTTTTCATGACAAATATTCAAACTTTTGAGAAAGCTATATTTACAGCAAGCAGAACAGTTTGAGTCATTTAATCAGGCCAAGAAAGTTAGAAAGCCCAATGTTTTCAAGCAAATTTCATCCCTAACATTTCAATCAGATGATAAATCTGAGTTTAAAAGTTCCAACTCTGACAGTTATAAGACTGACAAAGTCCTTAGATTGGTGGAGAGAAATTTCAAGTCCACTTCAAGTACTGATTTGGAGGAAGTTACTTGTTATTCCTGTTTGGCCAAAGGCCACAAAGCTTCTTTTTGTCCTAATAGAAAACAGTTAGTAAAAGAAAATGGGCTGAGGTTGGGACCGAAAGCGTAGCCCAAAAAGCAGTAACTCAGGGTCAGAAAAAGGATGGTGTTCTTTTATTGATCTTGAGATAAATGGTCACAATATGTCTATGTTAGTTGATACTGGTTCACCATTTAATCTACTCTCTAGAGAAATGGTTAAAGTTATTTGTAGAGGTTAAATGTCACAAAGCAACATTTTCCTTAGTCTTGTAACTGTGGATAGCAATCCATGGAAAGTTGAAAGAAATCTTACTGTTCCATTTAGGGTTGCCGGTAAATCCTTTAAAGAATTGATAGTGGTAGAAATGGTGTCTCTCCAAGGTATTCTAGGTATGGAATTTCTGGAAATGAGTGGTGCTGTTCTCTATACATTTCAACAACGACTGACTCATAATGGGAAAAGTGTATCTTTGAAACAAAGAACTTGGTGTGTGCAAGAGTTAAAATGACTGAAAAAGAATGTATTCCACCACAATCTGGGATTATTGTTGAAGGTCGGGTAGTTGGAAGTTATTCCAGGAAATGCTCCATCTGATTTTATAATTGAACCTTTTCTACATTTAGTCACAGTGGTATTATGTTTGCTTGTACGCTGGTTAATTCTCAAAGTCCACTTGTTTCAATTCCGGTGATGAATACTTAACGTAAAAGGGTGGAAATTCCTAGAAACTTTGTAGTTGCTAGTTTGCAGCCAGTAGATTTAATTCTTCCTGCTTCTCATGTACATGCTTCCAATGAAGAGTTATCTTCTTATCTCCAGGATATTTATGATGAATCATCTGAGAATCTAGTGATGATGATCAGAGGTCGAAGTTTAAAGTTTTCTTGCAAGAGAATGGTGATTTATTTGTTCATTTTGTTGGTCCTGGTTGTAAACTTGGTAGAACTGGACTAGTTCAGCATCATATTGATACAGGTAATGCAACGCCAATAAAATTACCATGTAGGAGAGACCCACCTTTAACACCTAGCACTCTGGTAGCTCTACAGAATTTTTCCCAATCACTGTTTTTCTCTTATTTAACAATACATTTAACCAATTATATCTTGTTTGACAGAGCTCACTGAGCTCTGTCAAACAAGGTATATTTGGTTAAATATCAAACTGCATTATGGGAAATATTTGCTGCTGAAAACTTGCCATTTTGACATCAGAGTGCAAAGGGTTAAAAAGCAGATGATATCGAATGAAATTGATCAAATGTTACAAGAGGATATAATTGTTGAACCTAGTAATAGTCTGTGGGCAGCTCCTATTCATATTATTATGAAATCTGATGGAACTGCTCGATTTTGTCTTGATTACCATCAAATGAATTCTGTAACTAGAAAGGATGCCTATCCTTTGCCTAGGATTGAAGATTGTCTTGAGGCCGTTGAAGGGTCATCATGGTTTTGTACTCTGGATTTAGCACAAGGTTATTGACAGTGTGAAGTTGATGAGGAGGCAAAATGTAAAACTGCATTTAGCTCCCATAGAGGGTTATTCCATTTCAAAGTTCTCCCTTTCGGACTATGTAATTCAAGTGCAACATTCGAAAGATTAATAGAAATGGTTATAAGAGGTTTGCAATGGTCCAAATGTCTCTGTTATATTGGTGACCTAATTTATTTATTTATGGGTGTTTTTAAGGTCACATATTTCTGCACAATGGCTAACCATGACCGTGACAGTTTTACGAATGGAGGAAGCTGGAGTACCCGGAGAGAACCACCGAGCAATGATGAGCAACTGTAAGCTCCCCAACATACCAACTCCACAGAAGCAGGGTTAGCATTGGTTGAAGACAGGTGTGCCATCAACGTGCAGTACGCCTTAGTACATGGCATCACCGTGCCCCCACGTGGGCAATGGGGGTGAAGTGGCTTGCCCAAGGACACAACGCGGTTGCCGCAGGTGGGATTCGAACCGAGGACCTCTCAGCATGCAGCCTACACCTCTACCAACTGAGCGACCGCGCCCCCTGTTGACCAAATAATTTGGGGTAAAACTTTTGATTAAACTTTGGAAAATTTGATTGAGGTCATGAAACATTAGAAATCTGCTAATCTCAAATTGAAAGCTAAAAGGTGCTGATTGTTCCACAAAGAAGTCAATTTCCTGGGCCATGTTGTTATTGAAAACAGAATAAGGTGACATCAGTCAAAGGTGAAAAATGTTGTGTCTTGGCCTACCTCTACTTCTGTCAAAGAATTGCAATCTTTTCTTGGGCTTTCAGGGTATTATCGTTGATTCATCGATCACTATTCCCAAAAAGCTGGGCCTCTATTCAAGATACTCAAAAAAGGAAACATTTTTGAATGGACTGAAGCATGTAAGGCCAAAAAAAAATAATGGTTTGGTTTTGGTTATCCGACCAACCCTAATTTTGTGCCCCGACCCTAATGATTTTTTTATTGAAATTGAAAAAGAAACAGAAAAAACCCCACACAAACGCCAACTTTTACAACAACGACACAAATAGTGCTGGGCGGGTTTTTGGTGTACCGATTTATATATATAATCAGTACCATGTTCAAAACTGTCATCGGCAAATTAAATCATAATTGGTAATTGTATACCAAAGTTGTTTTAACTCTGGCATGCAAATTTCAATTTGTATATCAAGGTTTACAAGGAGTTTATTTACTTCACTGGTGCGGATAACTGTTGGTTTAAATTTGGGTCTTTACCTTTTTTCAACCCTGTCTAACCTCGCAGATTATGGGACCTTTCTTTATTACTTTTCATTCCAAACTGTTCAAGTGGTTTGTTTCAACAATCACCATTATTACGAAAACGATAGAACATTGTTTACCTCTAATTTGTCAGAAACATGTTGAGGTGAAAAGCCACAACCACAGGTACTGCATTGCACAAAGGTTGCATAGTCAGTCACATTGAACATTCAACCAATCGCATTCCTGCTATGTAAAACCAGGAAATTTTTCTTGGGAAACTCAAGGGATTCCCTGTAGGTTTACACTTGTACTTCAAAGCGACTGGCTGTTTGCACACGGTGACGTCAATATAGCTTCTTGCCTTCAAAGTAGTGTGCATGCAAGTGTTTGATACAAGATCGATGCACGGTACATTGTTTTCAAATAAATAAAAGCAAGTCATTTGTGCTTCCTCTGCCAAGATAAATACGATGATACTTAACCAGTCCATTACCACAATCACTTTAAATGTCAATTTATTTCATGTGTTGATGTGCGCTAATTTTAACACTTCCCGTGATAAAGTGAGACGTGCGAACGCACACTTCACTTCAGAATCTGAGGGAAGCTGATGATAATATTATCAAGACATCTTGGAGTTCGTTTCATTTTGAAGTTGTGGAATTACACCCCCGAAATGGTAGCTGCAATCGCGAATAAAGCATCTGCTGATAAACTGCCATTTTGGGTGTAATTTTGCAATTCAGACTCAAGACAATATCAAAGCAGTATATTTCAGTCACTGTTGAAAGAATTTGGTCCTAAAAATTAACTCAAGCACAAATTCAAGGGAAAAAAAATAAAAAATAAATATATCGACCTACCGACCCTATTTTTTTCTGTTATGTAACCGGAACCAAACCATTAATTTTTCTTGGCCGAATAAAGCTTTTGAATGTTTGAAAATGTCCCTTGTTTCAAGTGAAGAAAAGGTCATTGCATATGCAAGTAAAACACTCAGTTCCACTCAGAGAAATTATTGCACTACATATTGTGAACTTTTAGCTGTTGTAGTCTTCATCAAACATTTTCATTATTGCTTGTGGGGACACCATTTTGAGGTCAGGACAGATCATTCATCTCTTGATGAAAAATTGAAAAAAAACAGAGGGCATGGTAGCTCGCTGGATTTCTATCCTTGAGACATGGTTTTCGAATTTTGCACTGTAAGGACTCAGAGCATGCCAATGCAGATAGTTTGTCTCAAAGAGTTGAAAGAAAGTGTAAAAGGCCTGATTGTAAGGATTGTACTGAGTTTAGCTTGTGGGGACTCTACTGCAACTAATGATTCTCAATTTGAGGATGATTTGTCAAAAATTCCTGAGGTTATACTGGAATCAAATAATGGTCTCTCTCCAAGTTCTATAAATGAATGATTAGAAGCTAATTCAGAGGTAGTTATGTCTAATTGGCTCGAATCAAGTAGTATAGAAGTTGCAAAATTACAGTAAGCAGAACCAGTAGTTTCAAAAATTCTAGATTTAAAAGAAAGATATCTGACCAAACCACCATCTTCAGAAATGGTCTACAAATTGCCAGCTACATAAAGACTATGGAGTTATTGCGAAGTCTTGACAGTTCATGATAGTGTCTTGTACTACAACAAAACTTGAGTTGGTGGAATTTCAAAACTTTTGGTTCCATGTCAGTTGAAAATTTTTATTTTTGAGGAGTTGCATAAGAAGAAAATAGCAGGTCATTTGGGTAAAAATAAGACAAAGGCATGTATTCAGCAATGATTTTATTGGCCTGGTATGTCTGCAGAAAACTCAAGGTGGATTAAGCGTGATTGTTGAGCTCGTAGAAAACCTGGTCCAGGAAAAGTGAAAAGTTCCCTTGATTAACATTCAGGTTGGTGCTCCAATGGATGTTGTGGGTGTGAATGTTTTGGGGTCCTGTACCCAGGACTTCTGACGGAAATGAGTATTGTCTTATCTTCTGTGACTATTTCAGTAAGTGGGTTGAAACTTTTGCTTTGCCATGTCATACAGCTGCTGTTGTAGGTGATAAGCTTGTTGCTGAAGTTATCTCAAGGTTTGGTGTACCAAAGCAATTCAGACTGTGGTTCTGAGTTCAGGTCATCTTTGATATTGTGATGGCTTAGTAGAACGTTTCAATCGAACAATTCAGGATATGTTGGCACCTTTTCTAAATTCAAATCGTGATGACTGGGATGATTATCTTCCTTATTTACTCATGGCATATCAAACTTCTGTTCAAGAGAGTACAGATGTACACCAAGTTTGTTGATGACAGGCAGGGATATGACTCTTCCAGTTGACCTTTTAGCTGGTTCAGAAATTGATATATTTTGTCCAAGTGAATACGTAGAATGGATGACCTCAGGCTCTAACACTGCACATGCATTTGAAAAATCTGAAATGGTCTTCAAGATGTCAAAAAGAAACTATGATTAAGAGTTAAAATTAAGAACTTATGAACCAGTAGATTTTGTTTGGTATTTTTATCCACCAAAAGATGTTAAAATGGGTTTACTTGGGAAGGCCTTTATAAGATTTTGGAGAAGATATATAGAGTCTTGGCAAAATAAACCAAAAGTTATGATAGTCCATGTTGACAATTTGAAGCCATATGAGGGGGGTGATGTTGAGCATTCTGAGGAATCAGATATTGAAAGTAACAAGTTTTTGGAATCAGAATCAGTAAATGATCAGTCGGCTGATGAACCAAGTGAATTATGTACAAATGAGGCTTCTGAAACACCCATGTTCTCTCGGGACAGGGCGAAGAATCAGGCCACCACAGAAGTTGAGTCCTTCTCTATAATCTGTTGTTTTTTAACACATGTTTTTCAGAGTTGCTACTTTCTGCCTTTCCTGAAAGGTGTGGTCTTACTTTTCATAGGTTGTATGCCCTAGTAAATTCATGTTGGCTGTGGTATTCTGAAACTTTGTTCATGGATTGGTGGATGTCACAGGGGGATGGGAAAGTTGTTCTTTGAGGTTTCTCATTGAAAAAAGGTTCCAATGAGCCTCGGAATGTTCTTGTTATTTGGGATATAAAAGAAGTTTGAAGATTCCTGATGCCAATGTTGTGAGGGTTGGGAAATCTTGTTAGGTGTTGAATAGATAAGATAGATAGTTTGGAATAGTTAGCAGGCATGACAACAGCTAATGAGAAAAAAAAACTGAGAAAAATTCACAAGGGTCCCCCCCCCCCCCCCCCCCCCCCCCCCCCCTTATAAATCCACCAAGAGCCTTTGGCTCTTGTGGAGTGCCAAAGGCACAACCTGGTGAGAGTACGAGAGGGGGTCCCCCCAAGAATTTTTTTTATTTTTACAGTTGCCCGAGAGTGCATTTGGTGGCACCTGAAGAATTTTTTTCTCACATTTACAGAAGGTCAAAGTTGGGAAAATTTCAGAAATTTTTTTTTGAAAATCTAATGAGGGGACTCAAACTTTACATGCAGAAATCCATGCATATTACAATTTATAATATGTATAGATTTATACATGACGATTTTTGAGAGTGAGGGTTACTTATGTGATTCAATCACATTTGCCCACCATTCAACCAATTTCCCACCCTTGTAGTCAAAAACTAGAAGACTGTCATCAATTTCATAGCAATGAATGTCAGATGCAATGGTATCCTGTTCAGTTTGAGTGATGAAATGCTTCAAGTGACCAGCAAGTGACACCAATGCAATTCCAGTTAAATGGTGATTTCGAACCAGTAGGTCCAAGCAAGATAGAGACTTTAAAAGATCACTATTGAGAGGTAGCTTTCTCAGCATATATTTAGCTCAATTTATATATGCAATTTGTGCCTTCTCCTTGAAGTCCTTCATTTGAAAATCTTTTCTTCCTAGTTTATCCATGATACTTTTTGCCTTATTCCCATAATACATGTTGCTACAATTCAGTTTCTTTTCATCCTTCATATTCATTTTCTTCAGATAGTTTGTTGATTTACCAGAAACATTCTCTGGTTTTATGAAGCATGTTAGAATCTGCTTGAATGTTTCCAACTATTTGTCATGAAGTTGGGGAATCACTGTCTCTTTTATCTGGAACAGACAAACATATGCCTTTAGAATACTCAGAACACCTGAGTAGAAAGCTAACAAAGCTGTGTCATGTCTTGAGTGAAGAATAACTTTCTGACAATTCTCTGTTTCCTGTCCTTTCCATCTTGTGTCATGGCTTTCCTCTTCAGAGATAAATGAATTTTCTGGATTTCTTCAATCGACTCATCACTGATGTTTCGGCTTCTATAAATTTCTTGCAACAGCTCAATGTAATTTGAACTGAGATTTGCTTCAATGAATGGGAAGTAGAATATTTGATGAACCTCGAACAAACGTCCAGTGTCCACTGCCCTGTTATAAGCAGACAACCATCTGTGGGAGATGAATCTCTCTGGCATAGTTGCCTTCACTCCCATCATACTACATACTTCACTAAGAAATTCTCTTAAGTCTGATGACCACTTGAAGTCTGAATAAATATCCGAGAACAGTCTGTCCAAATACTTATCAAATGGTGCCCAGAACTGCTTACAACTATTGTGAACATGGTGACAACTGTCTCCGTCAATATCCAACAGATGGTTAGCTTTCTTGGTCCTAATCTGCTGTTCAAACCCTGTCTTGGACTCACGCATCACACTGCAGGAATCCAGGAGTATGGAAACACAATTACTCCATGGAATACTGGAAGCATCAAAAAGATGAAATACAGCACTGTAGATTGAGGCAGCATCAACTTTATCTCCATCAAGCTCAAATGTTCATCTCTTACACCACCTTCAATATAGTATGAAGCCAATATCGATAACATTTGTTTCAAATTCTTCCCTGTGCTTTCATCAATATTTAGTGAAAACGGATGTTTGTTGCGGTTCTGAACTGTTTCCTCCGAAAAACTCCTTCCCAAACCATAAGTCATCTTGTAAGAGGTGGCTGTCCTATCCATAGACATCATCGTTAAAGCTGGCTTGTCCCTTGGCATTGTCTGACAAAGCTTCGCAAGAGTTGGTGCCATCGTCATGGGCAAAGAATAAGTGCCTGCAAAACAAAAACAGAAAAAACGTTGAGTGAGATAATGACAATTGTATACAATCTATTCAACCATTCAAGAAGATAATACCATGAATATGTAGAGTCAAGATACTTTTTTCCTGAATAGTTCATCAGATGAGATCTGCATACAGTACTTGCAAAGTGTATTATAAGTAAATCAATCATTTATAAGATTTAAAAAACATACTTTTTATAAAAAAATATTCCAAATTACTAAGTCCAGAGCAACACAAGTTTTGACAACTGAAATATTTCACAAAATTTCACAAAAATATGTTGGTTTAGTAAAAGGTGTGGCTCAAATAAATGAAAGTGTCAATGACACTGCAGCTTAACTCGACTGTGTGTTGTGTTTGATGAAAAGGATAATGTTCAATGTTTAGGAAAGGATTATGAAATAAGACAAGAATTGTGATAATTGGGAATATGTCAATTTCTGTTCCCTGTATGCTATGTTTTCAATGAAAGTGTCATTGACACTGAACCTCAACTTGTGTAAGACATGTACATGTATAGTATGTGACACAGCAATGACAAATATCTAGGTAATGATCTGGTAACAAAGGTACATATAAAGTATTGTAACGGTCTGTACATAAATGCTGACCGTAGCCTGTAACAAATGTATAGGTAAAGTATTGTAAAGTAATGTAAAGATGGGTGACAGTTGGACGCTAAACTAGAAAAGAAATCTTCCGAGTCCCAGAGTGGGTCTGACTGAAAGCCAAAATATTTGTTCTCATAGCACAGTGATAACAAAAGCACCCCCAAACACTCGTTCTTGTCCCAAGGTGATAACAAAGGTACCCAAGACGTTTCGTGAAGATCGGTTCATAAATACAGCCCCCAGCCCGAGACATATTGACATGTGTACTTACTGTGTGTAAGTAGCACTGAAAAAATCAAAGTTCATGTAATTTGCAGAATTTCTGCACGAGAAAAAAAACCTGTATTATATGTGATGTATTCCATGTTACCAAACATTCAAACAAAAATTTATTCGAATCAGAACTTTCATACAGAAGTTCTGTACAAAAAACTGATTGCACTAACTCATTCAGACAAAAATTTATTCGAATCAGAATTTCATACAGAAGTTCTGTACAAAAAACTGATTGCACTAACTCCAGTACAAAATGGCTGCTGGTGGCCATCTTGAATTTCGGACTGCACCCAAAAACACTCGTTCTCGTCCCACAGTGATAACAAAGGTACTGAAGAAGTTTCATAAAGATCGGTTCATAAATACGGCCTCTAGCCTGAGCCGAATTGAATTGTTGACGGACAGATGGACAGACGAATGACGGGCCATAGCATAACCTCAAATTTGACTTACGTCAAAGTTGAGCTACTAAAAATAATTTGAGGTGTAGACTGTACTAAAGAATTGAGGGGTGGGTTAATGTGGCCCTCAAAGTTAATGTATGTGGCCCTCACAGTTAATGTATGTTAACCAAAGTTACCAAGTTACAGAAAAATTATTCCAAAACGAGTCATCCTATCAAGTTACAATGAAATCCCTTCATAAATATGGCCTGTAGACTGTGCTCAAGGTTTTTGGGCTCAGGACCTGTGTAGCGATCACGGTTGATCAATCGCAACCAAAAGGGGACATCCTCATCTAGACATCATACGGAGTCCTCCTACCAAGTTACAATGAAATCCCTCCATATTAAATATGATCTGCAGACTGTGCTACAAGTTTTTGGGTTTCGGGCTTGGGCAGCAATCAGGGTTGACAGATCATGACCAAAAGGGGACATTCTCATCTAGATATCATACAGAGTCATCCTACCAAGTTACCATGAAATCCCTTCATAAATACGACCTGTAGACTGTGCTAAATGTTTTCGGGTTTTGGGCTCGGGCAGCCATCATGGTTGACCGATCGCGACCAAAAGGGGATATCCTCATCTAGACATTATACTGAGTCATCCTACCATGTTACAATGAAATCCCTTCATAAATGCGACCTGTAGTCTGTGCTAAAGGTTTTGGGGTTTTGGGCTCGGGCAGCCATCATGGCTGAATGATCATGACCAAAAGGGGACGTTCTCATCTAGACATTATCTGGAGTCATCCTACCAAGTTACGTTGAAATCCCTTCATAAATATGACCTGCAGACTGAGCTAAAGGTTTTCAGGCTTCGGGCCCCTGTAGCCATCACAGTTGACCAATCACTACCAAAAGGGGACATTTTCATCTAGACATTATATGGAGTCATCCTACCAAGTTACAATGAAATCCCTCCATAAATACGACCTGTAGACTGTGCTAAAGCTTTTTGGGTTTTGGGTTCGGGCAGTCATCACAGTTGACAAATCGTGACCAAATGGGCAAGTTCTCATTTAGACATCATACAGACTCATCCTACCAAGTTACAATGAAATCCCTCCATATTAAATATGATCTGTAGACTGTGCTAAAAGTTTTGAGGTTTCGGGCTTGGGCAGCTGTCACGGTTGACAGATCACGACCAAAAGGGGACGTTCTCATCTAGATATTATACAGAGTCATCCTACCAAGTTACCATGAAATCCCTTCATAAATCAGACCTGTAGACTGTGCTAAAGGTTTTGGGGTTTTGGGCTCAGGCAGCCATCACGGTTGATCGATCGCAACCAAAAGGGGACGTTCTCATCTAGACATAACCTCAAACCTGCATATGAAATTTCGTGACAATCAGTCAAGAACTACGGGGTGTAGCCTGTGCTAAAGGAAAATGTGAACAGACTCGCAGACTTCCGCACGATGATGGCAATAGCTTATCTTGACTTTGTCAAGTTAAGCTGAAAATAAAAGAAATTTTTCGATGATTTTTCTGTATTTTGTATCAAACAGTTCCCAAGTTTTATTTTTTTTTTCTTTCCCCAAAACATATCTTATGACCCTGCATTCCTGTATTTTTAATTAATGTAATATATTTTGCAGAAAGGTGTTCTGCTGTTTCATTAAGGGAGGCTGAAAGAGAAAAGTCCCCTTGCCATCCAAGTGGTTTGGGTAACTTTGGCCTTGGCATGTTTTGTTTTGGGGGGTGGGGGAGAGGGGTTCTTTTTCTGATTTTAAATTGCATTTTTTTTTGGAGGCCCACCCCACACCCTTCCCAATGGCGCCCATACACACTGCTACCCCCCACCCCACTGACAGTTCATCTCTAGTTTTTGTGGACATGTCAGCAGAATTCTTATTTAAAATAAAATAAAACGAGAAAATAGTAAAAAAAAAAAAAATGGGGGTGAATCGTCAATTGAGGCAAATCGTCCATTCCCCCTCCTCCTCCTCCCCCCCCCCCCCCCCCCCCCCCCCCCCATTTGCACTGACAACTTGTCCAAAGCTGGGCCGAGTTAGTCCAAATTATATTATAAGTTTGGACTAGGTTGAGTTTGCACAGAAAAAAAGATGAATAATATAAACTCACCTCTTGTGTCGCTATTCTGTCACACATTGGTAAACATGTTGAATCAATTTTAGGATTCAGATGTTTTTTGGCCTCTCCTGTTCCAAACATCAAGACTAAAGAATTTTTTTTTTTTTCTTTCAGATAGAGCATTAATGTGGAATGCTGTTTCACAATGATTTTCCAGAGCTTTGTATCCCCTTGATCCATAATTCGTCAATTTATTGCACACAACACAAATGCACTTTCCGGCAACATCCACTTTCTTGAAAAAATCTCCAATCTTGTACTCGTTAAACTTTCCGTCTTTCATTTAATTATGACGGATTTCTGAAGCCAAGCAAAACAGAACTTACTTCTGACACCGTTGTCATTGTACTGGTTGCCTTCTTTTACAATGGAATTCATTTCAATCAATGAATGTTTGTAAACTCCTTTGCAAAACATGTTGAAAAAAACACAAAGTGTCAAGTTTCTTTGTTCAAATTCAACAAAGCGCAATTTGTAAGGTTTGATACAGAGAGATATGAAATGGCCTGTGATTGGCTCGATTTTCTATACTCCACACAGAGAAACAGCCAGTGCTCTTATTGTCATCTTCAATTCAAACATTAATGTCCGGAGGATTTAAAGCCGATATGACCCCCACTACCCCATCCCCCACCCCCCCCCCCCCCTCCTTAAAATTTCTCACCAAATTTGGAAGTGTCTCCTAAATCCCCCCAAAAACAGAAATCCACTGGAAAGTGGAAAATTCTCATGCCTGAGTTACACAGTAGGATAGTAGTAAGTGTTTTTGGTTAGGGCTATGCAACCTATTATGGTAGGTGTAAGGACCCATAACCATGAATACTATATTAGCTGAGGCTATGTTACTGTAAACAATAGATTAATGGTTTATACAACTGAAAGAATAATGTAAGCTTAGGTTTGTTGTAGGTATAGCCGGATACCTTTTAAGATTTCTCACATCTTCCATCTTGATATTTTCAGATTCTGACAAGATGTCAGTTGTGTAGGGCCCTGATGAAATAGAGGCATTTGATTTAGAAGAAAGACGATAATTTGTTCCAGACCAGAAGTGTCCCGTTTCTAGTTCTGGTGAGTCTCAAATCTCTTATCACAAACTGGAAACAAGAGGCCCCAAGGGGCCTGAGGGCGCCCACCTGACATGGTAGCCTAAATATCAACCCAGAGAATTGATTTCAACAATTTGCAAATGCTCCTCCTAAGAAAAGCTTATACCAAATATCCAAAGATTCCCACAGGGAGCCCATATATGAACCCAGGGACTTGGCTTTAACAAACTTGAATCTCACCCCCCCTAAGGATGCTGCACACCAAATATCAAAACATTCCGACTGCTGGATCTGAAGAAGAAGATTTTTAAAGAAAATTCCTCATTTTGAACTAAGTTACAATTCGAGCTCCCACAGTGAGTCCAAATATGAACCTAGGGACATGGCTTGAACAAACTTGAATCTCACCCCTCTAAGGATGCTGCACACCAAATATCAAAACATTCCGACTGCTGGATCTGAAGAAGATTTTTAAAGAAAATTCCTCATTTTGAACTAAGTTATAATTCGGGCTACCACATTGAGCCCAAATATGAACCCAGGGACTTGGCTTGAACAAACTTGAATCTCACCCCCCTAAGCATGGTGCATACCCAATATCAAAAGATTCTGCCTGCTGGATCTTGAGAAGAAGATTTTCAAAGAAATTTGCCTGAAATGCACTAAGTTCAAATTTGGGCTCCTATACTGATCCCAAATATAAACCCAGGGGGCTGATTTGAACAAACTTGAATCAGATCCACCCCACAATGTTGCATACCAAATATCAAAAGATTCTGCCTGTTGGATCTGGAGAAGAAGATTTTTTAAGAAATTTGCCTGAAATGCACTAAGTCGAATTCGAGCTTCTATAGTGAATCCAAATATGAATCTAGGGAGCCTATTTGAACAAATTTGAATCAGATCCACCCCACAATGTTGCATACCAAATATCAAAAGATTCTGCCTGCTGGATCTGGAGAAGAATATTTTAGAAATTTGCCTGAAATGCACTAAGTTCAAATTTGGGCTCCTATACTGAGCCCAAATATAAAACCTGGGGGGGCCGATTTGAACAAACTTGAATCAGATTCACCCCACAATGTTGCTTACCAAATATGAAAAGATTCTGCCTGCTGGATCTGGAGAAGAAGATTTTTTAAGAAATTTGCCTGAAATGCACTAAGTTTGAATTCGAGCTTCTATAGCGAGCCCAAATATGAATCTAGGGAGCCGATTTGAACAAACTTGAATCAGATCCACCCCACAATGTTGCACATCAAATATGAAAAGATTCTGCCTGCTGGATCTGGAGAAGAAGATTTTTTAAGAAATTTGCCTGAAATGCACTAAGTTCGAATTCGAGCTTCTATAGTGAGCCCAAATATGAATCTAGGAAGCCGATTTGAACAAATTTGCATCAGATCCACCCCACAATGTTGCATACCAAATATCAAAAGATTCTGAATGCTGGATCTGGAGAAGAAGATTTTTTTAAGAAATTTGCCTGAAATGCACTAAGTTCAAATTTGGGCTCCTATACTGAACCCAAATATAAACCCAGGGGGCCGATTTGAACAAACTTGAATCAGATCCATCCCAAAATGTTGCTTACCAAATATGAAAAGATTCTGCCTGCTGGATCTGGAGAAGAAGATTTTTTAAGAAATTTGCCTGAAATGCACTAAGTTTGAATTCGAGCTTCTATATTGAGCCCAAATATGAATCTAGGAAGCCGATTTGAACAAACTTGAATCAGATCCACCCCACAATGTTGCATCCCAAATATCAAAAGATTCTGCCTGCTGGATCTGGAGAAGAAGATTTTTTAATAAATTTGCCTGAAATGCACTAAGTTCGAATTCGGGAGCTGATTTGAACAAATTAGAATCAGATCCACCCCACAATGTTGCATACCAAATATGAAAAGATTATGCCTGCTGGATCTGGAGAAGAATATTTTAGAAATTTGCCTGAAATGCACTAAGTTCAACTTTGGGCTCCTATACTCAGCCCAAATATAAACCCTGGGGGGCCAATTTGAACAAACTTGAATCAGATTCACCCCACAATGTTGCTTACCAAATATGAAAAGATTCTGCCTGCTGGATCTGGAGAAGAAGATTTTTTAATAAATTTGCCTGAAATGCACTAAGTTCGAATTCGGGCTTCTATAGTAAGCCCAAATATGAATCCAGGGGCCGATTTGAACAAACTTGAATCAGATCCACCCCGCAATGTTGCATACCAAATATGAAAAGATTCTGCCTGTTGGATCTGGAGAAGAAGATTTTTGAAGAAATTTGCCTGAAATGCACTAAGTTCTAATTCGAGCTTCTATAGTGAGCCCAAATATGAATCTAGGGAGCTGATTTGAACAAACTTGAATCAGATCCACCCCACAATGTTGCATACCAAATATCAAAAGATTCTGCTTGCTGGATCTGGAGAAGAAGATTTTTTAAGAAATTTGCCTGAAATGCACTAAGTTCGGATTCGAGCTTCTATAGTGAGCCCAAATATGAATCCAGGGGGCCGATTTGAACAAACTTGAATCAGATCCACCCCACAATGTTGCATATCAAATATGAAAAGATTCTGCTTGCTGGATCTGGAGAAGAAGATTTTTGAAGAAATTTGCCTGAAATGCACTAAGTTCGAATTCGAGCTTCTATAGCGAGCCCAAATATGAATCTAGGGAGCCGATTTGAACAAACTTGAATCAGATCCACCCCACAATGTTGCATACCAAATATCAAAAGATTCTGCCTGCTGGATCTGGAGAAGAAGATTTTTTAAGAAATTTGCCTGAAATGCACTAAGTTCGAATTCGAGCTTCTGTAGTGAGCCCAAATATGAATCTAGGAAGCTGATTTGAACAAATTTGCATCAGATCCACCCCACAATGTTGCATACCAAATATCAAAAGATTCTGCCTGCTGGATCTGGAGAATAAGATTTTTTAATAAATTTGCTTGAAATGCACTAAGTTCAAATTTGGGCTCCTATACTGAACCCAAATATAAACCCAGGGGGCCGATTTAAACAAACTTGAATCAGATCCACCCCAAAATGTTGCTTACCAAATATGAAAAGATTCTACCTGCTGGATCTGGAGAAGAAGATTTTTGAAGAAATTTGCCTGAAATGCACTAAGTTCGGATTCGAGCTTCTATAGTGAGCCCAAATATGAATCCAGGGGGCCGATTTGAACAAACTTGAATCAGATCCACCCCACAATGTTGCATACCAAATATGAAAAGATTCTGCTTGCTGGATCTGGAGAAGAAGATTTTTTTAAGAAATTTGCCTGAAATGCACTAAGTTCGAATTCGAGCTTCTATAGCGAACCCAAATATGAATCTAGGGAGCCGATTTGAACAAACTTGAATCAGATCCACCCCACAATGTTGCATACCAAATATCAAAAGATTCTGCCTGCTGGATCTGGAGAAGAAGATTTTTTAAGAAATTTGCCTGAAATGCACTAAGTTCAAATTCGAGCTTCTATAGTGAGCCCAAATATGAATCTAGGAAGCTGATTTGAACAAATTTGCATCAGATCCACCCCACAATGTTGCATACCAAATATCAAAAGATTCTGCCTGCTGAATCTGGAGAAGAAGATTTTTTAAGAAATTTGCCTGAAATGCACTAAGTTCGAATTCGAGCTTCTATAGTGAGCCCAAATCTGAATCTAGGAAGCTGATTTGAACAAATTTGCATCAGATCCACCCCACAATGTTGCATACCAAATATCAAAAGATTCTGCCTGCTGGATCTGGAGAATAAGATTTTTTAATAAATTTGCTTGAAATGCACTAAGTTCAAATTTGGGCTCCTATACTGAACCCAAATATAAACCCAGGGGGCCGATTTAAACAAACTTGAATCAGATCCACCCCAAAATGTTGCTTACCAAATATGAAAAGATTCTACCTGCTGGATCTGGAGAAGAAGATTTTTGAAGAAATTTGCCTGAAATGCACTAAGTTCGGATTCGAGCTTCTATAGTGAGCCCAAATATGAATCCAGGGGGCCGATTTGAACAAACTTGAATCAGATCCACCCCACAATGTTGCATACCAAATATGAAAAGATTCTGCTTGCTGGATCTGGAGAAGAAGATTTTTTTAAGAAATTTGCCTGAAATGCACTAAGTTCGAATTCGAGCTTCTATAGCGAACCCAAATATGAATCTAGGGAGCCGATTTGAACAAACTTGAATCAGATCCACCCCACAATGTTGCATACCAAATATCAAAAGATTCTGCCTGCTGGATCTGGAGAAGAAGATTTTTTAAGAAATTTGCCTGAAATGCACTAAGTTCAAATTCGAGCTTCTATAGTGAGGCCAAATATGAATCCAGGAAGCTGATTTGAACAAATTTGCATCAGATCCACCCCACAATGTTGCATACCAAATATCAAAAGATTCTGCCTGCTGGATCTTGAGAAGAAGATTTTCAAAGAAATTTGCCTGAAATGCACTAAGTTCAAATTTGGGCTCCTATACTGAACCCAAATATAAACCCAGGGGGCCGATTTAAACAAACTTGAATCAGATCCACCCCAAAATGTTGCTTACCAAATATGAAAAGATTCTACCTGCTGGATCTGGAGAAGAAGATTTTTGAAGAAATTTGCCTGAAATGCACTAAGTTCGAATTCGAGCTTCTATAGTGAGCCCAAATATGAATCTAGGGAGCTGATTTGAACAAACTTGAATCAGATCCACCCCACAATGTTGCATACCAAATATCAAAAGATTCTGCCTGCTGGATCTGGAGAAGAAGATTTTTTAAGAAATTTGCCTGAAATGCACTAAGTCGAATTCGAGCCTCTATAGTGAACCCAAATATGAATCTAGGGAGCTGATTTGAACAAATTTGAATCAGATCCACCCCACAATGTTGCATACCAAATATGAAAAAGATTATTCCTGCTGGATCTGGAGAAGAATATTTTAGAAATTTGCCTGAAATGCACTAAGTTCAACTTTGGGCTCCTATACTCAGCCCAAATATAAACCCTGGGGGGCCGATTTGAACAAACTTGAATCAGATTCACCCCACAATGTTGCTTACCAAATATGAAAAGATTCTGCCTGCTGGATCTGGAGAAGAAGATTTTTTAATAAATTTGCCTGAAATGCACTAAGTTCGAATTCGGGCTTCTATAGTAAGCCCAAATATGAATCCAGGGGCCGATTTGAACAAACTTGAATCAGATCCACCCCGCAATGTTGCATACCAAATATGAAAAGATTCTGCCTGTTGGATCTGGAGAAGAAGATTTTTGAAGAAATTTGCCTGAAATGCACTAAGTTCTAATTCGAGCTTCTATAGTGAGCCCAAATATGAATCTAGGGAGCTGATTTGAACAAACTTGAATCAGATCCACCCCACAATGTTGCATACCAAATATCAAAAGATTCTGCCTGCTGGATCTGGAGAAGAAGATTTTTTAAGAAATTTGCCTGAAATGCACGAAGTTCAAATTCGGGCTTCTATACTGAGCCCAAATATGAATCCAGGGGGCCGATTTGAACAAACTTGAATCAGATCCACCCCACAATGTTGCATACCAAATATGAAAAGATTCTGCTTGCTGAATCTGGAGAAGAAGATTTTTTAAGAAATTTGCCTGAAATGCACTAAGTTTGAAATCGGGCTCCTATACTGAGCCCAAATATGCACCCAGGGGGGCAATTTGAACAAACTTAAATCAGATCCACCCTACAATGTTGCATACCAAATATTAAAAGATTCTGCCTGCTGGATCTGGAGAAGAAGATTTTTTAATCTTTTTCCCATTGCCTACAGTGTTAAAAAGTGCTGACTCAGCACTTTTTCAAAGTCCTGAAAAATGTACCTTGTGATCAAACCGATAGGGATTTTTTTTAACCATTCTATTCTACTGGATAAAAGTAAGCTTTATACAAAATAAGAATTCTCTGTGCCGTGTAGTTTTGGAGATATGGCAGTTTTAAGGTTTTTCCTATTTGTAGCTCCCGAGGTTCTCACGGGGCAATTAGAAAAATATTTTTTGCATCAATCAACTACTTATGACCCATTATCATCTCATATCAAATTTGGTTCAAATCAACCTGACAGTTCTGAAAATAGAAAATTTAGGCGTGTCCAAAATTTTTGCCCCTCCCATAACGAAGGCAAATAATTCCCGACAAACTTCCCTTGAACAAACTTGATTCTAAACCTCAAAAGGACTCTGTATACCACATATCAAGTCTCTGCTACTGGTGGTTCATTAGAAGAAGATTTTCAAAAAATTTGGCCATTTTTTCCCCACACCTCTCCTCAATATGAGCCGAAACCTATTTTGGATAAAAATCAAAATGCCCCTATATAATCACTACTTACATGAAATTTAATTAAAATGTGGCCAGTGGTTTAGGAGAAAGAGGCTCAAACACCACCTTCACGACGGACAACAGACGAAGAGTGATAAGAAAAGCTCATCCCGACTTTCAGTTAGGTGAGCTAATAAATATATATTATTTAATTCCTTTTCATATATTTTAATTTCCAAAAACTGCTTTTAAATGAAGGTGGAGTTTTCAATTTTTTGAAAGTAAGTCACCTATTTTCACTTCGACACTCGCACATTGATCACGAATCTTCGAAGAAAAAACCCAGAAATAAACATGAACACAGTTGAAATATATATCATAAAATACCCTTTTCTTAAATAAATGTAACTTAAATCCATATTTTACTGCTTCGTGAGTTTTTACCTGCGTTTGAAATGCATGTGA
This sequence comes from Pictodentalium vernedei, assembly GCA_031216915.1. Taxonomy (NCBI): domain Eukaryota; kingdom Metazoa; phylum Mollusca; class Scaphopoda; order Dentaliida; family Dentaliidae; genus Pictodentalium; species Pictodentalium vernedei. The sequence continues at coordinate 341,858,230 of CM062296.1, read as the reverse complement.
TTTGACTCCGAACGTTTTTCATAAGTTACAACGGGAACGAAATATTTGACTGTTGTTTTCCGGGATTTTTGGTCCAAAATTGAATCCCGTCCGGGAGGCCGGGAACTACACTGAAATTCCAGGATTTTCCCGGGCATTCCGGGAGAATTAACATGTCTGAGTTACCACCACCATGTTCACAGATGATGGCAGGCTGACAGACATAATGGATGGTGAGTGATCACAATTACTCACCTTGACTTTCAGTCAGGTGAGCTTAAAACTCACTGGTAAATGAATGAGTTGCTGTTCAATCAAGATCTTATCGTGAAAAATACCACTTCTGTGATCACAGTACTGCAACTTGTATAAGCGTATTTCCTTATCTAACTGTTTGAATGAATTTGGTGGAGTTTTTGCATTTCACTCAATTAAAAGTATCATCATGGGAGACTTATAGGTTAAGAATTATTTTCCTTTTTTGAGCATTAGAGTTTCAGTAAAACACTTGCCATGTTTATCTTAACTTCTGAAATTTAAATTTTCATAACACATTTACATTGGTTTCATCCCGAGTATCGTCAAATATCTGCTAAATTGTTTCTAAAATTACTTTGGATAGTATATTTTGAATTTTTGGACTGTGAAGATCCAGGCAACTCTTCCAATAACAAGTGTCATTAGTGTTATATATGAAAAATGTCAAACTAGACATCTTTACTAAATTGTAGTTTTCCTTGTCCAGTGCACAGAGTGATTTTTTTTTAAAACATAACTACAAAGGTGCCATAGTTAATATTTGAATTCTTATATCCAAACACAATTCATAGAAATGAGTACATAATTACAAAGCAGCAGACAATCAGTTTCTTCAATCAGGTAAAAATGTTGTTCATAAAATCTTATTTTGTTGGCCTGCACCCTTGTTTTAACCCTATCTCTGCCACCATGACCGATTCAAGCCCTTTCTGTCTGTTTCTACATCTCGTCTATCTCATTAATGCTAGGTCTCTGTCCCTCCCAATGTCCCCCCCCCCTCTCTTTCTCTCTCTCTCTCTCTCTCTCTCTATCTTACAAGAGAGAGAGAGAGAGAGAGAAACAGACAAAGACAGATAAAAATGATCACGGTGACAGATAGTGTTAATAGACTGAGCTTCTTTCCGAAACAGGCCTCATGCCTGATAACCACAAACATTGCACTCTATGTTATGGATATATGTCCTGAAATCAGAGCAGATTCTCATGCAGTTGCAATTTAAGAGCATTCACAAAGAACTTGCAATATTCATGAAAAAAAACCTGACCAATATATTATCACACACATCTCAGAATTTTACTGTTTTGAATTTACCATTTATCTATCTGGCAATAATGCTATCTCCTCCTGAAACTCTACCAACATTAAATGCATCATAGAATCAAACAGTGTGGGTATCTGAATATTTGCTCTGCTTGTTTTGGTGATATGATATGTTATAGCTGCTTTACAGGCAAACTGAAGATTAGTGATCAGATGCTTTGTCACAACAAAATTCAAATCAAACAGTTCAATTCAAACAAGTCTTTCAATTTTGAAAATGGGAGGAGCATTGTATACTGCTCACTGACATTTGAAGTGAGGTGCGGTATTGTTGAGTTCCCAAGAAAAACATCAATGAACATGAGTTCCCTACATCTTAAAAATTCCCAGGAGGTGTACTACGGACAAATTAAGAGAATATTGATACTGACCATTTGCAGGAAAGAAACTCTCAACCATTGATGTAACTAAACGTTTTTTTGAGAACTAAATCACAATACATTTTAGTGTTATTCATTTCTGAAAGTTTGTCTGCACACTGTTCACTTTACCGGTGTGCAGTAAATAGGATGCCTAAAATATTACCTGTTTTGTTGAATAAGCATGTCGCAGTGATAATCAAATTTATTTGAGTTTGGTACAATAACCGAAATGCAGCTTCAATGGAATATTTGCCTTTGTGCATTTCATTTCCAACGCACCTCACAACAGTGCAACCACAATTCAGTGCAAAGTCTTTGTCTCTTGGGCTGATCAAAGATAACGCACAAAACTTGAGTGTGGGCTACGTAAAGCTGGGGCCACTGCTCGTGACCCACAGGCATGTTCGAAGTAGCCTCAAAGGTATTGTGGGAGAGAAAAACTTTCTTAGTCAAAAGAGTGAAAAGAGAAAAATTTTCTCCAAGTCCAAAAAGTGAAAAAGGGCCATAACTCTGGGGAAAATTATTAAACAGAATCCATTCCTTGTGCATATGCATTCCCCCATGTGGGTCTATCAGCATACCAAAGAAGATCCAAATGCAACTAATGGCTTTGAACTTTGAAAACATTTGTATGGACAGACAGATGGATGGATGGATAGATGGACAGATGGATGGAGGGCTTCGCTATATACCCCCGAATCCTCCTTCAGAGGTCGGGGCATAACAAACCAGTTGGGATTGTTTCATAGTTATTAAATGCATTTTGCAAACAAGTACCATTACAGTATGCCTAAAACATAATAGCCTGGTAAGAAAAAGACTGCACTATTTGAAATGCACATAACTTCAATCGCACGCTAGGTAGAGCCGAGGCACGATGGTCACAAAAAATAAAACTTGCGGTGTGATGGCATGCAAGAGTGATAACTCATTTCAAAATCGGAAGACTGCATTAACTGGTTCGCTGCTATAATTCTTTCACTGTGCTGTTGAAACATTAGTATTTTTTTCAGAAATGTTTTGAATAAAATACACTATTTATGCTTTGTGGTTTTTCTTATTTCTTTTCAAATAACCTATCAACAACTATACATTTTTTTGAAGGTGGGTATATTTTCTTCCTGATCCCAATATTTTTTCAAACTTTGGTTCAGTTTTTTACAGGTGATACAGGTAAAAAGGTAACTAACTAGCAAAAAAATAGGGCAAAAATTAAAAAAATAAGTGAAAAAGAAGGTTTGTGACTTAGTTGTTTTCTTTCCACCCCCAAAACATACCCTTTCCTGAAAGGTAACACTATTGGTTGACTGTGGTGCATAATAGGTGTATAACAGGTAAATTACCATTAACGAGCAAACAGGTAAGAACCCTAATAAAGTTATTTTTTTAAAGAAAATTGGTTTTGTAATTCTTTACAGGCCTCTTCCAAGAAATATCCATGAACAGATAGTACAATGACAGCTAACAACAATATATGCTGTACATTGTTCCAAAAGTTAGTCACAACAGGTATTACCTGTACTTAACGAGAAAACAGGTAAATTAAACAAAAATGCCAATTACTGTAACCATTTTGGAAAAGTCCAACCAGGATACATGTCCAATACAAAAAGTTGAAATCTCATTACCACAGACCACAGACAAGCCATAATTTTTTGTTTGAAGTTGGTCATGTTACAGGTGTGTTACAGGTGTGTTACAGGTGTTCCAGGTAATTAACCAACAGGTAAAAATTGAAAAAATTAAAAAAAATGAAATTTACAAAAAATATTTTTGTGAGTACCCCAAGGAACCATCCTTACACCATCTATATACATGTAGAATAACACTAGCATGATTACATGTCACATGACAGGTAAATTGCAGGTAAAATGTGTGAATGAACCAACTTATATTTTATATAATGGTACAGGTGTGCTACTGAAACAGTATTTTTCAGAAATGTTTTGAATAAAATACACCACACGTATATTTACTGCATTTTTTGTTATTTCTTTTTCTACACCCCATCAACAACTATACATTTTTGTAAAAGTAAGTATATTTTCTGCATGATCCCAGTATTGTTTTCCATCTTTGGTTCCATTTTTTTAACATGTTACATAGGTAAAAAACAACAGGTAAAAAGGTAAATGTTTAACCATTTTGTTCAAATTTGGACAGTTGACGTTAATTTCCAGCAATAATACAACCCAGAATATTTCTCCACATTAGAGGTTATGAGGTATGCCCCACTGACTGTTAGGTGTATTACATCCGACTGATACAGGTAAAAATATAGCTAACGAATCAAAAACTAGAAAAGTTAGATGAAAAAAAAAATTATGTTTCAAGTATCCACAATGAATTGCACCAACACATATCATATTACCTATACATGAGTGTAATATACACGCAACACTCCCGAACTAACCTAACGTGATTACTTGTCAAAGACAGGTATATTACAGGTAGAATATGTAATGGGTAAAAGCTCTGGAAATTCACCATGGCAATCGACAATGCCATAGTGAAAGTCGTGGCAGAATGCCACAGCTTTTACTGCAGCATTGCCGATTGCCAGGGTGAATTTTGAGTGCTGGAGTGCACAGGTAAAATTACAACTCACCACTACACTTTTACTTACATTTACAAATGTACTATTTCTTTCAAATATCCAGGCACCCACAATACTTCAAGGGAAACAAAATGTAGTCTTTCATAACAGCAACGAAGTTTGAATGGCAATTAATTTAAACCATGTAACATGAACTAGTAAAATGCAAGCAACGAATGAACGGAAGAAGTTTGACAACATTATTATATAACTTTCTTTGTATGGTAGGCCTCCCAGCATTCTCCTGGACACAACCCTACATCACATGATTTGCATTCAAAGGATGTTCGAACCCTTTTCCCACCCTTCGTGTTACTGCATAAAGCACAGTTACGCCTTTTACCAATTGGTAATTTCTCTGCCCTCAAATGGTCCTTAGTGTTGGTCAGTCTGTCTTCTAAAACCGATATCTTTCGCCCTGGTGCCTTTCTCTCAACTCGGAATGCCCCCACAAGTCCCTTGACACACTGCACAACAAACTGTCTGCGGTCAAGAATTCTGACGGCTCCCCTAGCACCAGGTGTGTTACAAATGGCTTGGTATATTGTATAAGCATTAGAGGTTTGTGCTGCATGCTTGTATAAAATGTATGCATTGAGTGCAAGGCGTCCAAAATGAAAAAAAAAACTTTCTTGGTCCATTTCAATTTGCGACGTTCATCAAGGAACATATATGTCCGCATATCAGCGAGATCTACACCACCCATATATTTATTGTATTCAACAATAACTTGTGGTACGTCTTTATGCATTCGACCCCTATTTGAGATGAACTCGACTGGACAAACTGTTTCCTTTGTTGATAGTATGAACACGGCCTTTCGGTCTTCATAATTAGCAAGCAGTATGGGTCCTTTACGAGCCGCTGTTACATTACCCTTTTGCTGTCGAACCTTTATTAAATCAGGGATACCTTTTCTACTTTTTCTAACGGTACCAGTCAAGTAAGTCTTTGCTCTGTAAAGGTATTCAGCAAGAGGAATACTTGTAAAAAAATTGTCCACAAATAAATGGTACCCCTTCCGAAGGTAAGGGTTTATCAGTTTCGTGCAAACATTAAACGTCATTCCACGAGAGTCCGAATCGTCGTCGACTGATTTGCCAGGAAATGGTTGGGATGAAAGAGTGTATCCTGTTATACTTTCGCACATATTCCAAAGTTTGATGCCGAAATGATGGTGATGTTTATTAGGCATATACTGGATACTTGGGGCTCGTCCTTGAAAGCCAATCAGAGATTCGTCAATCGCTAGCTGCTGATTTGGACAATAATATTTCTGAAACTGGTCACTGAAGTGATGTATGAAGCCAATAACCTTATGCATACGCCCTGGCAAATCAAGGTTAACCTCAGGTACATGAAACATTGAAAGTAACATGAGAAATCGATCCCTGGAAAATACAGTTGCAAAATAGGGGGTAGCCTGAGTCTCGTCTGTATTCCAATATTCGTTAATACAAGATTTGTGGATTAGCCCCATATTCAGAATCACACCAAAAAAAGCTTTCATCTCCTCAATCGTTGTGTGATACCACTTGTGAAATCGAGAGTAGGGCTTGCCCGTTGACTTTTCAGAACTTTTGGCATCCCCGTAGTTATTTGTAGCTCGGACAATGTCATTAATAAAGTTTATACCAAAAAGTAATAGGATGAAATCAACTGGATTAGCACAGTTTGTAGGAATATTTTTGCTTCCAACTGTAGTTGGAAGAAAGGAAAACGGAGTGTCACTGGTGTCGTCTGCCAGGCTTTGCACCTTCTTCCAATTATCATTCACAAAGTTTGTTTCATCACTGGTGAACAAATATTCATGATCACTGTCAGATGAATATTTATCTGCTGCGTGTGACTGAGTGAAAAAGCCATCAAATATTTCGTCACATTCATCATCCGAACAGAAAATTGAATCGTCTGAATCAAAATTTTCAACCGTGTTTACATTTGCCATTTTGACAGGTGAGTGCAAAGGTCAGAAAGTTCATGCGCGTTCACATTGTGGAATCGTATTTTTAGAAATATTTAATAAGATAAAACACCCGGAATCTCACAACAGTATACATACCTGCAGTACCCACCCAATAAAAGGGTTGTTTAGTTGTTTTTATTATAATTATAAATCGCAACAACAATAATACATGTGTGGGTACTGACATTTATAAATAATTCTGGGCCATGCCGTACCGCAGTCAACTCGACCATGCTGCCTTGGGGAAAAGAAAGATTTATTTACGTTCAAAATAAGAAATTTTTCACCTGGAAAATAAAGTACTGTATTTATACCTAATCCCAAAACGTTGTACCGGTCACGTTGTTGAATGTCATCGCAAAAAAAGTGAAAAAACAAGCGATGAAATAATATCCCACACCGCTACCAACTCTGACCTGTTTTCAACAAACCAACTTCCTTTCTGCATAAATTAACCTGGAAATCCACACAGGAATTCCGCATTCGTCATTCTCCGGCAGTGATTAAATAAATGAAGAAAAACATATCTTTTTTCTATGGATACATTTTATTTTATTTAGAAATAGATATGATTCAAGATTATTATTGTTTAAATCATTTTTGACAAACAAAACATATTGAATTTTCAATTGTTTGTGACTAAATTTAGAAACGACTCGAAAGTGAATCACGTGGTGTTGAAAAAACAAACGTCTATTTCCGTTGAAATTTCGAATAAAAAACATTTTTGGAAGACACTTTTTCAAGTGACAGGGACTATTATATATCACGGCTGCAATGAGGTTATTTCTGAAGTAAGCCAACATTTTTTTATTGCATTCGACACACGCTAAAAATGCCCTTGAATTTTTGTCAACACATGCGGATGAATCGAAACCAGGGGATTTCCCCTTTTCTGGAATTCAGTTTCGCAAGTTGTCAACCAAAGTCCAAATAAGTGATTCAAATTAGCCTCCATCAATCAAAAAACTGCATCAAACCGGTTCATAGTTTATATATAGATTACATTCTCAATGCCCAATGCTGTGTTTATTAAGAAAATAAATTCTTTCACCCATGTTCCGACTTTGAAATACTGACAATGCCCAAAGCCACGATCGTGGCTTCCCGCAGTTTACAGGAGAGCCACGATCATGGCTTCCCGCAGTGTACCAGTTAAAATGAAAGTGTCAATGACACTGCAGCTCAACTTGTCCAAGAAGGGACTGAACTAAATAGAAAGATCCAGCAATGCCAGGTCACTCACTCAAGTTTCTACAGAAAAGACATCACACCAAAGCTACAAATAAAATCTGAAAAAATCGGCTGAGTGATGGGGCCTGCTGGGTGTACTAATGGAACTGTTGACAATTTATATGTCAAATCCAAGATGGCCAATGTCGGCTATCTTTTTAAACAGAATGCAAAAAAGTTTCTTAACACCCATCCAGACATCATATCAAAGTTACATATAAAATATGAAAAAGACTGGGTGAGTGGAGTGGCCTGTAGGGTCTGCTAATGGCATTGTTGACAATTTTTTGTCAAATCCAGGATGGTCACTGCCGGCTATGTTTTTCAACAAAATTCAGCAAAATTTGAAAGCTACCATCTAGATATCACACCAAAGCTACATTTAAAATTTGAAAAAGATTGGATTAGAGATGCAGCCTGCAGGGTGTGCTAATGGAATGGTCAACAATTCAAATGCCAATCCAAGATGGCTGCTAACAGCCATATTTTTTAATGAAGTTTGGAAAAAATCGATACCTCCCATCTAGACATTGCCCCAAAGCCACATATGAAATTGGGACTGAGAGCCATGGCTTGTAGGATGTGCTAAAGGAATTGTTGGACAATTTATATCCAAATCCAAGATGGCTGCTGGCAGCCATGTTTTTCAAAACAATTCAGAAAAATTCAATAGCTCCTCCCATCTAGACATCACACCAAAGCTATTAAATTTGAACAGATCGGGTGAGAGAGCGGTGTGTAGGGTGTTCTAATGGAACTGTTGACAATTTATAGGCCAAACCTAAGATGGCCACTGGCAGCCATGTTTTTTAACACAATTCGGAAAAAATCGATAGCTCCCATCTAGACATTGCCCCAAACCTACATATGAAATTTGGAACAGATCGGGTGAGAGCTGCGACCTGTAAGGTGTTCTAAAGGAATTGTTGGACAATTTATATCCAAATCCAAGATGGCCACTGGCGGCCATGTTTTTCAAAGAAATTTGAAAAAAAATCGATAGCTCCCATCTAGACTTTGCCCTGAAGCCACATATGAAATTTGGAACTGATCGGCTGAGAGCTGTGGCCTGTAGGGTGTGTTAAAGGAATTGTGGATGGACAACGGATCACAACCCATCAAATTGAGATAACCAGTGGTGGGGACAGATTGTGGTGATGGGCCGTGGCCATAAGACATTAGGCACCCCAGGTTGACTTTGGTTCGGCGCGGAGGGGGAAAATTTTGAAAAGTGCATATGAAAGGGAGTAAAATCCTCTACTCTGAGAGTCAATGCACTGAGGAATTACAAGCAGAAACATTAGGATTTCAAAATCGCTTTTGTATGACTTCAATTTGAAGTTATACAAATGTGTGTTTAAACCATATTTTAACAAAGATCTTGAAACAAAATTGATGCAAAAATTTTCATTATGGAAAGGGGAGAAACATTACATAAAATGATAAAAGTATCATCAGAACGGATATACAGAAATTATATTCATGGCTAATGTAGTCTCAGATGCTGGTAATCGAAGTACATGTAAGTTCACTCACAAAAAATATCACAAGGAAACTTCCATTGCATTCTGGGACCTCTGTTGAGTGTGGAGGACCAAAGTGGGGTCTATTTTGTCCAGGGATGCTATGTGCGCACATGCTGGGCCCCTGTCTAGTCTCGAGGACCGAAGTGAGGACCCCACAGCAGTTTGTGAAACTCAACAGGGGCCCAAATGCAAGGTGTACAAGAAGAGATCCCAGTTGGTAATTTACGATACACAAATTCAAATTCCTACAAATACATACAGACATCCTCTCTCTCTTTCTTCTGTGAGTTTGTGCGACCCTTTTGACCTTGTTGAGTCATGAGTGCCCCCGAGGTCGGGGGACTGAGACCATTGGCCACCCTGGCACATAGGACAAGCCATACCAGATTCAAATACAGGCTACACTAACTGGCAGACAAAAAAAGTGATTCACAACCTATTTTCATTTGCTAAATTAGCCATCAAAACAGTATCATAAATGTGTTATAAACTCACCTGATATTTTTGAAAACTTCAGTAAAAAATGAAATTAATTTCTTTGGTTTTATGTCACACTGCACACATGCACCTCGTACAAGACTGAATATCACATGTGCAAGCAATGCACGCTCTATAATGCAGCTTTGATCAAGGAAAAGCTTGTAGTAGATTGTCATAAGCTCTGAAAATTTAAAAATCAGTTAACTATTTAAGAGCAAAACACATCATATTTTTTACAAATTCTTACCCAATATGTCCTGCTACCCTAAAATTAAAATGTTTGATATTTTGAAATGTAATAGTCATTTCCCTTGCAAAATGATAATATTAGCTCTCGACATCAGAACTTACAGAATCTCCAGCCTTTCAGAACTGATGAGACATCAGAATAATTACTAACATTTTGAAATCATTACGTGTTTGAATTGTGAATGAAGAAGTATCTCATAGAAATGAAGACGGCTTCATCTTAGCTACTGATAACAAGAGCTACGTAAAGCGTGGGCCACTGCCCCCAACCCGTAAGCATGTTTGACGTTGCTTTACAGATATTGTGAGCCAAAAAAATTTTCTAATTCAAGAGTGAAAAAGGGCCATAACTGCAAAAAATTATTGGATGGAACCTGTTCATATCCGTTCCCCCATGTGGGTCTATCAGCACACCAAAGGAGATCCAAATCCAACTAATGATTTTGATATTACTATCCAAAACATTTGTACATAAAGATGGACAGATAGATGCACAGAGGCATCCACTAGATACCCTCAAATCCCCCTTAGGAGGCCGGGGCATAACTATGATGAAAACAAAGAGGTAAGCAGACATTAAAGGAAGCCTGGCAATGGAATGAAGTGCAGCACCGGTTTTATAAATAACCCAAGCAATGTACGTATATAAAGTTTTCAACGATTTCATTTACTCAAATATAGGAAGGGTTAAACTATACAACATAAATAACAAAGAGTCATATATTTGTCATAGACCAAAAACACTTCTTCAATGACAGTGAAGAGTTGAGGTCAATCATGAGATAATACCAAGCTCAATAAAGATGCAGTTGACGATTCTCTAATACTGACAGAAATTTCACAAAGAACTGTAAAGGGTCTTTTGAATGTCCAGAAATAGAGATCAAAACTGATTGAAGCACAGACATGGTGAAATATCATTGATTAATTAATAAACAGACAGACTAAATTAAAATTTATTTTGCTGAAAATGGTCTCCCACTGGGTAGTAAATTCTGCCAGTGTTGACAAACAGTTATATACAAGACTTGATATGGAAAGTTGGAATTATTTTCTTAAATCATTATTGGTAACAACTTAATCTGTATAGAAACACAGCCTGCACTGATCACTTATGGAATACATCAAAACTGAACAAGTTGGCTGAAGTACAGGGAATGGAGATGGTATGAGAGTTTTTTACTGTCTTCTTTAGTCTAGTGACTTCCATATCCCTTGCCGACTTTTCAGCCTCTAACATGCAAAAAATACTATATGGGAATTGGTACTGTAATATTGAATAGCTTATTTTCTATAAAGGACAGACTAGAAACTAGAACTGTTTTCATTTAATAACTTAATTGCTACGTATGGTGGAATTGGTGAATTTACAGTTCCAGGTGTTAAATTTCAGCTTGATACCTCTGAAAATGTAGAATTGAATCCTGGTGGTGTTGCTCTGGTCAAAGGGTTAATGGTTAAATGCAGCCTGTTGATGATACTCCTGATAAAAATTGCCCCTAGGTGTCAAATTCACCTGGACATCTCAGAAAATGCAGCAGCGCATTCCAGTGTTGCTTTGGTTGAAGGGTTTACACAATGTTGAACATAAAAAATTCCACATAAGCATGTTACTCCTGTTAAAAACTTACTCATAGCTGTCAAATTTTAGATCATTAACTCTAATGAAAGTGTCAATGACACTGTAGCTCAACTTGTTTAAGACATGTACATGTATAGTATATGACACAGCAATGACAAACATCTAGGTAATGACCTGATAACAAAGGTACATGTAAAGTATTGTAAAGGTCTGTACATAAATGCTGACCATAGCCTGTAACAAATATATAGGTAAAGTATTGTAAAGGTAGGGTGACAGTTAGATGCTAAACCAGAAAAGAAATCTTTCAGTCCCAGAGTGGGTCTGACTGAACCCAAAAATATAGCACAGTGATAACAAAGGCACCCAAAAACACTCGTTCCTGTCACAAGGTGATAACAAAGGTACCCCAAGAAGTTTTGTGAAGATCGGTTCATAAATACAGACTCTAGCCTGAGCCGTATTTACATGTGCACTAACTGTGTGTATAAGTAGCACTGAATAAATCAAAGTTCATCTAATTTGCATAATTTCTGCATGAGAAAAAACCAGTATTATATGTGATGTATTCCATGTTACTAAACATTCCTACAAAAATTTATTGAAATCAGAACTTTCATACAGAAGTTCTGTACAAAAAACTGATTGCACTAATTTTGGTACAAAATGGCTGCTGGCGGCCATCTTGAATTTTGGACTGCACTGAAAAAACACCTGTTCTCGTCCCACGGTGATAGCAAAGGTACCCAAGAAGTTTCGTAAAGATCGGTTCATAAATGTGGCCTCTAGCCTGAGCCATATAGAAGTTGTGTACAAGAAACTGACTGGACCTAATTTCAGTACAAAATGGCCACTGGCAGCCCTCTTGAATTTTGGACCGCACCCAGAAACACTCGTTCTCATCCCAAGGTGATAACAAAGGTACCCAAGAAGTTTCGTGAAGATCGGTTCATAAATACAGACTCTAGCCCGAGCCGTATTGACATGTGCACTTACTGTGTATAAGTAGCACTGAATAAATCAAAGTTCATCTAATTTGCATAATTTCTGCACGAGAAAAAACCTGTATTATATGTGATGTATTCAATGTTACTAAACATTCATACAAAACTTTAATCAAATCAGAACTTTCATACAGAGGTTCTGTACAAAAAACTGACTGCACTAACTAAAGTACAAAATGGCTGCTGGTGGCCATCTTGAATTTCGGACCGGACCCAAAACCACTCGTTCTCGTCCCACGGTGATAACAAAGGTACTCAAGAAGTTTCGGAAAGATCGGTTCATACATACAGCCTCTAGCCCGAGCCATATTGGCATTTGCACCTACAGTGCTGAAAGTAACACTAAATAGATCAAAGTTAGTCTAATTGGCATAATTTATGCACGAGAAAAAAACCGTATTATATGTGAGGTATCACATGGTACTAAACATTCACACAAAAAATTATTCAAATCAGAGCTTTCATATGGAAGTTCTGCGCAAAAATCTGATTGTACCTAATTTTGTACAAAATGGCTGCCAGCGGCCATCCTGAATTTCAGACCAGACCCAACAAGAAGGACGCCAACGCCCTATAGCTCACCAACATTCCTCTTTGATAGTAACTTTGGCAAACACAAGAACTGTATCAAACAGGCTCATAACATGCGACAAAGCTTACCTAAACACAACCTCTTAAAAGTAAAACACAGGAACTGACAAACACTAAGTTAAGCATGAAATTCCGAGCTGAACAGAAAACTAAACGCAACTAAAAATGTCAAGAAAAATGTTTAAAATGCAGGGTATGAGGGGTTAATCATGGAACAATGATACTGAGGAACATGTATGATGAATATAAGTGCCATTGGAAGAGAAGGAACACAGCAGCTGACCTAAACACTAAGTTAAACATGAAATTCCGAGCTAAACAGAAAACTAAACGCAACTAAAAATGTCAAGAAAAATGTTTAAAATGCAGGGTATGAGGGGTTAATCATGGAACAATGATACTGAGGAACATGTATGATGAAAATAATTGCCATGGGAAGAGAAGGAGCACAGCAGCTGACCTAAACACTAAGTTAAACATGAAATTCCGAGCTAAACAGAAAACTAAACGCAACTAAAAATGTCAAGAAAAATGTTTAAAATGCAGGGTATGAGGGGTTAATCATGAAACAAAGAAACTGAGGAACATGTATGATGAAAATAATTGCCATGGGAAGAGAAGGAGCACAGCAGCTGACCTAAACACTAAGTTAAACATGAAATTCTGAGCTAAACAGAAAACTAAACGCAACTAAAAATGTCAAGAAAAATGTTTAAAATGCAGGGTATGAGGGGTTAATCATGAAACAATGATACTGAGGAACATGTATGATGAATATAAGTGCCATGGGAAGAGAAGGAGCACAGCAGCTGACCTAAACACTAAGTTAAACATGAAATTCCGAGCTAAACAGAAAACTAAACGCAACTAAAAATTTCAAGAAAAATGTTTAAAATGCAGGATATGAGGGGTTAATCATGGAACAATGATACTGAGGAACATGTATGATGAATATAAGTGGCATTGGAAGAGAAGGAGCACAGCAGCTGACCTAAACACTTAGTTAAACATGAAATTCTGAGCTAAACATAAAACTAAACGCAACTAAAAATGTCAAGAAAAATGTCTAAAATGTAGGGTATGAGGGGTTAAATCATGGTAAAATGATAATAATCATCATATAGCAGCATTATAAAAGCCATGATATGGAAAAAGGACGAATAAGTGACCTAAACAGAAACTTTAACATTATTGGACACGTACGCTGATGCCGACGCCGACGCCGACCGATTGAGCCATTCCATAAGCTCACACAACTAAAGTTGGTGAGCTAAAAACACTCATTCTCATCCCACGGCGATAACAAAGGTACCCAAGAAGTTTCGTAAAGATCGGTTCATAAATACGGCCTCTAGCCCGAGCCGTATTGGCATTTGCACTTACAGTGCTGAAAGTAACACTAAATAAATCAAAGTTAGTCTAATTTGCATAATTTACGCACGAGAAAAAAACCTGTATTATATGTGATGTATCCCATGGTACTAAACATTCATACAAAAAATTATTCAAATCAGAGCTTTCATGTGGAAGTTCTGATCAAAACTCTGATTGCACCTAATTTTGTACAAAATGGCTGCCAGCGACCGTCTTGAATTTCAGACAGGACCGCAAAAGACTCATTCTCGTCCCACGGTGGTAACAAAGGTACCCAAGAAGTTTCGTAAAGATCGGTTCATAAATACGGCCTCTAGCCCGAGCCGTGTTGACGGTGTGACAGATGGACAGACGGACGACGGGCCATGACAATACCTCAAATTTGTCTTTGCCAAAGTAGAGCTAAAAATGTAGGAGTGATTAAATAACAAACAAAGAGATAAGGCCCCACAAGTTATTTCTTCTGTTTCTCAGGCCATTTTTTGTGAAATTGCACGTGGGCGGGTTTTTTTTTTATTTTTTATTTTTGCGATTATTTATTTGCCATCAACAGTTCATGTCCATGGTTTGTTTAATTTTTTAGGCCTCATAATCTACAGAATTGCATGCATAGTGGTGTATTTCGTCCCTTGAGTACAAGAAGGCTTTGCAGGCTAAAACATTGCAAAGCCTTGTTGCACTCAAGGGACAAATTTATCAATATTATTAAGGACTATGCAGGTGGGCCTGAGAAACAGATTTTTAGGCCTAAAGATAGATAGATAGAGATACATATTTGTTTTTATAGTATAGATATCTGGACATAAAAAGGGTCATAAGTCTGAGGCATTTATTTATTTATTTATTGGAGTTTAAGGTCACATATTTATGCACAATGTCTAATCGTGACCGTGGCAGTTTTACAGGTGGAAGAAGTCGGAGTACCCAGAGAGAATCACCGAGCATCGACGAGCAACTGTCAGCTCCTCAAGATTTTAATTCTGTTCAAGCTCTGCTCAAGCAGGGTTACAGCGGTTGAAGACATTGCACCATCGACGTACAGTAAGCCTTAGTACACAGCGTCATCGTGCCCCCATGTAGGCAACCAGGACAAAGTGCCTTGCCCAAGGATACAATGCGGGTGGTCCAGGATGGGGATCGAACTCGGGACCTCTAGCATAGAAGTCCAACAGTCTATTACTGAGCCACTGCACTCTCAAGTCTGAGGCACATAACTCTGGGAAACAAGAGGCCCCAAGGGGCCTGAGGGCGCTCACCTGATATGGTAGCCTAAATATCAACCCAGAGAATTATTTCAACAAGTTGCATCTGCTCCTCCTAAGAAAAGTTTATACCAAATATTCAAAGATTCTGACCAGTGGATCTAAAAAAAAAAAAGAAGTTTTTCAAAGAATATTCCTCATATTGAACTAAGTTATAATTCGGGCTCCCACAGTGAGTCCAAATATGGACCTAGGGACTTGGCTTGAACAAAGTTAATCTCACTCCCTAAGCATGGTGCATTCCAAATATGAAAAGATTCTGCCTGCTGGATCTTGAGAAGATTTTTAAAGAAAATTCCTCATTTTGAACTAAGTTACAATTCAAGCTCCCACAGTGAGTCCAAATATGGACCTAGGGACTTGGCTTGAACAAATATCAAAAGATTCTGCCTGCTGGATCTTGAGAAGAAGATTTTTAAAGAAATTTGCCTGAAATGCATTAAGTTCAAAATCGAGCTTCTATAGTGAGCCCAAATATGAATCTAGGCAGCTGATTTGAACAAACCTGAATCAGATCCACCCCACAATGTTGCATACCAAATATCAAAAGATTCTGCCTGCTGAATCTGGAGAAGAAGATTTTTTAAGAAATTTGCCTGAAATGCACTAAGTTCGAATTCGGGCTTCTATAGTGAGCCCAAATATAAATCCAGGGGGCCAATTTGAACAAACTTGAATCAGATCCACCCCACAATGTTGCATACCAAATATCAAAACATTCTGCCTGCTGGATCTGGAGAAGAAGATTTTTTAAGAAATTTGCCTGAAATGCACTAAGTTCAAATTCGAGCTTCTATAGTGAGCCCAAATATGAATCCAGGGGGCCGATTTGAACAAACTTGAATCAGATCCACCCCTCAATGTTGCATACCAAATATCAAAAGATTCTGCCTGCTGAATCTGGAGAAGATTTTTGAAGAAATTTGCCTGAAATGCACTAAGTTCGAATTCGAGCTTCTATAGTGAGCCCAAATATGAATCCAAGGGGCCGATTTGAACAAACTTGAATCAGATCCATCCCTCAATGTTGCATACCAAATATCAAAAGATTCTGCCTGCTGGATCTGGAGAAGAAGATTTTTTAAGAAATTTGCCTGAAACGCTCTAAGATCGAACTCAAGCTTCTATACTGAGCCCAAATATAAACCCAGAGGGCCTATTTGAACAAACTTGAATCAGATCCACCCCACAATGTTGCATAACAAATAACAAAAGATTCTGCCCGCTGGATCTGGAGAAGAAGATTTTTTAAGAAATTTGCCTGAAATGCACTAAGTTCGAATCTGGGCTTCTATAGTGAGCCCAAATATGAATCCAGGGGGGCCGATTTGAACAAACTTGAATCAGATCCACCCCACAATGTTGCATACCAAATATCAAAAGATTCTGCCTGCTCGATCTGGAGAAGAAGATTTTTTAAGAAATTTGCCTGAAATGCACTAAGTTTGAATTTGAGCTTCTATACTGAGCCCAAATATAAACCGAGGGGGGCCGATTTGAACAAACTTGAATCAGATCCACCCCACAATGTTGCATGCCAAATATCAAAAGATTCTGCCTGCTCGATCTGAAGAAGAAGATTTTTTAAGAAATTTGCCTGAAATGCACTAAGATCGAATTCGGGCTTCTATAGTGAGCCCAAATATGAATCCAGGAAGCCGATTTGAACAAACTTGAATCAGATCCACCCCACAATGTTGCATACCAAATATCAAACGATTCTGCCTGCTGGATCTGGAGAAGAAGATTTTTTAAGAAATTTGCCTGAAATGCACTAAGTTCAAAATCGGGCTCCTGTACTGAGCCCAAATATGAACCCAGGGGGCCGATTTGAACAAACTTGAATCAGAACCACCCTACAATGTTGCATACCAAATATCAAAAGATTCTGCCTGCTGGATCTGGAGAAGAAAATTTTTTAATCTTTTTCCCATTGCCTACAGTGTTAAAAAGTGCTGACTCAGCACTTTTTCAAAGTCCTGAAAAAAGAACCTTGTGATCAAACCGATAGGGATTTTTTTTAACCACTCTATTCTTCTAGATAAAAGTAAGCTTTATACAAAATAAGAATTCCCTGTGCCGTGTAGTTTTGGAGATATGGCAGTTTTAAGGTTTTTCCTATTTTTAGCTCCCAAGGTTCCCACGGGGCAATGAGAAATTTTTTTTTGCATCAATCAACTACTTATGACCCATTATCACTTCATATCAAATTTGGTTCAAATCGACTTGAAGGTTCTGAAAATAGAAATTTTAGGCGTGGCCAAAATTTTTGCCCCTCCTATAACGAAGGCAAATAATGCCCGACAAACTTCTCTTGAACAAACTTGAGTCTACACCTCAAAAGGAAGCTGCATACCAAATATCAAGTTTCTGCTATTGCTGGTTCTTGAGAAGAAGATTTTTTAAGAAATGGAGCATTTTTGCCCCATCCCTCTGCTCAATATGAGCTGAAACCTAATTTGACAAAAAATCAAAATGCCATTATATAGCCCCTGCTCACATGAAATTTCATTAATATGCGGCCAGTGGTTTGGGAGAAAAAGGCCCAAACACGACCTTCACGACGGATGCCGGACGACGGACGAAAAGTGATCAGAAAAGCTCACCCTGACTTTCAGTCAGGTGAGCTAAAAATGCAGAATCAAAAATTCCTTTTCACATGCACATCTGCACTTCATACCTTCAAACTCTTACTACACACCAACTTTTGTAAAAATGCACGAAGAAATATATGAGTTAAGTGGGCAAACATTTTTAACAATTAATGATAAAAACGACCATATTTCTAGCAAAAAACGGCAGAATAAAAAGTTCCTTTGCACATGAACATGAAAACATTTATAGTAATTTATATATTTTTTATACTTATCAATGACCCAGACTTAGCTAGTGCTAACTCTTAAAAATTCAGGACCAAACACAAATTTTGCTCCCCCCCCCCCCCCCCCCCCCAATCCCCAACATTTGCATCAAAATAAAAAAAATCAATGTCCTATATGGTCTTCCATACTTTTGTCCACTGTGCATGTGCAGTGGCAAGGAAGTACCGAAATTGGCGCCAAATCTTGATTCTTGCAACCAGTGCCTGGTAAATGTTATATAATCAGCGGGGAGGTATGAGTTCCCAACTCATGGGAGGGCCATCCCCGTCTGGGTCATTGGTAAGTATAAAAAATATATAAATTACTATAAATTTTTTCATATTTTTATACTGTACCAATGACCCAGACTTTGCGGAATAGAAAAAAAGGCTGGAGGGCCTAGGACATGAAGGAAAATCCAAATGGCTCAGTTACATATAAACAGAATTACCCCCTCAAGGAGAAAAGGAGAAACAGGATTTACATATATCTTTCTTGTTTATACAAAAAAAGAAAGACATATTACCAATCCGTAATTGAGCACAATAACATCAATGATCTCTATTAACATCCAGTATAACCCATTATACTAATTTTTTTTTTTAAAGGAAAGCCAATAAATAAAGATAGTCCAGAGAATGAGACTCTTTATACTAATTTAAAAGTGTCCGAGGATTGTATATTAACGCTCGTATGACACGTGACATATACAAATGCTTCACACCGAGCTACACTTTAAAAATATTACATAAATGAGATAAACATTAGCTTTACACTTTAAAACCATCCCAGCACCGACTCGGAATTAATGACTCCAGAGGAGGTATTCCCTTCCTTTTCACTATAAAGCAGGTGATATAAGGGAACACCATCCCCCCCCCCCCCCCCACCTTCCCCTTGCTCTGGGTCAATCACCCCAGAACGAAGAGGGCAGCAGGACAGAGTCACTGCTGGAACAGGAAGCCTGCATAACTATAGTTGCAACTGTTAAGTGGACGACATTCTGAGCAACAGATATCAGACCTAAACAACGAAGGTCGCCAGAAATAGACTCAATATTTCTAAGATAAAAATTTGTGAACGTAGTAGGCTGAGACCAGTATGCAGCCTTCATCAAATCGGTAATAGCAATACTATTAGCATAAGCCCAAGATGTAGACAGCGCTCTAACTTCATGTGCTGAAATCTTAAGCACAGACTGCTGAGAAGATAATTTTTCATAAGCAGTACGAATAGTCAATTGAATCCACCTGGAAATAGAATGGACTGAGATGACCCTTCTATTAGGCAGCAGAGACAGAAAGAAACGTTTTCGTCCCTTTCTGATAAACTCAGATCTACGTTTGTAAATACGCATAGATCTAACTGGACATTGCAAAGGCCTATGGCCGTCTGAGGACGGAAGAGCCTTAATAACAATAGGCTTAGGGTACTTATTAGGAGCCTGATTCTTAGCCAAAAATCCAACATTAGTAGTCAAAGTAATAGTATTACCAACACTACGATAGTGAGAATCATCAACAGATAGAGCATTAAGCTCACTAACTCTTCTAGCAGAAGAGAAGGCTAAGAGAAAAGTTGTCTTATAAGATAAGTATTTAAAGTCTACCGTATCCAGGGGTTCAAATGGCGCTTCTTTTAGCTTCAGAAGAACCCAAGCTAAATTCCACTTAGGAATTAACCTAAGGGTTCTAGGTCTATTTATCGAAAAGTTTTTAACTAACTTAGATAAAGAGACATTAGATCCAATTTGTAAGCTATCATGATGAACATAAGTATCCGATAGCATAGACCTATAACCCTTAATAGTTATTGGCTGAAGTTTGATCTCGTCAAACAAGTAGACCAAACAAGAGGCCCCAAGGAGCCCGAGGGCGCTCACCTGACATGGTAGCCTAAATTTATATCAACCCAGAGAATTGATTTCAACAAGTTGCATCTGCTCCTCCTAAGAAAAGCTTATACCAAATATCCAAAGATTCTGACCAGTGGATCTAAAAAAAAAAAGATTTTTAAAGAATATTCCTCATATTGAACTAAGTAATAATTCAGGCTCCCACAGGGAGCCCATATATGAACCCAGGGACTTGGCTTTAACAAACTTGAATCTCACCCCCCTAAGGATGCTGCACACCAAATATCAAAACATTCCGACTGCTGGATCTGAAGAAGAAGATTTTTAAAGAAAAGTCCTCATTTTGAACTAAGTTAGAATTCGAGCTCCCACAGTGAGTCCAAATATGGACCTAGGGACATGGCTGAAGAAGAAGATTTTTAAAGAAAAGTCCTCATTTTGAACTAAGTTACAATTCGAGCTCCCACAGTGAGTCCAAATATGGACCTAGGGACATGGCTTGAACAAACTTGAATCTCACCCCCTAAGGATGCTGCATACCAAATATCAAAACATTCCGACTGCTGGATCTGAAGAAGATTTTTAAAGAAAATTCCTCATTTTGAACTAAGTTATAATTCGGGCTACCACAATGAGCCCAAATATGAACCCAGGGACTTGGCTTGAACAAACTTGAATCTCACCCCCCTAAGCATGGTGTATACCCAATATCAGAAGATTCTGCCTGCTGGATCTGGAGAAGAAGATTTTTTAAGAAATTTGCATGAAATGCACTAAGTTCAAATTCGAGCTTCTATAGTGAGCCCAAATATGAATCTAGGAAGCCGATTTGAACAAACTTGAATCAGATCCACCCCACAATGTTGCATACCAAATATCAAAAGATTCTGCCTGCTGGATCTGGAGAAGAAGATTTTTTAAGAAATTTGCCTAAATGCACTAAGTTCGAAATCGGGCTCCTATACTGAGCCCAAATATGAACCCAGGGGGCCGATTTGAACAAACTTGAATCAGATCCACTCTACAATGTTGCATACCAAATATCAAAAGATTCTGCCTGCTGGATCTGGAGAAGAAGATTTTTTAAGAAATTTGCCTGAAATGCACTAAGTTCGAAATCGGACTCCTATACTGAGCCCAAATATTAACCCAGGGGGCCAATTTGAACAAACTTGAATCAGATCCACCCCAAAATGTTGCTTACCAAATATGAAAAGATTCTGCCTGCTGGATCTGGAGAAGAAGATTTTTTAAGAAATTTGCCTGAAATGCACTAAGTTCGAATTCGGGCTTCTATAGTAAGCCCAAATATGAATCCAGGGGGCCGATTTGAACAAACTTGAATCAGATCTACACCGCAACGTTGCATACCAAATATCAAAAGATTCTGCCTGCTGGATCTGGAGAAGAAGATTTTTTAAGAAATTTGCCTGAAATGCACTAAGTTCGAATTCGAGCTCCTATAGTGAGCCCAAATATGAATCTAGGGAGCCGATTTGAACAAACTTGAATCAGATCCACCCCACAATGTTGCATACCAAATATCAAAAGATTCTGCCTGCTGGATCTGGAGAAGAAGATTTTTTAAGAAATATACCTGAAATGCACTAAGTTAAAATTTGGGCTTCTATACGGAGCCCAAATATAAACCCAGGGGGCCGATTTGAACAAACTTGAATCAGATCCACCCCACAATGTTGCTTAACAAATATGAAAAGATTCTGAAGCTGGATCTGGAGAAGAAGATTTTTTAAGAAATTTGCCTGAAATGCACTAAGTTCGAATTCAAGCTTCTATAGTGAGCCCAAATATAAATCTAGGAAGCCGATTTGAACAAACTTGAATCAGATCCACCCCACAATGTTGCATACCAAATGTCAAAAGATTCTGCCTGCTGGATCTGGAGAAGAAGATTTTTTAATAAATTTGCCCGAAATGCACTAAGTCCGAATTCGGGCTTCTATATTAAGCCCAAATATGAATCCAGGGGGCCGATTTGAACAAACTTGAATCAGATCCACCCCATAATGTTGCATACCAAATATCAAAAGATTGTGCCTGCTGGATCTGGAGAAGAAGATTTTTGAAGAAATTTGCCCGAAATGCACTAAGTTTGAATTCGAGCTTCTATAGTGAGCCCAAATATGAATCCAGGGGGCCGATTTGAACAAACTTGAATCAGATCCACCCCGCAATGTTGCATACCAAATATCAAAAGATTCTGCCTGCTGGATCTGGAGAAGATGATTTTTTAAGAAATTTGCCTGAAATGCACGAAGTTCGAATTCGAGCTTCTATAGTAAGCCCAAATATGAATCTAGGGAGCCGATTTGAACAAATTTGCATCAGATCCATCCCACAATGTTGCATACCAAATATCAAAAGATTCTGCCTGCTGGATCTGGAGAAGAAAATTTTTTAAGAAATTTGCCTGAAATGCACTAAGTTCGAAATCGGGCTCCTATACTGAGCCCAAATATGAACCCAGGGGGCCGATTTGAACAAACTTGAATCAGATCCACCCTACAATGTTGCATACCAAATATCAAAAGATTCTGCCTGCTGGATCTGGAGAAGAAGATTTTTTAATAAATTTGCTTGAAATGCACTAAGTTCAAATTTGGGCTTCTATACTGAGCCCAAATATAAACCCAGGGAGGCCGATTTGAACAAACTTGAATCAGATCCACCCCACAATGTTGCTTACCAAATATGAAAAGATTCTGCCTGCTGGATCTGGAGAAGAAGATTTTTTAAGAAATTTGCATGAAATGCACTAAGTTCAAATTCGAGCTTCTATAGTGAGACAAATATGAATCTAGGAAGCCGATTTGAACAAACTTGAATCAGATCCACCCCACAATGTTGCATACCAAATATGAAAAGATTCTGCCTGCTGGATCTGGAGAAGAAGATTTTTTAAGAAATTTGCCTAAATGCACTAAGTTCGAAATCGGGCTCCTATACTGAGCCCAAATATGAACCCAGGGGCCGATTTGAACAAACTTGAATCAGATCCACCCTACAATGTTGCATACCAAATATCAAAAGATTCTGCCTGCTGGATCTGGAGAAGAAGATTTTTTAAGAAATTTGCCTGAAATGCACTAAGTTCGAAATCGGGCTCCTATACTGAGCCCAAATATTAACCCAGGGGGCCAATTTGAACAAACTTGAATCAGATCCACCCCACAATGTTGCTTACCAAATATGAAAAGATTCTGCCTGCTGGATCTGGAGAAGAAGATTTTTTAAGAAATTTGCCTGAAATGCACTAAGTTCGAATTCGGGCTTCTATAGTAAGCCCAAATATGAATCTAGGGGGCCGATTTGAACAAACTTGAATCAGATCTACCCCACAACGTTGCATACCAAATATCAAAAGATTCTGCCTGCTGGATCTGGAGAAGAAGATTTTTGAAGAAATTTGCCTGAAATGCACTAAGTTCGAATTCGAGCTCCTATAGTGAGCCCAAATATGAATCTAGGGAGCCGATTTGAACAAACTTGAATCAGATCCACCCTACAATGTTGCATACCAAATACCAAAAGATTGTGCCTGCTGGATCTGGAGAAGAAGATTTTCAAAGAAATTTGCCTGAAATGCACTAAGTTCAAATTTGGGCTCCTATACTGAGCCCAAATATAAACCCAGGGAGCCGATTTGAACAAACTTGAATCAGATCCACCCCACAATGTTGCATACCAAATATCAAAAGATTCTGCCTGCTGGATCTGGAGAAGATTTTTTAAGAAATTTGCCTGAAATGCACTAAGTTCGAAATCGGGCTCCTATACTGAGCCCAAATATAAACCCAGGGGGCCGATTCGAACAAACTTGAATCAGATCCACCCTACAATGTTGCATACCAAATATCAGAAGATTCTGCCTGCTGGATCTGGAGAAGATTTTTTAATGTTTTTCCCATTGCCTACAGTGTTAAAAAGTGCTGACTCAGCACTTTTTCAAAGTCCCGAAACTGTACCCTATGATAAAACCGATGGCAATTTTTTTTTACCAATCCTTTCTGTTGGTCCTAAGGAAGCTGCACACCAAATAAAAATTCTCAGTGCCGTGCAGTTTTGGAGATATGGGTGTTTTAAATTTTTTCTATTTTTAGCTTCTGCGGTTCCCACGGGGCTGCGGGAAATTTTTTTTTTGCATAAATCAAGTACTCATGACCCAATAAGCCCTCACATAAAATTTGGTTCAAATCAGCCTCTCGGTTTGGAAAATAGAAATTTTGGGCGTGGCCAAAATTACTGCCCCTCCCATAACAATGGCAAATATTGCCCCTCGAACTTTCTGTGTACAAGCCTGAGTCTACAACCCAAAAGGAAGCTGCAAACCAAATATCAGGTCTCTGCCACTAATAGTTCATGAGAAGAAGATTTTTAAGGATTTTGGTGCCCCTTGGGGGTGTGGCACCACCCAGGGGGAAAGGCAACTTTATCTGAACAAATCCGAATTGGTATTGGTGGACGAATATTTGACCAAGATTTGAATAAAATTGGGCTATTGGTTTGGGAGGAGAAGTCGATAATGTAAAGTTCACGCCGGACGCCGGACGACGACGACGGACGGCAAGTGATAAGTTAAGCTCCCTTCGGTGAGCTAAAAATTAGCAATGTCTGGAATGGAGGGATCAAAAATATCAATAGAATGATCCTTACACCAACGAGAGAAAACCTTCTGCTTAGCCGCGTAATTTAGCAAAGAGGAGGTCCTCCTACAGTTAGAAATTGCATCCACTGCTCGTCCAGTAAATTGCTTGCTGTGCAAGAAGGACTGCACAATGGAAATACGTGAAGGTTGAGATCTTGCGGGATGTGATGCAGTGTGCGCGATTTCCCCTGCGAAAGAAGGTCCTCCCATGGAGGAAGCTTCCGAGGAATGTCCCATAACAGACACCTGAGTAGATTTATCCATGGTCTCCTGGGTGACAGAGATGCTACCAACAGAATCTTGCAGTGAGATTGCTTGCTTGATTTTTAGCAATATCTGTTGAATCAACGGAGCTGGAGGATACGCGTATCCTATCATTCCGTCCTAAGAGATCGAGAGAGCGTCTACTGCGAACGCTCGAGAATCTGGGCATGGCGACACATACGTCTGCAACTGATTGTTGAGATGCGTCGCAAACAAGTCTAACATCGGACGATCCCATTGGTAGCAGATCTGATTGAATACTCGTTTGTTGAGAGTCCATTCTGACAGCAACATGCAACCTTTCCGAGAAAGGGAGTCTGCTAGAACGTTCAGACGACCCACAATATGACGGATCGACAGAAGGACCTGATGCTCTAGGACAAACAGAATGATTCTTTCCTTTAAGTTGAATAACGGAATGGAATGAGTGCCTCCCTGGTTCCGAATATACGCTACTACTGTCGAATTGTCGGACAGAATTTGAACATGTGAATTCTGAATAATATTCATCCAATGCCGTAGCGCAAGCCAAATTGACATCATCTCTTTGATGTTTATGTGCTTGTTCAGGAATTGCGGATCCCAAAGACCCTGGCACCTTGAATCTGTTGGGCTCAAAGTTGCGCCCCAACCTGTTTGACTCGCATCCGTCATAATCGTAAAAATCGGATCCGGCAGTTGCAGTGGAACTCCCTGACTCAACCACTGAATATCTGCCCAAGTCTGAATCTCTTGTTTTACTTGGTTCAACAAGATGATGTTCGTTTCGAGCGAATGAATCTTCATACTCCAATTCTGAGTAAAAAATATCTGGAATGGACGAGTGCATAGGCGCCCCATCAGAATAAGGTCAGCGGCGGCACTGCACAAACCTATCAGTCGCATGAATTCTCTCGCTGTTACTACATCTGTGTGTAGACAAAAGCGAGCGTAACAACTGACTAATTTTGCTCTGGGTAACGGCAGACGAACCAGATTGTTGTGCATCTCGAAGCTCGTTCACAAGTAAATGAACGACTTGGACGGAACTAGATCCGACTTCTTTTCGTTTACTATGAAAATGAGACGTCGGAGCAGTTGAAGCAGACTCTGAACATCGTTCTGAAGTGTTAATCTGTCGCCGTACCTCTGAAGAATGTTGTCCAAGTAGGCCGACATTACCGCAGACGAATGAGCTCGGAAATGAGTCATTACCGAGTTCATTATTCGAGTGAAGGCCCAGGGCACTAGATTCAGTCTGAAGCACATTGCTAGGAACTGATAAACGACTCCCAGGATAGTGAAGCGAAGGTACTTTCTGAACGCCGGATGTACCATGACGTGAAAGTACGCATCCTTGAGATCTAGGCTCGTAGCATAATCGTTCACTCGAATGCTCGCTCTCACCGATCGAATGGTTTCCATATAAAATTTCGGAGCCATGATCAGCTTGTTTATCCAGCTTAGATCTATAACTGGATGGAATGAGCCATCTGGTTTTGGTACCAGGAACAGGTGACTGTAAAAACTGGGAGATCCCTGGTTTTCTACGACCTCTATTGCGTTCTTCTCCAGAAGAGATTGCACCTCTGATAGAAGTAAATCTCTCTTCTGAAGGTTTGACGGAAACTGAGTCCATCGTGGACTCTGTGTTAATGGAGGTTTTTCTCTGAAGGACAGTTTTAGACCTTCCGAAATAACCTCCTGAACCCACCGGTCATCCGTAATTGACAACCAATTGGTTAAGAATCTTGACAACCTTCCACCCACTGGAGCGCAACAGAGGTTCTGACCTTCACCTCCTGGACCTGACTTTTTAACCTTAGAATCCACCCTCGCGGATGAAGCCAGGGCAGCATCACGTCTGACTAACTCCAAATTTGCCACTGAAAGGGCAGAGTTATACATGGAATATGCGATTGCCCTCGAAAGAACTCTCAAGGAAGTTTGAACATCCTGGAATTCTTTACAATCGAGACGTTGCGATAACGCTCTGGTAAGGTGATCTGCATAACGAGGCGTCTACACTGGCTCTGTTAGACAAGATTGTCGTCTCCAACGTACTGAAGAGAATCGATATAGACGCCGGCAATGACAACTCCAAATCTTCTGCCTGGTCGTCTAAACGCAGAGGAACTCTCGGAATGCCCTGTCCTGCCGTTTCAAATTTATTTCTACTGTTGATGAACGGCAGGTGTAGAGCATGAGATGATAAGAAACTGGATCTGCCAGTCCTAGAGGCCAGCCTAAAAGTTGCGTCATTCAGCAATTCAAACGTCCGTGAGACATTTCTGGACTGGGCCGGCAACTCAGGCGCGACGTCCTTAGCCCAGCCGAAAAAGTCTGTGTCCAGTGACGCTATCAGTCTCTTGTCTGGTATCGCAGCTCTCTGGTCTGGAGGAACAACTTCTGGAAGGTGTTGCCGGATGAAATCTACGGCCACCTTATGTTGTTCTGAAAGGGAAAAATCCAGCTCCACTGATTCCCTTTCACCATCCGACTGGACCAAATGTCAATCTCGGTTGTCCCTATCAGACACTGCAGGGGAGCATACCGACCCAGCTTCCTCAGACAGTTCCTGATCTGAATGAGTTTCCAAAGGTTGCTGGGATGCTGAGATGAGTTGTGTTGTCTGTGATAGCAAGTCTGTCACGGAGGCCTGTGGAGCTGCTGTCTTGCGTTGTTTTGCCGCTGGAAGCTCCTGGGATGGTGCCTCTTGCATAATTCTTTTATGCAAACATCCAGACTGGTAAGGCCTCGTGTCCTTGACTACCAGATGGAGTGACCTGGTCGACGTGGAATCCTTGGGCGGCGAAGCAGGCTGGATATCCGAGGTCACATAGCCAAGGAGCGGTCGTGTGTTCTGACGTGTGGAAGAGGAAGCCAATAGACTAGCCGCGCCTGGCTGTCTATGCGACGGAGGCACGGAGCGTCCCGAGCAGGAGGAGTGGACGTTATGCTCGGACTGACGAACGTTATGTACGACAACATCTGGCCCCAGATGTTGTTGTAAGAGAGAGGGGCCTCTCTCGCTCGTAGTCCGGAGTGACCTGAATGAGTTAGCTACCGGACTGACTTGTTTCCTCCGTTCCATCCTCCGATCCGTCGTCGCCGGGTGTGCGTGATCCGAGATTATAGTGCTCGCAACACCCCTTCTCCTCTCCTGGACCCGGAGTCACATCGCCCAATCTACGAGTGATAGCTTCACCGGGCGAGCTAGCTGGCGACATGGTCGTCAATCCTATAGAGAGTTGCGGTTAACCGAAAAAACGACTCGGTCTTGGTTGTATAAGAAAACCGGAAATCGCAACTGAGCATGGGCGCACACAACCGTACTTTCGGTTTCTGTAAAAACAAATAACAACATGGCGGATGTCGCGGATGCAGACGATAAAACGTATACTCCGAGCCCTGTGTGGCAATACTTTGAGAAACCAAGTAAAAATGAAATACACGCGATTTGCAAATTGTGCCTAGGCAGGAAAAAAATTTCTGCCCAGTACGGCAACATGAGCAATCTCAAACAACACGTGGAATCCATGCACAAGGCAGAGGCGAAGACGTTAAAATTAGCACTACAGAAAAAGTCGGATCTGAAACGTAAAATGGTAAGTGTTGTCAAGTCATAATAGAATGACTTGAGTATATATCTATTTTATTAAAAAACATATTCATCAATATCAAATGTGTGTTAGTTACTGTCTTTTAATTGACCCGTTTCCCAAAATTTATGTGCCCATTATCAGCAGTCGAGGACGGGAACAGGACAACCCACCCCAGAGACAACCCGTCCCAAACAAGGTCCCAAGTTCCAACTACTGTAGTACTGCTCCTCCCAAATTAGTCTGGCGTTTAGACACAAGGGACCCAAGGCACTGAAGGCAGGCGAAGTACAAAACAGGTACATACACACGCCCCCCTCCCCCTTACACATGCACATTCACATGTGCACGCATTAACATTTGTTGTTCTTTGCTTTATATGATTTTTGTGTCTAATGAAAATTAAAGAATTTTAATTGTTTATTTTGTTGCGTGGCTTATTATTTCAGAAATGCAAACACATCTGTCTCAAACTGGGAGTGGGAATTGGGAATTGTATGGGGATGGGGTCAAATACTCAAATACCGTCGATGGACATTGGAAAAGAAATAATTGTAAATCATATCTACCTTCCCCTACATTTCGGAATCCGGAGAATGTAATCCAAAATTCCAAACTAAAACTTTATTTGTGCCACAATGTTCGAAATCATTTTGAAAAACCCATGTTCACAACCATGATATCTGTTTATTCAAATGGAATAAGCACGACAACAAAAATTTTTATCATGGATTGGTAGGGTAAAAAGGGGCGGAATGCAAATAATTAACAACAGCTCATTCGATTTTCAATGTCTCCTTTTTATTGTATTGAAGACTTATTTTCAGTTTCGCGCAGTGCGCGAGTTAAAACCTCACATGTGGTAAATGTATTAACAAAGCAGTTAGCTCCCTTTAGCTGTAACAGACAATCGTCTTTCTCAGAATCGAAACAAATTTATTGTTTCGAGAGCCAGAGGGCACTGCAAGTTGGTACTGCAGATCTGTAGTATCACTAATACTATAGATTTATACCCCCACAAGTACAGTAATGATTGAAACACGCTGTATGATAACCACGAGGATTTTGTTCTCGTTTTGTTCACTGCAGTGCTTCTTTTAAATCAGTGGTAGGAAAAACATTGAAAACTTTTCTCATCCTGTTACAACTAACTTCGTCAACCATTTTTTGATTAACCGACCGAGCGTTCGCCTGAAAACAAATCTAGATGGGTTCGCGAGACAATAGCTGGTCACAAGACACAAAGAAGCACATAGTGCTGAGCTGGGTGTGGCTGGGAGACCTCTCTGCTGGTGGTAGCAGCGTTCCTTTAAAAAAAACCTAGGCCCCCAGAAATGCATCCCGGCACGATGCGGCATCATGTACCGCGTGTCATGTGGCATATTAAAGTGTCAAAAATTGATTTATATGCCACAGGGTGACAGCCCTTCACTTAATAAGAGGCAGATTAAAAAGGGGGTATGTCACTGCATGACCATTCCGATCCGTGCCCCCCCCCCTCCCTCCCTGAAAAAAAAAGAAAAAATCCACTCACAAGCGTCAATGTTTGACTTTATTTTAAAATATAAGTTATAAAACCTGACAACTTGATTTGACACCAAGAGACCGTTGTCCAGTGGCCACTGCCACTGGAGTCCAAAGTGATTTATATCACAGAGTTTGGACTTTGGATCAGTGACGCTCCTCTAAGCACCCCTCTCCTCCCCTCCCCCGGCCCCACTCCCCCAACCCCCACTCACTGAAAATAAATCACACCTGCAAAAAAGCGAAGCTGATTTGAAGAGCATATTGCAGGGGAGATTACTCTTTAATATAATAGCATCTGAAAGAAAGAACAATGCAGTAATTTTTTTTTAACAAACTTCTTAATTTTCCTGCAGTGCAGTACCTTTTAAAATCGTTTCACAATGAATACCATTACTTCAAATATCATTCTGCTGTGACATTGAAAAAAATTAATTGCATTCTAGTTCCCTTATTTCATTAAAAAAAAAAACAATTGTCTCCCACATATTTCGAGCTCAGCTTGAATGGAATTGAACTGTGTGAATAACTGATGGAGAATGTAGTTTTTGTGGCAGGGGAGATTACTCTTCATTGTCATCAATATAATGGCCTCTGGATCAGTTTCTGTGTGATCAAAATTTTCCTTTTTCTTCCAATTTTAAACTGTGTTTTTGTTAGGAATCGGCCCAAAATCAATACCATTATTTTTAGTATCATTCTTCTCAACTTCTGTGATACAAAATACAAATGCATTTCAGTCTGGATGGCTTATTTCTTTTTTAAAAACATACTTGTCCCTCAGACATTTTGAGATCACCAGAAAAGTTTACAAAGGATTCTGCACAAGTACTTGGAGTTTTGTGTTGGGTCAACTGGGTCATGACTCATGAGATACATTATCACCCCTTGTTTGTTGGAAAACTGGCATTCTTGGGAAGTGAAGCAATGCACGTTTAGTAGTCGTTTACTGCTATGAACAAATATTCCTTTGCTACCTGGTATTATGATTGGGCCAATAACCTCTACCTGAGGCTGGGAGCTTGAATGGAAAAGATCGTCTGAAATGTGCAGTATTCGATTTCTGAAAATGATTGGCTGAACTTGAATCTGTATCGTGCTCAATCAAATTCAGTATGAATGTGTGGACTCTGTTGTACTGCAAGCATTGGTTTCTCGGTGCTATTCTACCAGGGAACAGGGCTTGTTTACCACATAGTCCACAGTGAGCAAGCACTGCTTGAAGTCTGCTTCACTTTCCACTTCCAGTCAGTAACACACCACCCCCCCAGGCCACAGGGAGCATGTTTTGATAAATTGTAGAAAGCACGAATGTTACAAACAAGAACAGAAGTACTAAATTTGTTCAATAATCAGTATTATTTTCTATTTGTTCATTCCAGAGTGAGAGACCGCAGATCAGTGAAACAAATAGTGGAGAGACAAAACCAAAACAAGTTAAACGACAAATGGGAGAATTCCTAAAAGAGCAAAATATATGGGATGTAAATGACTATAGGAAGCTCAAAGGCGACAGATTAGTTGCAGAAATGGTAGCCTTAGATATGAGACCCCTGAAAATTGTTAATGATACAGGACTAAATCAATTAGTGAATTTTCTGCAACCTTGCTACCAATTTCCTTCAAAGCGAGTTTTAAGAGACAAGTTGTTGCCTGAAATGTATCAAGAAACATGTACAAAAATAAAAAGTGACTTGAATAATGTGTCATCAATAGCAATCACCACTGACCACTGGACATCCAAAGCTAATCAAGCGTATATGTCTATTACCGCTCACATTTTGAATAAGGACTTTCAGTTAAAAAACTATTGCTTGAGTGTTTCTCACATGCCAGAGCCATACAGGTGAAAATATAAGCAAAAGTCTCATCAAATCTGTCAAAAAATGGCAACCCAACATTGATGACTTTGATGTTTATGTAATCTCAGATAACTGCAGTAACATGAAAGCTGCTTTTCAGATGCTACCTTCCAATTACAAAAGGACTTTTTTGTTTCGCTCATACACTGTAGCTCATAATCAAAGATTTACTGAAAGTCTTCCCTGGGGTGAAAAATGTGGTATCCAAATGTAAAATAATTGTAAACCATTTTCACCATAGTGTGAAATCAACAGTTAAATTAACAGAGATGCAAGAAAATCTCAAACTTCGAAAACATAATCTGAAGACCGAATGTGAAACAAGATGAAATAGTACATATCTGATGCTAGAGAGGATTCACGAACAAAAAGTGTCACTCAATGCTCTGTTACCCTCCATTGATAAACTTCTTCCAATATCACAATTTGAATGGAAAACTATTAGTGGCTATGTTGAGCCATTAAAACCATTTAAGAAGCTACTAAAATCATGTCAAGTGCCAAATATCCAACAACATCAATGATCATCCCAGTGTTGATGAATTTACTTGATGCCATGGATGCTTTAGAAATGGATAACTTTGGGAAAACTGTAAAAGATAACATCACAAAACGTTGGCCTTCATTTGAAAAGAATGAACTATATGTGTTGTCTACATTATTAGATCCTCGTTTTAAGGAGCTACCTTTCAGCACACAGGAGGTTGAAGATAATGCCAATCCATTTTGTTCACCAAAGTATTTGAAACAGCCAAGTTCGAGTCCGAGAAACAGTGCGGACACGCCAGACAGGTTACTGCAGCTACAAGTACAAGCATAAGTTCCAGCACTGTTGAATCTGTGGACAGTGTGAAACAGCAAACAATGAGTGATACCTCAAGTCAATCACGTTCATGTCAAATAAGTCAGTCATCCTCTCAGAATGATTCTCCCAGACAAAGTACAAGTTCACAGCCTGATCCTGCTAAGAAAGATTTTGGGACTTTCTTCAGAATGAAAGCACAGAAAAAAAAGAAAAGCAAACATCAGAGCCACAGACTAATCTTGATGAATTGAAAATCATAATCAAATATGAAATAGATAAATATCTGAAAGTTGAATGCATTGACCCAACTGAATGTCCATTTATGTGGTGGCATCTGAATGGCAAGAATTTTCCACATCTTAGAAATGTGGCCTTAAAGTACTTACTTGTTCCAAGCACAAGTGTTCCAAGTGAGCGGATTTTTTCCAAACCGGGTTTAACAATTTCTGATAGGAGATGCAATTTGAAGCCAGATCTTGCTGAAACTCTTGTA
Organism: Pictodentalium vernedei; assembly: GCA_031216915.1. Classification (NCBI taxonomy): domain Eukaryota; kingdom Metazoa; phylum Mollusca; class Scaphopoda; order Dentaliida; family Dentaliidae; genus Pictodentalium; species Pictodentalium vernedei. Next base: position 341,824,755 of record CM062296.1, on the reverse strand, counting down.
TTCCTCAACCATAACTTAAAAATTTAAATTAGGCAGTAGGCACATTAGCTATCAGAGACAACACTTACAACAATGAAGATGGACCTGTTAAAATAAAGTTTTTTTTCTTTTTTCACACAACGTGATTGCCAGATAGAGATATTGATATTTTGAAACATGATTGATCATCTAAATTTCTTAGCTAAGTTAGGCTAGTTAGCTCCCAAAAGTTTGATTTTTTTCTACTCACCAATTTACCTGTAATTATTGTGTGATTCAGCTATTTGCCAGTATTTGGTGCTCAAATATTTTTGTTTTATTTGGATTTCATTTCATTTTTGAGTTTGCCTTACATGTATGAGCCTATGAGGAGATATCTCAGTTTATAAAAAGAGTTGATTTACCTCAAGTGTTTAATTTATGTTTTCAACTGTAAACTTTCCCCAGTTTCTTGTCTCAATCAATGTAACACCATGTCCATGCACATGGCCAACTGCCGGCAACTGGCTATGTAGATCACCATCTTTCCCAGTAATTAAACTCAACAACCAAGCAGAATAGAAGTTGAATGAGATGATAATGTTTTGTATTATGTATAGTATACAGGTTAACCTCCAATGGTCATTGTAACATGTGTTACAACTCACAATGACTATTTGGAGTCAACCTTTATATACTATACATAATACAAATGCATTATCTAGTCATAATAGTTCATGATATTCTGAAAAATGCTAGTAAGACACAAAAAGTAAAAAACAACCTAACAACCAAACCGAACCGAATCCTTTCAGTCAAAAATAACCGAAACCAAAGGGGCAAAAATGACAACCGCAACTCTCTACAATCCTACTAAGGATCTAGGCACTTGTCGAATTTCCTTGAGCACTTTTGCCGCTAGCTCTACATTTGATTGCGACGACAGCAGCACACTTCCTGAAGACATCGCGGAAACATCACCCTGTTCTTGTTCCTCTGAAAAAGAGACTGAAAAACTAGAGTGACCCTGTGGCGAGAGGACCGGCATGGACCTCTCACCACTAACAATATACCGTGACACACGTCTCCAACATTTGTCATCCCAATTGGCACACACTGAGCAAGAATTAGTGCGAGTACATTGACTACAGCAAATACAATGAGCATGAGAATCAGAGGAAGACTTCCTCGATTTACAATTTGAACAATATTCTTTCATATTTCAAAAATATTAAACAGCCGTAGTACTCGCACGAACCCTTGAAAATACAAAGATACATAATAATAATATAATCCATTACAAAAATTTCGAAAAATAATTCAAAAGAAAAAATTTTGACATGAGCCCAAGTTCCTAAAGGGAACGATGAGCCCAACTGGATCCCAAAAAGCCTAAGTGTGGACAAAAATTTTAAAACATATCTAAAAATTAATGTTACACTTACGGACAATATTAATGTATCTGGCAATAAGCTGGACCCTACAGAAGACAAGGAATCACTGTCAGAAGTAACCGTTGTCAACGTAAACAAAAGTCAATAAAAACCGGAAACAAGACTCCAGGCACTGAAAATATGGCCTGAAATCAGTAACCAATTTTAAAACACTATCCGATGTAAAACAGCATCTTCCACAGAAGCTGCAGTACATCAGATGGTAGATGCATGACCAAAATGCCTAAACACCCCTAGGGTGAGACGTAACCATGCGGATAACAGAATAAACATTCTGTAACTATGCTAAAAAACTCCCAAGAAATTTCAATAAAAAAATTTCAAAAATTATGCCAAAAGTATGGGAGATTAGCAAGGGGGTATTAAGGAAAGGGAGAGAGGAAACACTGAACAAACAGTGGAGATTTCATAGCAAGAATGAAAACATCAGGCCCATGCCCTGAAATTAGGGAACATGAAATAATTTTACATAAAAATTAGAAGTTACAGCCCTGAACAGATCCTTCCACTGTTTCTTCCTCTCATCCTCTTATTTCATCCTTGGATCCACCATTTCCTTCATGATTTTGTGTCTGGCATCATTTTAACTGAGATTATAAGCACAGATATCAGTGAGATGTTAGTGATTGAAGGGCCAAACAAAGAATGAAGATTTTGCACTAATTTCGGTACTTCCTTGACACTGCGCATGCACAGTGGACAAAAGTATGGAGGACCATATAGGACATTGATTTTTTGGATTTTGATGCAAATTTTGGGGATTAGGAGGGCAAAATTTGTGTTTGGCCCTGAATTTTTAAGAGTTAGCACCAGCTAAATCTGGGTCATTGGTACAGTATAAAAATATTTGCAGTTCACACTCAAACTGCACTCTAAATTCGTAAAAGTCTGACAAGAAATGTGGGAGTTAAGCGGACAAACATTTGTGACAGATGAACAGACTGACGAATGAACACCATTTCAACATCACCCTACCAACTACATCAGTGGTGCATAAAAATCCACCAAATGGAACTGACCTTGATGACTGTAAGAAGTTTGATGATTATTGCCATAAGTTTCTAGGTTATGGTTGAGATATGACTAATGATCCTCAACTTAAGTACAAAGAATAACTTTGACCTTAAAAATGTGCAAGTAAGTGTTACACACAACACACATTCTGACTGTGCTTAACATGTGAAGGAAAGTTGAAAGTTTAATTTGTTTGGCTGAGACTCAAATATCAATAGATTTTAAATATGACCTTGAAATCTGACCATGACCTTGATATTATGGACCCAATTAGGGTGTGACATATCCTCTCATTGCCCTTTATAATTGTGAGAAGTTTCATGATTGTAGCCACAATAGTTTCTGAGTTATGGCCGAGACATGACTCGTGACCTTCAACACATGGCACTCAAGTATGACCTTTACCTTGAAGAAGTGCAGGCAACTATTATACATGACACATCTTCTGACTGTACCTAACATCTGTTTGAAGGTTGATAATAGTACTTTTGATTGGTTTCCGATTTATTGCTGATATTGATGGCTTATAAGTGCAACCTTAAAATTTTATCTTAATCTCAGTTATGGGCCCTGTTTGAAATTGCAGAACTAGTTATGGTGACACATCCTCCCATTGTCATCTATACTTGATGATTGTAGCCCACACAGTTTCTGAATTATTGCTGAGATATGACTTGTGACCATCAATATATGACACTCAATTACGATCTTGATTATGCGCATGCAACTATTATATGCCAATATACCTTCTGATAGTCCTAACAATTGTATGTAGTCTGATAATTGTGGTTTGATTTGTTTCTGAGTTCAGACTAAGTTGTGAATATCAAACAATTCCAACTGTGGCCTTGAAATTTGACTTTGAATTTGAAGTTACAGACTCAACTATGGTGTAAACATATCCTCCCATTGTCCTTTACAATTTGTGTAAAATTATATGATTGTAGCCCTAATAGTTTCAAAGCTATGGCAGACATATGGAACTCAAGTATGACCTTGAACATGAAGATGCACAAGCAACTATTATACGCGACAACTGCTGATTGTTCTTAATATCTTATAAACTTTGATAATTGTAGTTTGATCCATTTGAGTAGCACCTAAGACACCAATACTGACAGCTTTTAATTTATTTATTTGTGTTTAGGGTCACATATTTCTGCACAATGGCTAATCATGAACGTGACAGTTTTATGGGTGGAGGAAGCCGGAGTACCCAGAGAGAACCACTGGGCAACGGCGAGCCAACTGTCAGCTCCCCAGCATACTAACTCCACGCAAGCAGGGTTAGCATTGGTTGAAGGCAAGTGCACCATCGACATGCAGTTTGCCATCGTACACAACGCCACCGTGCCCCCACGTGGGCATTGGAGGTGGACAGCTTTTAATTGTGGCCCTGAAATGTGACCTTGACCTTGATGTGACAGGCCCATCTGTGGTGTGTGGCCACATACTCCCATTGTCCTTGATAATTGTGTGAAACTTGATGAATGTATCCTCAATTGTTTTTGAGTTACAGGCTTGGACACACATACACACCTATCCTCACAAACTTCAAACACCAATTTAAGTCACTGACATAACAAGAGCAACGCAAAGCGTGGCATATGCCCCCCAACATTGTCATAAAATGGTAGGTAAGTCTCTCTGAGGCATAACCAAATCAAAGGAAGCTTCCTCTAGACACCAATAATGCATCCAAAAAAAAAAAGAAGTGATTTGAGTCAGCATTCATTAGTTGTTGGATGGAAACCAACTTCAATATGGCCACCATGGTGGCCATATTGAATTGGCTTGCTGATCCAAAATCAAAAGGAAGCTTCCTCTAGACACCCATAATGCATAACCAAAAATTAAAATTGATTCGAGTTAGTATTCATTAGTTATTGGATGGAAACCAAATTCAAGTTGGCCACCATGGAAGCCATAATAACATAGCCACAGGTGGCCATCTTGGTTCAGGTGACTGGTCCAAAGTCGAAAGGAAGCTTCCTCTAGACACCAACAATGCATAAGTAAACAAGTACACCACCAGACAGTGGATTAATATACGGCCGCCTATGAAGAAATTGTGCTTGTGAAGAAATTTTTAGGTGAACAAAAGGTTAATAATTCCTTCAAAAATAATTGTACATTCCTGGCTTATGACCCATTAAAGTTGAATATATTGTTTTCAAGTTATTGCGTGGAGAATCAAAAGTCACCAAAATTCCCAGATGGTTTCCATGGCGGCCATATTGGACATGCCAGAATGCTGGTTATCAAAAGGAACCATCCTCTAGTCATAACTAATCAACCATAAAAAAACAGTATCTGTTGGATTATCACATGGACAATCATCCCTGAAAATCCAAGATGGCTGCCATGGCGGCCATATTGGATATGCCAGAATGCTGGTTATTGAAAGGAACAATCCTCTAGTCATGCTTAATCAACCATAAAAAGCAGTATCTGTTGGATCTATAGCTTTCAAGTTATTGCATGGACAATCAAAAGTCCCTGAAAATCCAAGATGGCTGCCATGGTGGCCATATTGGATAAGCATAATGGTGGTTATTGAAAGGAACCATCCTCTAGTCATGATTAATCGACCAAAAAAAATTAGTATCTCTTGGATGTATTGTTTTCAAGTTATCGCGTGGACAAACACAAGTTAACGGACGGATGGACAGATGGACGGATGGATGGATGGACAGATGGATGGATGGACAGACAATGATGCTGGTTATCGAAAGGAACCAGCCTCTAGTCATGACTAATCAACCATAAAAAACAGTATCTGTTGGATTATCACATGGACAATCAAAAGTCCCTGAAAATCCAAGATGGCTGCCATGGCAGCCATATTGGATACGCCAGAATGCTGGTTATCGAAATGAACCATCCTCTAGTCATGCTTAATCAACCATAAACAAGAAGGACGCCAAGGCCCTTTTGCTCACCAACATTCCTCTTTGATAGTAACTTTGGCAAACACAAGAACTGTATCAAACAGGCTCATAACATGCGGCAAAGCTGACCTAAACACAACCTCTTAAAAGTAAAACACAGAAACTGACATAAACACTAAGTTAAATATGTAATTCTGAGCTAAACAGAAACCTAAACGCAACTAAAAATGTCAAGAAAAATGTATAAAATGCAGAGTATGAGGGGTTAATCATGGAACAATGATACTGAGGAACAGGTATGATGAATATAAGTGCCCTGGGAAGAGAAGGAGCACAGCAGCTGACCTAAACACTAAGTTAAACATGAAATTCCGAGCTAAACAGAAAACTAAACGCAACTAAAAATGTCAATAAAAATGTTTAAAATGCAGACCATGAGGGGTTAATCATGGAACAATGATACTGAGGAACATGTATGATGAATATAAGTGCCATGGGAAGAGAAAGAGCACAGCAACTGACCTAAACACTTAGTTAAACATGAAATTCTGAGTTAAACAGAAAACCAAACGCAACTAAAAATGTCAAGAAAAATGTTTAAAATGTAGGGTATGAGGGGTTAAATCATGGTAGAATGATAATAATCATCATATAGCAGCATAATAAAGGCCATGATATGGAAATAGGGCGAGTAAGTGACCTAAACAGAAGCTTTAACATTATTGGACACGTACGCTGATGCCGACGCTGACGCAGACCGATCAAGCCATGACATAAGCTCACACAACTAAAGTTGGTGAGCTAAAAAGCAGTATTTGTTGGATCTATAGTTTTCAAGTTATTGCGTGGACAATCAAAAGTCCCTGAAAATCCAAGATGGCTGCCGTGATGGCCATATTGGATATGCCAGAATGCTGGTTATCGAAAGGAACCATCCTATAGTCATGCATAATCTACCATAAAAAAGCAGTATCTGTTGGATCTATAGTTTTCAAGTTATCGTGTGGACAATCAAAAGTCCCTGAAAATCCAAGATGGTTGCTGTGGTGGCCATATTGGATATGCCAGAATGCTGGTTATCGAAAGGAACCATCCTCTAGTCATGACTAATCAACCATGAAGAAACAGTATCTGTTGGATGTATTGTTTTCAAGTTATCGCGTGGACAAACAAAAGCTAATGGACGGACGGACGGACGGACGTTCTTACAAATGGCTACTTATGTGGCTATTTTATGGGCATGTTAGGTGGCTAACCTAAAACACATGTCCAAAATAATAAAACAAGTTTTTTGGGGGAAAATTTTGGGGGGGTCAGCTAACCCTAACCCTACCCTTTACTGACCCTAACCCTACTCACCCCTAACCCTAAGCTAACCCTAAACCTAAAACTAACCCTAGCCACATAACTCTAACACCCTTTCACTGACCCCACCCCCACCCCAGAATGCCCTAACCCTACTCTACATTTATCCAACCCTCACCCCCCTCCCCCCCCCCCCCCCAACAATAAGAGATTCTGTTACGTAACAAACTTTAACCACATAAGTATCCTGTTTTACTAACTCGCAGCCACATAAGTAGCCATTTGTGTGTGCGGACATTCTTACACGTTATTACTTGTGGGGGTTTTCCCATGTTAAACCCCAACCCCACAAGGTCAAAAAATTAACCCCACGGTGCAAAAAATAACCTCACAAGTGGCCACTGTACTAACCCAACAACTACCACTGACCCTACATGGTAAACCCCACAATGTACCTCTGCTAAGCCTGGATGGACAGACAGACGGACAGATGGACATTGACATACCATAATACGGCCCGCTCATATGAGCGGCCATATAAAAATACAAATGATTCGAGTCAGCATTCATTAGTTACTGGATGGAAACCAAATTCAATATGGCCACCATGGCGACCATACTGGATTGGTTAGTTGGACCAAAATCGAAAGGAAGCTTAATCTAGACACCAATAATGCATAACCAAAAACTGAAATTGATTCGAGTCAGTATTCATTAGTTATTGGACAGAAACCAAATTCAAGATGGCCACATGGAAGCCATAATGAATTGGCCACTGGTGGCCATCTTGGTTCAGCTGACTGGTCAAAAATCGAAAGGAAGCTTCCTCTAAACATCAGCAATGCATATTTAAACAAGAGGCTCCAGGGGGCCTGAGGGGGCTCACCTGACATGGTAGTCATTTACTAAATATCAAACCAGGGACTTGACTTGAATAAGCTGCATGCGCCCCTCCTAAGAAAAGCATATACCAACTAGATGAAGCGATTGTGCCCACACAATACACAGGATTTTCCTTCTATTTTCAGTTCCTGCATTTTCACGTCCCAAAATTGAGATAAACGCATAAAAAACAGATTTTTTTTTATTTTTGTTCGGAAATTTTCGAAGTCCCGAACAAAATATTTTCAGACTAAAATTTTTTTTTCTCCTTAAAATTGACCAAAACGCATAAAAAACCCCAAAACTAATTTCCAGATTTTGGTCAAAAATTTTCTAATTCCCACCCAGCCCCAAAATTTTCAGTGTAAAAAAAAAAAATTTGGGTCTTAAAATTGACCAAAATGCATAAAAACAAAATCTCATTTCCAGATTTTGATTTGAGGGATTTGATTTCAACAAATATGTGAATCAATGTTCCAAAGATGTTATATGTAAAATATGAAAGCTTTTAGAGCAGTGGTTTGGAAGCAAACAATTGTTTAATTTTTTCCCATTGCCCACAGAGTTAAAAAATGCTGACTCAGCATTTTTTCAAAGTCCCGAAAAAGTACCTTATGACAAAACCGATGGCAATTTTTTTTTTTACCATTCCTTTCTGTTGGTCCCAAGGAAGCCTCACACCACATAAAAAATTCTCAGTGCTGTGCAGTTTTGGAGATATGGACGTTTTCGTTTTTTTCTATTTTTGGCTCCTGAGGTTCCCACAGGGCTGCAGGAAAAAGCATTTTGGCATAATCAAGTACTTATAACCCAATAATACCTCATATCAAATTTGGTTCAAATTGGCCTCTCGGTTCAGAAAATAGAAATTCTGGGCGGGGCAAAAATTCTTGCCCCTCCCAGAACAAAGGCAAATATTGCCCGTCAAACTTCTATTGAACAAACTTGAGTCTACACCTCAAATGGAAGCTGCATACCAAATATCAAGTCTCTGCTACAGCTGGTTCATGAGAAGATTTTTTCATTTTGCCCCCCCCCCCCCCCCCCTCCACAATATGAGCAGAACCCCAATTTGAAGAAAAACCCAAATGCCCCAATATATCCGCTACTCATGTGAATTTTCATTAAACTGCAGCCAGTGGCTTGGGAGAAAATGACCCAAACACCACTTTCACGACGTACGATGGACAAAAAGTGATCAGAAAAGCTCCCCCTGACTTTCAGTCAGGTGAGCTAAAAATAAAAATGATTCGAGTCAGCAGATATAAAAAGTGTAGCTTGAACCATGTTGGAGTGAGGGGTGGTAACATAAAATAGAGAAAAAGAAAAAAAGCTTAAAAAACATAACAAAAATGGCCGCCATCTTGGATTTTGAAGAAAAAATATTGAACGTGCATCATCCCCTCAGAACCATTTATCCATGTACCAAATATGAAAGGTGTAGCTTGAACCATGTTGGTGGGAGGGGTGGTAACATGAAAATAGAGAAAAAAAAAGCTTAAAAAACACAACAAAAATGGCCGCCATCTTGGATTTTGAAGAAAAAATATTGAACGTGCATCATCCCCTCCCAACCTTCTATCCATGTGCCAAATATGCAAAGTGTAGCTTGAACCATGTTGGTGGGAGGGGTGGTAACATGAAAATAGAGAAAAAAAGCTTAAAAAACACAACAAAAATGGCCGCCATTCCGCCATCTTGGATTTTGAGAAAAAAAATTTTGAGCGTGCATCATCCCCTCAGAACCATTTATCCATGTACCAAATATGAAAGGTGTAGCTTGAACCATGTTGGTGGGAGGGGTGGTAACATGAAAATAGAGAAAAAAAAGCTTAAAAAGCACAACAAAAATGGCTGCCATCTTGGATTTTGAAGAAAAAATATTGAACGTGCATCATCCCCTCCCAACCTTCTATCCATGTGCCAAATATACAAAGTGTAGCTTGAACCATGTTGGTGGGAGGGGTGGTAACATGAAAATAGAGAAAAAAAAAGCTTAAAAAACACAACAAAAATGGCCGCCATTCCGCCATCTTGGATTTTGAGAAAAAAAATTTTGAGCGTGCATCATCCCCTCAAAACCATTTATCCATGTGCCAAATATGCAAAGTGTAGCTTGAACCATGTTGGTGGGAGGGGTGGTAACATGAAAATAGAGAAAAAAAAGCTTAAAAAACACAACAAAAATGGCCGCCATTCCGCCATCTTGGATTTTGAAAAAAAAATTTTGAGCGTGCATCATCCCCTCAGAACCATTTATCCATGTACCAAATATGAAAGGTGTAGCTTAAAGCATGTTGGAGGGAGAGGTGGTAACATAAAAAACAGACAGGCAGACAGACAGACAGATGGACAGTTGGACAGACAGATGGATGGACGGACAAATGGACAGATGGATGGACGGACAGATGGATGGAGTGCAATCCTATAGTCCCCTTACGGTTCCTGTAGGGGACTAAAAACATCAAAATTAGTGTAATTTGCACAATTTACGCACGAGAAAAAAACCTGTATTATATGTGATGTATCCCATGGTACTAAACATTCAAACAAAAAATTATTCAAATCAGAGCTTTCATATGGAAGTTCTGTACAAAAAACAGATTTCTGCATCGTCGGTACAAAATGGCGTCTGACAGCCATCTTGAATTTTGGACCGCACCCAACAACACTCGTTCTCGTCTAGGGCTGTCGCGACTATCATTTTTTGTAATCGACTAATCGTGACCAGTAATCGAAGGTTAGTCGATTAATAGTTGCTTCCCATGATTTTTTAGCAAATCATTCTTCTGTTCGTAAAACTCTGAAAATGACAATGGCACCAGTGTGTTCAGACGAAGTGGGGTTGTGGGAACAACAAATCGGTCCCGACTGAAGCTACATGTAGTCCAATTTTGGACCCACAGTCCGTAATATAATTTTTGGGGTTGGTACGTCCTGTAGGACGTACCAACCCCAAAAATAATATTACTGACTGCGGGTCCAAGTTTGAAGTAGATTGAAGCCGATGAATTAAAATGAATTTACCAAAGAACGTTCCTGCATATGTTTCCTTTCTGCAATAAGTTTCTCGAAATTTTGAACATTGAGATCTATTCATTCCCTCGTCAGTTGTTAAAATTGGATCTTAGTCTGAAGTTCCGAACTTTGAGAAGTGATCTGACGTTCTGACTTTCGTCATAATTTTGTCACTTCCGCGCTTTGGGTTTTCCAATGGGTGCATTCGTGTGTACAAGACTGGAGAAATTCAGAAGAATCTATTCTTCTCGAGTAACTGTGAGTGTTCTTTCTTACACAGCCAGTGACAGTCGTACAGTCTTCCGGATATGAATGTTAACTATGGTTAGATATTTAAAGTTATTCACCTTCATTGATCATTCACCTCACAAAACAATGCAGTTTAGCCCCGACGTGTAGTAGACGTGTACCACCTTGAAAATGAACGACGATCGACTAAAAATAAAAAACGTCGACTACTTCAATAGTCGACGGTTAGTCGACTAATCGAATAATCGCGACAGCCCTATTCTCGTCCCACGGTCATAACAAAGGTACCCAAGAAGTTTCGTAAAGATCGGTTCATAAATACGGCCTCTAGCCCGAGCCGTATCCAATTGTTGACATACGGACAGATATACAGATGGATGACGGACGACGGGCCATGACAAAAGCTCAAATTTGGCTTCGCCAATGTTGAGCTAAAAATGCTGATAGAATCACCGATCCAATGTCGAGTTGTGACAGCACAAAAGTGGGTTTAATCATCATCAACTTATCGTCCGGAAACCAATTGTTTCCAATTTACTATGTGAAGGGTCACTGTGACCTTGACCTTTGACCTAGTGATTCCAAAATAAATAGGGCTCTTTCTTGCACCAATGCCAACCTACCTATGAAGTTTCATGAACGTAGGAGGAACCATTGTCAAATTATCATCTGGAAACCAATTGTTTATGATTATGTTCAAGGTCACTGTCACTATGACCTTGTCCATTGACCTAGTGAGTCCAAAATAAATAGGGGTCTTCCACTGACCTAGGCCAACCTACCTATGAAGTTTCATGAATGTGGGTCGAACCATTATCAAGTTATCGTCCGGAAACCAATTGTTTATGATTTACTAAGTTGAAGGTCACTGTGACCTTGACCTTTCACCTAGCAAGTACAAAATACATAGGGTTCTTCCTCTCACTGATGCCAACCTACCTATGAAGTTTCAGGAACGTGGATCGAAACATTATCAAGTTATCATCCGGAAACCAATTGTTTACGATTTACTATGCTAAAGGTCACTGCAACCTTGACCTTTCACCTAGCAATATCCAAAATACATAGAGTTCTTCCTCTTACCGATGCCAACCTAACTATGAAGTTTCATGAACATGGGTCAAACCATTATCAAGTTATCATCCGGAAACCAACTGTTTTGATGTAATATGTTCAGGGACACTGTGACCTTGACCTTTGACCTAGTGAGTCCAAAATAAAAAGGGTTCTTCCTCTCACAAAGGCCAACCTACATATGAAGGTTCATGAATGTGGGTTGAACCGTAGTCAAGTTATCATCCGGAAACCAATTGTTTACAATTTACTATGTTCAAGGTCACTGTGACCTTGACCTTTGACCAAACAAGTCCAAAATTAATAGGGTTCTTCCTCTCACCGATACCAACCTACCTATGAAGTTTCATGAACATGGGTTGAAGCATTATCAAGAATCCGGAAACCAAATGTTTACGCCCGCCATTCATCAACCTATAAGTCGAGTTTGACTTCGTCACAACTCGACTAACAAGCTGTATCAAGGATCAGTAATAATCTACAGACAAAATAGCTTCACTCATAGTTACACATGTATCAAGCTTGAAGAGATGAAGAAAATTCACCCCCCACCCCTCTTTTTTTCTGAAGGAATATCCTTCAAAACAAAGAGGGGAGTGCTCTGGAATCAGTGAAAAGCGATACTAAATAGTCCAACTATATTTGCCCAATAAGCACCCTGTTATTAATTGTGGCAATCCCGGTAATTAACAGAGCACGCTTCTAACGCATACCGGAATCGGAATACGTAGATAGGATGAAAACTGGTGATATAAAGCGTACAACCATACACTTGTGCAATTGAATATCAATGAAAAGTGTCTGAAGAGCAAACACGCTTCTAAGGCAGCCTACAGACGACCCCGTTCATATGTACAATTGATTCCAATAAAAACACTCCAATAAACTGTTCGAATATCCAAGAATGTGTACTGTATCTTCAAGTAACCTGGATTTAGAACATGGAACAAGCTATGCTTAACAGACTCGTCAAGGATCGTCCCCGAAATAATTCATTGTTTCCTAGGTCCGTAACAACCATTGATTGTTCGGAGAAAGAATCTACTACTCCAAAATGATGACAAAAATGGAGAACATATGCATAGACGGCATGTTGGCAGTTCCATAACTGATCCAAATAGCCCCAAAATTCTCATGAGCTCAAAAAGCAGAGCAAGAATTTATATAATGTGTTGAATAATGTGTCTGTCTAATAAATACACATATTATGCACACAAGCAATGAAATCCCACATGTACTCATCTGAATACAGCCTGTATCCAAGGTATGACCGAGTGATACACTGAATGAATAATACAACGTTAATATGCAGTTAACTGAGTAATAAACTCATACGGCGTAAGATAAAGGCAGACCGCTCTGAGCGAAACTTTTCAGAGTGGACTAATTGCCACAATGGAGAATGTCGCCCAGATAATCGACATGTCAGACATACAGGTACACGAAGGCTAGCAATTTTATTGATAATGAATCATATGCTCGTATATGACTTAAAAACGAACAACCACAGGAAACAAACCAACTAAAAAGTGGATGTGCCCATGAGGTTGCCGTTAGAACATGACCCAGTCGCCAATCAAGTAGCCATGAAAGGCATGTATATACTTAAATGCATATGAGGCTTACGGGAAGAAAACTACATCTTGCCCTGTAATAGTCTCTTAACACATTGGCGGAGAAGGGGAGGGGGATTCGACGAAAAATTCATATCAAACCCCCCTCACCCACATTACTTGAATCACTCTTTGTGTTAGTCATCAAATAGTATAGGAACAGCAGGGCTCCCTCACGTATGACCTACTCCATAATGTCACTAAGGACGGAGAGGGACGTAATGAACAAACACACCGTATTGACATAACCACACTAGGTAACTATGGCATCATCAATAGAGGTTATCGCCTCATATAACTAACACCAAACAATACCGGAAGGAAGAGAATAACCTCCTCTAACATACGGTATCATGTCCTATAGGTCAACGAACTCATCCTAGCTGAAGCAGCTAAAGGTCTTCCTGTACATGAAGACAATAAAAGGCTGATAACTGCGGCCCTTAGAAGCTCACTACGGAGACTTACAATGCTAGCCATAGCTTATAAGTCTTCTTCTCCGTGAAGACAGGTATATCGGTGTAAGTTGCAACCTTGAAAGCTCACTGAACGGCGACTGACAGCTATCGTCGAGCAAGGTAGGGAATGAAGAGCTGCTATTTCACCAGCCCTAAATTCCCAAAGAGACAGCAGTACCAAGAGATAATAGATTCAGTTATGTCACTGCATAATTACTGAAAAAATCTCGCTCATGATTTTAGCTAGGCTACTATGGTGTGAACAATAAGACTCAAGTCTATGACACCTAGGCAAACAAACCAAGCACTGTACCTTTATCGGTTTTATTCCAAAAAGACAGTGGTCAAAGCCTACCTAACGTGGCTGGAAGTCTTACTCTCCGTGAAGACAGATATCGCAGTGTAACTAGCGACCTTGAAAACTCACAAAACAAAGACTTGCAATCATCGACGCACAAGGTAGGGAATGACAAGCCGCTATTCTAACAGCTGTAATTCCCAAAGAGACAGTAATCTCAAGGAGCTACGCTGTTATGAGTTTTCGTCTACTTGAAGACATATCTGTGTCACTTGCAGCCTTTGAAAGCTCACTAAATGGAGACTTACAACACTAGTCGCTAAGAAAAGACAGCTGTAGCAGTACATAAGGCTACTATGGCGTCCACAATGACATTAAATGTCTTGACACCAAGGAATATAACACCGAGAGGGAAAAGACGTACCTATTCCCTCTAACGGCTCTATTCCAAACAAGGCAGATGTCTCAGCCTATCTATGCACTATCCATCTGGCTTCAGGACGAGAAACAGGTGATTTGAAAAAACCTGGAGAATATTTCGATGACCTCTATTGCTTTTCTTCAATAGGAGAGCCTGTATCTCCGCAAGGAGAGACTCTCTTGGAAGAATTCGCCGGAAGATTTATCCAACACACACTTCTTGTAAGTGAAGCTTTGCTCGGACTGATAGCCGCAGGCCTGCCAAGACTACATTCTCATCCACTGATCTTCCGCAATTTTCATCCACTTTTTTGCGAGGTCGATAACCTTCCGCTAAGTGGAAAGCAACAGAAGTCTATTCTCGACGACCTCTATTGCTTCCTTCAATAAGAGAGCCTGTACCTCCACTAGGAGCGACTCTCTTTTGAAAGGATCTGCCAGAAGATTTGTTCAACACGGACATCTTGTAAGTGGGGGTTTTTGTTCAGAATCATAGCCTTAGGCCTTCCCAGACAACACTTTTACCCACTAATCTTCCGTGACTTTAATCCAGTTTCTCGCAAAGTTTGATAACCTTCCGTAAACTGGTAAGCAATAGAGGTCTTATTCATCACCTGTACGACTTACGGGAGGAGAAACTACGTCCTCCCCGTGAAGAACCTCATCCCGTCGGCTTAGGGGCATCTGGCCTGTAATCTGGATCAGACCTGCGTCCCTTTCCCAAGTCGCTATACTGACAACCTCCGGAGTAAGTATAAGAGGGTTTATTGTACCCTCACGAGGAATTCTCTTAGTAGCTTTGAAGTGGAACAGCCTCGCTTACCCCGGTCTGCTGAAGCGTGTTGTTGAGATGCAGACTTCAGTAGCAGAGTACTGGAAGCTTTCTTGTAGCCTGTTCATAGACCAACGAAAGCTTGTCGACAAATAGAGTATATCCGGAGACAAGAGCGACTCGGAGAGAGCTTTTCACCTTGTCATCTATAAGTGTCTGATCAACTCCCAATTGCCACTGTCAGGGCGGAGTTGTACGTGGCATACATAACTGCTCTGGAAAGAACTTTAAGCGAGGAACAAACGTCCTCAAATTCCTTCCCATTAAGACGTTGCGCCATAGCTCTGGTGAGGTGATCTGCGTAGGACATCGCATCCAAATTTGCTCTACTGGATGAAATAGCACATTCCATCACTTCCGAGTGTATGTTGAATGATGCAGGTAGAGATATATCTACATCCGCGGCCTGCTCATCGAAACGCAGAGGAGCTCTCTGGACATCTTCTCCAACCGTTTTAAATGAACGTGGTCCAAGGAACAGTATATTTATGGAAGATGTCGATAAGAAGCCGCCTTCCTCTTAAAACTAGAGAGGTGAATAGTCGTCAACATGGCCGAAGGCCTGAGACACCAGTCTAGACTGTATCGGGAAGGAAAGAACGTCCTCTTTCCGCCGCCCAAAGTCTGCGTCCAAAGACGACAGCAGTTTCTCTCTAGCAGTCACAGCTTGCTAATCAGGTGGAACAAATTCAGGATAGTACTGATGAATAAAAACCATCGCTGCCAAATGCTGTTCCAAAAGGGAAGGGTAATCCTCTTCCTTGTCCCTTTCACCATCCGTCTGAATCAGTTGTGATGTTCGGTCCATTGCATCTGCGTGTGTAGATGACTGGACTGACCCACAACCATCCGACAGCTTACCACAGGAGTCTGCAGGAAGCTGCTCTTGCACTTGCTGGGATGCTGCGATCAGCTGCGCAATCTGCGACAGCAAGTCCGTTACCAAGGCTTGAGAAGCAGCAGTCTACTGTATTTTCACCGCTTGCTGCTCCTGGGACAAAGATCCGGAGATGGATTTCTTCTCCGAATGTCCCGATGCTCGAACCATCGGATCGCTAGCTACCGGATGGTGTGACTTCACGCGCGAAGACTGGCTCCGTCTTCATGCAGCTGGCTGTATATCCGAAGTCGGGTAGCTAGCATGCTGTCGGATGTTCTTTTGTAATGTAGCGGGGGAAGCCGTGACTGTAGCCGAGGCCGGCTGCAGTCTAGACAGAGCATCCTGAGCGGCAGGTGTGGACGTATGCTCCGGCTGGTGCAAGTTTCTCAAAACAACATTTGGGCCCAAATGTTGTTGGGTTAGAAAGGGACCTCTCCCGCTCGCGGCCATGTTAGACCTCGCCAAGCCTCCCTAAAAGAAACTTGCTGACTTCCTCCCTATTTCCGTCGTCGCTGGGTGAGATTTTGATTTTGAGGTGCTCGCTCTACCAAAATCTACACTTCCTTCGACCGCAACGGACATATCCGGTGTCACGGCTCCCACAGACGGAGTAACCACTTCACCGGTCGAGCTGGCTGGTTGCAAAAGATTAAGAACACTAACTAGAGGCCTTATCCCTTGCTTATATTCGTGAGCACCTTGCAGCTAGCTCTATTTGCTCATCAGAGCGCGACGACGGTAGCACACTTTGGATGGATGTCACAATACCATCACCATGTTCTTGTTCCTCTGAAAGTAGAAACTGAAAAACTCGGAATTATCTTGCGGTGAGAGTTCCGGCAAAGGAACCTCACCACCAACAACGTAGCATGACACCCGTCTCCAACGTCTGTCATCTCAATGTCCACAAGTAGGACAAGTATCCGTAGGAGTGCATCGACTACAAGCAAGGCAACAAGCATGCAAATCTGAGGTCGACTTCCTCGCCATGCATTAAGAGCGGTAAGCTTCAAAATTCAAATCCAAAAACAAAGTCGATAGCACTCCCACAAATTCCACAATAAAATACATGAATAATAGCAATCAAAACTAAATTCGAAAAATTAAACCAAAATGTTTTTTAACAAAAAGCCTAAGTTCCCAAAGGGAACATGATGAGCCCAAGGGCATCCTGATAGAGCCTAAGTGTGGACAAAATCGAAATATTATGAGCTACACTACTGTAATCATAATCAATGTATCCTACAGTAATCCTACAGTAATATAATACTAAGTACCACATATATTTAAAGACGTTGCCAATGTAAACAACGTCAAAGGAAAAAAACGGAAACAAGACATCAGACACAAAAAGGCCCAAAGTCAGTAACCGATCTAAATGCTACCAGATGTAAAGCTAGATCTTCATACGAAGAAAAAACAACACATCGGATAGAAGATGCAAGACCAAAACAACCGTAGGGTGAGGACGTAACTATGGGGATAAACAGAATAAACATTCTGTAATACATGTAAAACTCCCAAGAAATTTAATAAAAAATTTCAATAAAAAATAGCCAAAAAGCTTAGGAGTTTAACAGGAAGGGTTCATGGAAGGATAGGGAAGGAACTCTTAACAAACAGTGGAATAATCATTAGCAAGAATGATTGCCGTCAGGTGTATGTCCCGAAAATGGGAATCAGGAAATAATTCTATAATTATTATAAAGTTACAGCCCCGAACGTTAAAAACCACCTTTGTTCACTTCCATCATCCAATAACAGCCTTGGATCCACCAATTCTTGCATTGATTTGTGTCTGGCATCCTCAAATAAACAGCTGCGCCATGAGCGCATGATACGCCCGTTATTAATTACAAGAGGGAAGCACCCAACATGTGAAAAATTACCTATATTTTGACGAATAAAGTCCCATAACTCTGGAATGACAAATCGCACAGTGACATAAATCGAAAGGGAGCTTCCTTCCATCAACATATACTTTCCACCAAAAAATCACAAAAATTGCTTGAAGCATTTTCGAGTTATTGTACGATGTGTGGATGGATGGGCAGATGGACAGACGGATGGACAGTGGTATACCATAATACGACCATTTTTTCAAAGTGGGCGTATAAAAATGATATAATGGCCTGTAGCACTAAGTTTGGACAGCTGAGCATGTTGTTGCCTTGAATATTTCAGTATTTCAGGACAAAAATGAAAAATAGTGGGACAAATGGAGGACATGATATATATAACTCTGGAATGACTAATCGAATGGGGACACTAACCGAAAGGGAGCTTCCTTCCATCAACATACACCACCTATCAAAAAATCGCGAAAATCTCTCAGACCGTTCTCGAGTTATCGTACGAGGTGTAAAAAATCAACGATTTTCTAAGTAATAAAGTCCCATAACTCTGGACTGACTAATCAAACAGCGACACCAACCGAAAGGGAGCTTCCTTCCATCAACATAAACCACCTACCAAAAAATCGTGAAAATCTCTCGGACCGTTCTCGAGTTATCGTACGACATGTAAAAAATCAACAATTTTCTAAGTAATAAAGTCCCATAACTCTGGAATGACTAATCGAACGACGACACCAACCGAAAGGGAGCTTCCTTCCATCAACATAAACTACCTAGCAAAAAATCGTGAAAACCTCTCGAAGCATTCTCGAGTTATCGTACGACGTGTAAAAAATCAACAATTTTCTAAGCAACAAGAGGCCCCAAGGGGCCTTGAGCGCTCACCTGACAAATTGGCTCTAAACTATGGCAAAGGTACATTCATTTCACTTGACTGATAATTTGATAAACAGGAAGAGACACCAATAGAAGGACTAGTCTGGATTCTCTGGATCCTCTGTTTTGAAACAAAAATTTAAAAAGCCGTGTGGGGGGGGGGGGGGGGGGTTCCTCCCAAATCAGTCATGCCCCCCCAAACTAGGTGCTGCATGCCTTTTGGACCCTATCTCTCAATATTTCTGCATTCTGGTACCAATAAATGGGAGGAGACTTTACTACCTGTCCCGAAAGTGTATGCTACATTTGGGGTGCAGTGATGGCTGCATTTGTTTGACCAACTATTCCTCAAGGTGCCCAGGCAATTCTGTCAAACTTGCACGTTGTCTGAATGGTTGACCCAGATTGTCCTTCTGTTGTATTTGCCTATAATTTTGAAACATGAAACCATTTACCACACTTCAATTATTCTTTTCTCAATGGTGCTTAGGTTGATCTCCACAAAACTTGCAGAGTGGAATTGCCTTTGGGGGTGTCTGCCCATAATTTTGAAACACAAAACCATTTACCATACTCCATCTCCATTTGCTGACAGGAAATTCTTATTTCTGTACCAACAACTTAACCTCTTCCAATGAGGTAAACCATGGTCACCCTCATTCCGCCCTGTTGACCAAGGTACTTAAACCCAGACCCCTTTATAAATCTCCCCCACTATTTTTGATTTTTTTTTTTTGTACAGCTCTATTCGGCAGGTCATGAGGAAGCTTAGTGCTTAAAAAAATGTTCTCAGCCGTGCAATTTTTGAGATATGGCCATTTTTATTTTTTTTACTTTACTGTTTCTGGAGAAGATTTTTAAAGGTTTTTGCACCTTTCCGCCCCTTCTGGGGTCCCCATTGGGCGCGGTAACTTTAGTCACACAATTTCTAAATGACACATGCTAAGGAAGATACCAACCAAATTTGGTTCAATTTGGACCAGTGATTTAGGAGGAGAAGTTGTTTGAAAAGTGTTCACGACGACGGACAACGGATGGAAAGTGATAAAGTTGAGCTCCCTTCAGTGAGCTAAAAATAGCAATTTAGGGGTGGGCCGTTAGCTAATCAGAAGCTGTGGCAGCCATGTTGGATGGTGGGCGGACATACCGAACACAATTCTGAAAGAGGACCACCCACTGGTTAACCTCAGCAAATTTTATTCAAATTGATCCAGCAGTTCTGAAGAAGAAGATTTTAATGTGTTTTCCTAATCACCAGCCATGGCAGCCATGTTAGATGGGTGACAGAGATTTCAAACACAATTCTTTGAGTGTTCCACCTAATGATCAATCCCAGAAAATTTTATGTGGCCCAGTGGTTTGGGAGGAGATGATTGTTGACGCGAGAAAAAGATTTTTTAATGTTTTTCCATTACCTTCAGTGTTAAAAAGTGCCGAGTCAGCACTTTTTCAGAGTCCCGAAAAAGTACCTTAGAAAAAAACCGTTAGCGATTTTTTTCTACCATTCCTTTCCATTGGTCATAAGCAAGCTGCACAGCAAATAAAAAGTTTCTGAGCCGTGCAGTTTTGGAGATATGATCGATTTTAATTTTTTCTATTTTTAGCTCCTAGGGTTCCCACGGGGCTACGGGAAAATTTTCTTCGGCATAAATTAGATACTTATGACCCAATAAGTCATCAAAAAAAATTTGGTTCAAATCAATCTCTTGATTCAAAAAATAGAAATTTAGGGATGGAGCGTCAGCCAATCAGAAGCTGTGGCAGCCATGTTGGATGGCGGGCGGACAAACCGAACATAATTCTGAAAGAGGACCACCCACTGGTTATCTCCAGCAAATTTTATTCAAATTTATGCAGCGGTTCTGAAGAAGAAGATTTTAATGTGTTTTGCCAATCAGCAGCCATATTAGATGGGCGACAGAGATTTCGAACACAATTCTTCGAGTGTTCCACCCAATGATCAAGCCCACAAAATTTTATTGAAATTGGCCCATTGGTTTTGAAGGAGATGATTGTTGACGTGAGAATAAGAGTTTTTAATGTTTTTGCATTACCTTCAGTGTTAAAAAGTGCCGAGTCAGCACTTTTTCAGAGTCCCGAAAAAGTACCTTAGAAAAAGACCGTTAGCGATTTTTTTCTACCATTCCTTTCCATTGGTCATAAGCAAGCTGCACAGTAAATAAAAAGTTTCTGAGCCGTGCAGTTTTGGAGATATGAGCGATTTTAATTTTTTCTATTTTTAGCTCCTGAGGTTCCCACGGGGATATGGGAAAAAATTTTTCAGCATAAATTAGATACTTATGACCCAATAAGTCCTCAAAAAAAATTTGGTTCAAATCGATCTCTTGATTCAAAAAATAGAAATTTAGGGGTGGAGCGTCAGCCAATCAGAAGCTGTGGCAGCCATGTTGGATGGCGGGCGGACAAACCAACACAATTCTGAGAGAGGACCACCCACTGGTTATCCCCAACAAATTTTATTCAAATTGATCCAGCGGTTCTGAAGAAGAAGATTTTAATGTGTTTTGCCAATCAGCAGCCAAGGCAGCCATATTAGATGGGCGACGGAGATTTCGAACACAATTCTTCGAGTGTTCCACCTAATGATCAATCCCACAAAATTTTATTAAAATTGGCCTAGTGGTTTGGGAGGAGATGATTGTTGACGCGAGAATAAGAGTTTTTAATGTTTTTACATTACCTTCAGTGTTAAAAAGTGCCGAGTCAGCACTTTTTCAGAGTCCCAAGAAAGTACCTTAGAAAAAAACCGTTAGCGATTTTTTTCTACCATTCCTTTCCATTGCTCATAAGCAAGCTGCACAGCAAATAAAAAGTTTCTGAGCCGTGCAGTTTTGGAGATATGAGCAATTTTAATTTTTTAGCTCCTGAGGTTCCCATGGGGCTACGTGAAAATTTTTTTCGGCATAAATTAGATACTTATGACCCAATAAGTCCTCAAAAAAAATTTGGTTCAAATCGATCTCTTGATTCAAAAAATAGAAATTTAGGGGTGGAGCATCAGCCAATCAGAAGCTGTGGCAGCCATGTTGGATGGCGGGCGGACAAACCGAACACAATTCTGAGAGAGGACCACCCACTGGTTATCCCCAGCAAATTTTATTCAAATTGATCCAGCGGTTCTGAAGAAGAAGATTTTAATGTGTTTTTGCCAATCAGCAGCCAAGGCAGCCATATTAGATGGTCGACGGAGATTTCGAACACAATTCTTCGAGTGTTCCACCCAATGATCAATCCCACAAAATTTTATTAAAATTGGCCTAGTGGTTTGGGAGGAGATGATTGTTGACGCCCAACGACGACGGACAACGACGACGGACGGAAAGTGATCAGTAAAGCTCATCCTGAGCTTTGCTCAGGTGAGCTAATAAAGTAGCAGAACTCTGAAATGACTAATCGAATGGCGACATTAAACAAAAGGGAGTTTTCCTCCATCGATATACACCACCTACCCAAAAATCACGAAAATCTCTCAAAGCGTTCTCGAGTTATCGTACGTGTAAAAAATCAACAATTTTCTAAGTAATAAAGTCCCATAACTCTGGAATGACTAATCGAACGGCGACATTAAACAAAAGGGAGCTTCCCTCCATCGATATACACCACCTACCCAAAAATCACGAAAATCTCTCAAAGCGTTCTTGAGTTATCGTACGATGTGTGACCGGATGGACAGACTGGTGGACGGACAGACAGACGGACAGCGGTATACCATAATACGACCCGTTTTTTCAAAACGGGCGTATAATAAAAAGGAGATTTTAAAGCACAGATGTCAGTTCATTGTTACTGACTTTAGGGCCAAACAAAAAATGATGCTGGCACCAATTCCAGTCTCTTCCTGAACACTGCACATGCGCAGATGGTAAAAGTATGGAGGGCCTGACAGAACTTTTAATTTTCAGTATTGTATGCAAATTTGGGGGATTGGGGGTTCAAAATTTGTGTTTGGCTATTGATAATATCGAGTTTGCACCAGAGAGTCTGGGCCATTGGTTATTAGTATAAAAATAAGGGCATAAATCAAGTACATGTCACCAAATAATACAGCATACAAAATTTGGTTCATTCAAATTTGTCTATCGATTTGGTTGGTTTCATGTCAGTAGTTCTGAAGAAGACTGCAAAGTTAAAGCCATCAGGTGGCCGACAGAAGGCAGAAGGACAAGCAAATGACAAGTGAAGGCAATAGCTCAGACTGATTTTCAGGCAGGTGAGCTAAAAATGAAGAACAGTAGTATGACAAAAATTTCCCAGAAGTTCTTACCATGCCATACTTCAGATGGTATTTCACTCCAATATTTCCTTACTGACAATATATGTTTTAGTAATATGTTACTGTAATCCATTCCAAAAGTTCTGCAGGTAAATTCATCTTTCAGTGCTTCTGTAATATGCTTGATAACTAGGACAGATCTCAGTCTTGGTCCTCCTGAAAAAAAAATAGCAAATTCATTTTAATCGTTCATGATTTAACTCTTTGAACATGACACATCACTACTGCAAACTGAACACCATTTTCATAATAATTAACGGTACTATATCAATTTAGGGCGAAATAAATCATATTTTCAAACGGGGAGGGAAAGACACAAAATTTTGCAAATATTAAACTACAAATATGTTAGCTGGATTTGACATGACTGACCATTCATTTCGTGATGCAAAGAAACTGGTTAACACTTGGCCAATCATTTCCCTTGTTGTTAAGCAAGTAACTTGTAACTACATATACATATAGTATATACATATAGTAGTATTATGATTTGACAAATGTCAAGGAAAGACTCTGCACATGAACCACAAAAACCCACACACACCAATAAAGTACATCTATACATAATGCATGGTGCTTTGTATATATGTGTAATCGTAATTCTTCCGAGACAGTTTGCACTGTGAGGCAAAAATTGTCAGAAGTTGCCAAGGGTGTCACAAAGAATTTGGGGTTCAAAATATTTTTTCATTAAACGAAATAATGTCTGTATGCTTATTGTATGCTTATTGTATTCTAATTTTACTGTTGGCAAGAAGATAAGATTCACCATGATGAATGTGCAGTCAACTTGACCAATGCAAATGTTCGGGCAAAAATAGAATTGAATCTCTGGAACATCAACATCATTATGTAGCTTTACTTTTGATGTTGAAATGCCATTCTGTAACACACTAATGTAAAGGGCTTCTGGAACCCTTTCCAACAGGATGTCACATATGGCCCCAAAAAGTTAAAAATCTGTTTCTCAGGCCCTCACACATGGTCATTTTGGCTGCCCCATGCTCTCTTTTTATAACCAATGCAAACTAAAAAAAAATAAAAATTAAATGGTTTATGTCTGATATTTTACCCAAGTTTAATAAAATTGATGAATTTGTCCCTTGAGTGCAACAAGGCTTTGCAATGCTTTAGCACTGCAAAGCCTTTTTGTACTCAAGGGCTGAAATACACCATCACCCATACTATTCTGTAGATTATGAGGCCTAAACCGTAAAACAGATCAAGAATATGAACTTATGATGGTAAAAAAATAATTAGAAAAATAAATAAGAGGCTCCATGGGGCCTGTCACTCACTTGACCATAGTTGTAAAAAGAAAGATTTAATTAGCATCTATGGCTAGTTAACACTACAGAGGAATTAAGTTATTTAATTATTTATAACTCTGTTGTCCATGCCAGATAATTTTTTTCTAGTATTGGAATACTACAACAGAAATAATCAGTCTTGGGAATATTACGCGCGCGATTTCATCGCGCACCTACCACTTGCGTAAATCTTATTCCATGCACACACAGTTTTCTGAGTGCATATCTTTCACTTTGACTACACAGTACAGACGCTTCAATCTTACCAAAGACAGAAATATTTTGAACAGCCCTCATGTGATTAAATCATCCAACATACCATCCAGACATTATGTTACAATATATGTATGTTTTGAAATCAACGAGTGCAATACAGATGACAAATGCATGCAACTTCAAAGAATTCATAATTAGCACTTCCTTGACAAAACATTGACATGTATTCTGCACTCGCAACTCTGTCTAATTCTAATGTCTGATTTCACGTTGGTGGAGGGTGTCCCAGTTATCAACCATGCAAAGTTTCAAAAACATTTGGCCCGGTGGTTTCAGACGAGAAGAGTTTTCAAAATTGACCAATCAGAAGCAAACAATGCTTCTGGCGAACACGTTTTTTCACCCAACAGGAATAAAATGAGTAACAGTTGTAGAGAACCTCTCATAGACAATGCCTGCCAAGTCTGGTTCACATTGGCTCAGTACTTTCAGTGAAGATGATGAAAATGTGATTTCCTATACAGTCCTCGGAATTAGGAAAATATTGCGACGGCACAACATTGACGCCGCCAAAAATTCTGCGACGGCAAATTTTTATCAGTGACGGCACATTTGAATTGAATTGTTTGGATGACAGTATTGTGACACTAAGTGAATAATAATCATTAATCAGAACAGCTGACTTCGAATGGACAAGAGATCTCTGGTGGGTGGTCAGTTGGACAATCTGTAGTTCGATTAAGTGATCAATTGATTGACTGGTTGTCCTAATTTTAGGGGCTGGTTGTAACTCGCATCCATGCATTAATAGCCTATCGGTTTTGACAGTAACTGTTAGAAACAGAAATATTTGCATTGTGCATCAACCCGGGGTGAGTTGATTCTGACCCGATAAACACAACCAGAATTATTTTCCAACTCACCCTTGTTTTGTGCTCAATGCGTTTATTTTCTTATTGAACCGATTGATTGTTTTCCAATTCAGTTTGTTTGAGATTGTACAGTTTACATTATGCCACAAGTGGTGAATGCTAAAATTAAATGGAACAAGACCACGTGCTCTGTTGAGATTACATCAGTGACCAATAGAACTGCCGCATTGTCCCAGTACACCAATTTAGCATACTTTCATGAAACGAAGAATTCGATTGGTTGTATTTATGTAAGGTGTGACGTCAAAAGGGAATTGCCCAGGAATTCCTGGGTTATTTTAAACGTGCATCACAGTCAACAAGGGGGTTCTTTTGAAAAAAAAAAAACAAACGAAAAACAACTGGTTATGAACAGTTTTTCAACCACATACTTCTTGTACAAACTTACTTTCAATTTAATTAATATTAGATATTTCCACAAATATTGATTTTATACACCAGTTATGCCTATAAAACATATGTTATGTAGGGTTGGATGATCAGTTCTGACGGACTTCAGGTAATTGGGACAAGTAAAAAAATATTATGGCTGCCAATTTGCGACAGCAAGAAAATGCTGCCGTCATGCCCCAAGGCGGCGGCGTTTGCGATGGCATTGCTGAATGCCGTCGCTAATTCCGAGGACTGCCTATAGGGTTTCTATAGTAACTATAAGCCACAATTGCAGCCATAATTGCAACCCGATGAAGATTAAAATGAGGATCACTGGTAGAGGGTGTTACAGTCATCAGTCACATTAAGTTTTTTCAAACCATTTGGCCTTGTAGTTTCAAAGAAGATGTTCTTGAAAATGCACACATTTATGAATTCTGTTTCAACAAAAAAAATCAGTAAAAAAGGGTTAAAATATTTTGAAAATCACAATTTTTTCAGACAGAATTCTCTTTCAAAATAGCTTTGGGATAGGGAAGGGTTACAGGAATCTTAAAAGATATATAATAATTATTGTCATCTAAGCTGACATGATTGCAAGAGAATAAACAAAACTTTCCTAGTTTTTCCAAACAACCTGTCAACATGTATCAAACATAATTAGATTACAGCTGAAGATATCAATCAACCTACAGTTGCACTTGTTTTAAAGTACAAGTCAAAATAAGTTGTGTAGGATAATCCTATAAACTATGTATCTTTTCTCTTCCTACACTGATAAGACCAGAAGCTGACATCATTTTCTTGAAAGCTCTCAGTGATAGCTTTTCCAGAAAATGTCAGATTCTGATCTTGTCAGGACAGAAGCAGCAGTTTACTTAGTTTATTGCAGTTATGCTACAGCTTATTTTGACTTGTACTGTATACACAATATTTTAGGGGTTTTTTTTTCCCCAGTTCTCAGTGGAGAAAACTGGAACCAACCCATACCAGATTCTCAAAAACAAGTATTTTACTGACAGTACTGATCTTCGTGCAGACAGGAGAGGCATTGGGTTAAGCATTAGAATATAGCCTCTGGTGGCCACATATTTCCATCCTCTCATAGTCCATTCCTGTGAAGTTTGGCTCACGTCGGCTCAGTAGTTCCAGAGAAGAAGATGAAAATGTGATTTCCCATAGGGTTTCTATAGTAACTATAAGCCACAATTGTGGCCATATTTACAACCCGATCAACATTAAATGAGGATTTTTAGTAGAGAGGGTCCCAGTCATCACTTATGTGAAGTATCAAAACATTTGGCCCGGCAGTTTCAGAGGAGAAGATTTTTGAAAATCCACCTATCAGAATCAAAGAATGCCTCCGGTGGCCATGTTTTTCAACCCACGGAAACAAAATGAGGATCGTTTGTAGAGGACCTCACATAGACTATCCCCGCCAGGTTTGCTTCACGTTGGCTAAGTAGTTCCGGAGAAGAAGATGAAAATGTGATTTCCCATAGGGTTTCTAAAGTAACTATAAGCCACAATTGTGGCCATGTTTGCAACCCGATCAACATTAAATGAGGATCATTGGTAGAGGGGGTCCCAGTCATCATTTATGTGAAGTATTAAAACATTTGGCCTGGCAGTTTTAGAGGAGAAGTTTTTGAAAATCCACCAATCAGAATCAAAGAATGCCTCTGGCGGCCATGTTTTTCAACCCACGGGAACAAAATGAGGATCGTTTGTAGGGGACCTCCCATAGACTATTCCTGCTAGGTTTGTTTTCACGTCGCCTCGGTTTTTCCAGAGAAGAAGAGGAAAATGTGATTTCCCATAGGGTTTCTATAGTAACTATAAGCCGCAACTGCAGCCATGTTTGTGACCCAATCAACATTAAATGAGGATCGTTGGTAGAGGGGGTCCCAGTCATCATTTATGTGAAGTTTCAAAACATTTGGCCTGGCAGTTTCAGAGGAGAAGATTTTTGAAAATCCACCAACCAGAATCAAAGAATGCCTCTGCAAGCCATGTTTTTCATCCGACGGGAACAAAATGAGGATCGTTTGTAGAGGACCTCCCATAGACCATTCTTGCCAAGTTTGGTTCACACCGGCTCAGCGGTTACAGAGAAGAAGATGAAAATGTGAAAAGTTTATGGATGCCGGTGGTCGCCAAGTGATGAGAAAAGCTCACATGGCCTTTTAGGCCAGGCGAGCTAATAAAAGGGTGGAAATCACAGAAAAAAATCAGGGCCTGGTTGGCCTCTAATTAATAACATTTTTGGCCCCATAATATAATGGTATTTACGTATTAAATAAACTTTCTTTCAAATGACAAATGAATGAAATGATAAAAATCACCCCAATCAGTGTGAGACTGAAAGCGCCACCTGGTTTTGGAAAAAATAAAACAAACATCGAATTACCAAAATGACCACACACTTCACTTGAATGCAATATCCATGCATCTGCTGGCCACTGTCAGTAATTTCTATGTATATGTTTTGAATGGAATTAAAAACAAGAGGCCCCAGGGGGCCTGCGGGCACTCACCTGACATGGTAGTCTAAATATCAAACCAGGGACTTGAATAAGCTGCATACGCCCCTCCTAAGAAAAGCATATACCAACTAGATGAAGTGATTGTGCCCACACAATACACAGGATTTTCCTTCTATTTTCAGTTCCTGCACTTTTACGTCCCAAAATTGAGATAAACGCATAAAAAACAGATTTTTTTCCCAAACAAAATATTTTCAGCCTAAATTTTTTTTTTCTTCTTAAAACGCATAAAAAAACCCAAAACTAATTTCTGGATTTTGGTCCAAAATTTTCTAAGTCCCACCCCGGACCCCAAATTTTGAGTGTAAAAAAAAAAATTGGGGGGGGGGGGGGGGGGTTTAAAATTGACCGAAACACATAAAAACAAAACAAAAAAATCTGGATTTTGGTCCAAAATTTATATGTCTGCAACGGGACCCCAAATTTTCAGCCTAAATATGAACCCAGGGACTTGGCTTGAACAAACTTGAATCTCACCTCCCTAAGGATGCTGCATATCAAATATCAAAAGATTCTTATTGGTAGATCTGAACAAGAAGATTTTTAAAAAATACTCCTCATACTGCACTAATTTAAACATTTGGGCTCCCAAAGAGCACCCAAATATGGACCCAGGGAATTGATTTCAATAAACATGTGAAACAATCTTCCAAAGATGTTATATGTGAAATTTGAAAGCTTTTCAAGCAGTGGTTTGAGAGAAAAGTAGTCTTATATGTTTTTCCCATTACCCACAGTGTTAAAAAATAAGCCGATGAAATCGTCAGATGTGTACCCACACGCGCAACAAGTGGAAAGCTGTATGACGGAGAGCCACCATGGATGCCGACATTATGTACACCATACATGGTATGGGTACATATAGAAATGGATTGGAGGAGTGCCTAATTTGATGGATAAAGGGTTAACATTCCGGATCAAATTATCAGATTTACATAAAAAACTATACAGCACAGCACATCAGTAACCTGAATAAATATATATAAAGTAACATGACAATCGGATTGATATTTTTTGAGTTATCTCATGCCAAAGGGATTGGAGGAATTTTCAGTCTGAAGGATAAAGGGTTAATATTTCAGGATCAAATGATCAGATTTACACCAAAAACTATACAGCTTAGCACATCAGTAACCTGAACACAAATATAAAGTAACTTGACAATCCAAGCAATATTTTTCAAGTTATCAAATGCCAAAGGTTTTGGAGGAATTTTCAATTTGAAGGATAAAGGGTTAATATCTCAGGATCAAAATAAAAGTTTTACACCAAAAACTATACAGCTCGGTACATCAGTAACCTGAACACAAATATAAAGTAACTAGACAATCCAAGCAATATTTTTCAAGTTATCGAATGCCAAAGGGATTGGAGGAATTTTCAATTTGAAGGATAAAGGGTTAATATCTCAGGATCAAATTATCAGATTTACACCAAAAACTAAAAAAAAAAGTTTTCAAGTTATCGAATGCCAAAGAAATGGATACGGATGCCGGACGGACAGACTGACAGATGGATGGACAAAGGATGGACGAACGACGGATGGCCACCCCGGATGCCGGCATTATGTGTACTATACATAGTATGGGTACACATAAAAATGCTGACTCAGCACTTTTTCAAAGTCCCCAAAAAGTACCCCATGATAAAACAGATGGTAATTTTTTTTTACCATGCCATTCTGTTGGTCCTGAGGAAGCTTCACAACAAATACGAATTCTTAGTGCCGTGTAGTTTTGGAGATATGGGCGTTTTAATTTTTTTCTATTTTTAGCTGCTGCAGTTCCCATGGGGCGACGGGAAAAAAATTTTTTGCATAAATTAAGTACTTATGACCCAATAAGCCCTCATATCAAATTTGGTTCAAATCTGCCTCCCGGTTTGGAAAATAGAAATTTTGGGAGGGCCATTACGACGCCAAATATAGCCTCACAAACCTCTCTTGAACAAATCTGAGTCTACACCTCAAAAGGAAGCTGCACACCATATATCAAGTCTCTGCTACTGCTGGTTCATGAGAAGAAGATTTTTTAAGATTTCAGCACACTTTTGGGGTGTGGCCCTACCAATGGGCGAAGCAACTTGATTTGAACAAAATCAAATTGCGATGTCATAACAAACTATTATCTCAAATATCAATTAAATTGGTTCAGCAGTTTGGGAGGAGAAGACGCAAACACCATGTTCACAGATGCCGGATGACGGATGGTGAGTGATCACTATAGCTCTCCTGACTAAAAGTCAGGTGAGCTAAAAAACAGTTGTACACTATACTTGCACCAATAACATTTTCCAGACTGCAGGCCAAGATTCAGGGCTTTCAATATCAATACACAAAACTCAACACGATATTCATCAATTTTCAAGACCTTCAACACCAATGATAAAACACTGTATCTATAAAATGATCACTTTATCAAATGCGGTTTCCTTTGCTGAACTGGAACTTACCACTTGCTCCGCATTTATACTGTCTGATATATTTATTTCTACATGTATTTTTGAAAGGTTTAATCTCAAAATAGGTTTCAACTTCACAGCTGAATTCCGATAAAAATTAGGGTTGCAATGACCTAAATGAGCGACTTTTACTTTGTAAAACTTTTAGAGTCGGCATAATTGTTTGGGGTCGGTGGGGGTACCCCAAACAAAGGGATTTCTTTTCTTTGTCCTGACATTTCACAACATTACATCTTCAGCATTTTTTACCCAAATTGTGCATTGCTACCACCTGATTTTTCTCTTGTCTTGGTGGGGGGAGGGGGGGGGGGGGGGGGGGGTGCCAATGCTATTCAACTGTATATCCAGGGCGCTGTGAACAAACTTCATTGTCTTCTGGATTAATGGTTCACTATACATGTGCTGTGCTATATATGATCTCATAATTTTACTTTTATTAAAACTAATATTTGGGAAAAAACCAAGGGTTAAACCCTTCACCTAATGTAAGACATACCACCAAATGCTATTCACAAATGAAAGTGTCAATGACACTGTAGCTTAGCTTGAATATTTTTCTCTAAAAAAAAAAACAAAACCGAAACCGGACTCAACTTTTTTTTTAAAAAAACGAGTAGAAACCTAAACCGTGGAAAAATTACATAACCTCGTAACACTAAATGATGTACTGACTGTAACAAAAATTGGTTTCCCATTTTTTTAACTGGGCAGTGCCATAAGCAAGAAAATGGCCTTCCTGCAGTTGTAATTTAAAACATTTTCTCTGTCCGACGTGAACCATGGTTGCGCAGACAGTCTGGTTTTCCCCTCAAACCAGACCTGCCAATTTATCCCTAGCGGAAACCCTGGCTAACAGTTTGTGCATTATAAGATAGTATCACATGTAGGTAGCAATTATAAGGCAATTCTCTAATGGGTCAGTATGTTTTTACAACTTTTTAGGCAAACGATTTGCCCGCCTAACTGGTTTTCAGGAACGCGATTTGTCAGAATAGCATGTTAAGGGCACCTGTACTGAGGTTGTAAAAGTCGGAAATAAGCCTTTAAGGGTTAAACCCTTTACCTAATGTAATAGACATACCACCAAATGCTATTCACAAATGAAAGTGTCAATGACACTGTAGCTTAACTTGTGTGTTGTGTTTGATGAAAAGGATAATGGTCAATGTTTATGAAAGGATTATGAAATAAGACAAGAATTGTGATAATTGGGAATATGTTCATTTCTGTTCCCTGTATGCTATGTTTTTGATAAAAATAATATGAGGTGTACACTGTATCAAAGAGCTGAGGGGTGGGTTAATATGACCTCACAGTTAATGTATGTGGCCCTCACAGTTAACGTATAACAACGAAAGTTACCAAGTTACAGTGAAATTATTCCAAAACGAGTCATCCTATCAAGTTACATTGAAATCCCTTCATAAATATGGCCTGTAGACTGTGTTAAAGGTTTTCGGGCTTCACGCCCATGTAGCCGTCAGTTTCCCAATTGCGTCCAAAGGGGACATTCTCACCTAGACATTATATGAAGTCAACCTACCAAGTTACAATGAAATCCCTTCATAAATATGACCTGTAGACTGTGCTAAAGGTTTTTGGGCTTTGGGCTCGGGAAGCCATCATGGTTGAATGATCGCAACCAAAAGGGGACATTCTCATCTGGGCATCATCTGGAGTGATCCTACGAAGTTACAATGAAATCCCTTCTTAAATATGACCTGTAGACTGTGCTCAATGTTTTTGGGCTTCAGGCCCCAGAAGCCATCACAGTTGACGAATCACGGCCAAACGGGGATGTCAAGGCATTATATGGAGTCAAACTAACAGGTTACAATGAAATCCTTCCATAAATATGACCTATAGACTATGCTAAAGGTTTGGGGGTTTTGGGCTCAGGCAGCCATCAAGGCTGAATGATCGCGACCAAAAGGGGACGTTCTCATCTAGACATTATTTGGAGTCATCCTACCAAGGTGCAATGAAATCCCTTCATAAATATCACCTGTAGACTGTGCTAAAGGTTTTCGGGCTTCAGGCCCCTGTAGCCATCACAGTTGCCTAATGGTGTCCAAAAGGGGCTGTTCTCATCTAGACATTATATGAAGTCAACCTACCAAGTTACAATGAAATCCCCTCATAAATATGACCTGTAGACTGTGCTAAAGGTTTTCGGGCTTCGGGCCCCTGTAGCCGTCACAGTTGCCTAATGGTATCCAAAAGGGGCTAATCTCATCTAGACATTATATGAAGTCAACCTACCAAGTTACAATGAAATCCCTTCATAAATATGACCTGAAGACTGTGCTAAAGGTTTTGGGGCTTTGGGCTCGGACAACCATCATGGTTGAATGATCGCAACCAAAAGGGGACATTCTTATCTGGGCATCATCTGGAATGATCCTACGAAGTTACAATGAAATCCCTTCATAAATATGACCTGTAGACTGTGCTTAAGATTTTCGGGCTTCAGCACCTGTAGTCATCACAGTTGACCAATCATGACCAAAAGGGGATGTCATCATCTAGGCATTATATGGAGTCAACCTAACAAGTTACAATTAAATCCTTCCATAAATATGACCTATAGACTATGCTAAAGGTTTTTGGGCTCGGGCACCCATCAAGGCTGAATGATCGCAACCAAAAGGGGACATTCTCATCTAGACATTATTTGGAGTCATCCTACAAGCTACAAAGAAATCCCTTCATAATTATGACCTGTAGACTGTTCTAAAGGTTTTCGGGCTTCGGGCCTCTGTAGCTGTCACAGTTGCCCAACTGTGTCCAAAAGGGGACATTCTCATCTAGACATTATATGAAGTCAAACCTACCAAGTTACAATGAAATCCCTTCATAAATATGACCTGTAGAGTGCTAAAGGTATTCGGCTTCGGGCTCGGGCAGCCATCATGGTTGAATGATTGCAACCAAAAGGCGACATTCTCATCTGGGCATCATCTGGAGTGATCCTATGAAGTTACAATGAAATCCCTTCATAAATATGACCTGCAGACTGTGCTCAAGATTTTCGGGCTTCGGGCACCTGTAGCCATCACAGCTGACCAATCACGACCAAAAGGGGATGTCATCATCTAGGCATTATATGTAGTCAACGTAACAAGTTACAATGAAATCCTTCCATAAATATGACCTATAGACTATGCTAAAGGTTTTGGGGTTTTGGGCTCGGGCAGCCATCAAGGCTGAATGATCGCGACCAAAAGGGGACGTTCTCATCTAGACATTATTTGGAGTCATTCTACTAAGGTACAATGAAATCCCTTCATAAATATCACCTGTAGACTGTGCTAAAGGTTTTCGGGCTTCAGGCCCCTGTAGCCATCACAGTTGCCTAATGGTCCAAAAGGGGCTGTTCTCATCTAGACATTATATGAAGTCAACCTACCAAGTTACAATGAAATCCCCTCATAAATATGACCTGTAGACTGTGCTAAAGGTTTTCGGGCTTCGGGCCCCTGTAGCCGTCACAGTTGCCTAATGGTATCCAAAAGGGGCTAATCTCATCTAGACATTATATGAAGTCAACCTACCAAGTTACAATGAAATCCCTTCATAAATATGACCTGAAGACTGTGCTAAAGGTTTTGGGGCTTTGGGCTCGGACAACCATCATGGTTGAATGATCACAACCAAAAGGGGACATTCTTATCTGGGCATCATCTGGAATGATCCTACAAAGTTACAATGAAATCCCTTCATAAATATGACCTGTAGACTGTGCTCAAGATTTTCGGGCTTCGGCACCTGTAGTCATCACAGTTGACCAATCATGACCAAAAGGGGATGTCATCATCTAGGCATTATATGGAGTCAACCTAACAAGTTACAATGAAATCCTTCCATAAATATGATCTATAGACTATGCTGAAGGTTTTTGGGCTCGGGCACCCATCAAGGCTGAATGATCGCGACCAAAAGGGGACATTCTCATCTAGACATTATTTGGAGTCATCCTACAAGCTACAAAGAAATCCCTTCATAATTATGACCTGTAGACTGTTCTAAAGGTTTTCGGGCTTCGGGCCTCTGTAGCTGTCACAGTTGCCCAACTGTGTCCAAAAGGGGACATTCTCATCTAGACATTATATGAAGTCAAACCTACCAAGTTACAATGAAATCCCTTCATAAATATGACCTGTAGAGTGCTAAAGGTATTCGGGCTTCGAGCTCGGGCAGCCATCATGGTTGAATGATTGCAACCAAAAGGCGACATTCTCATCTGGGCATCATCTGGAGTGATCCTATGAAGTTACAATGAAATCCCTTCATAAATATGACCTGCAGACTGTGCTCAAGATTTTCGGGCTTCGGGCACCTGTAGCCATCACAGTTGACCAATCACGACCAAAAGGGGATGTCATCATCTAGGCATTATATGTAGTCAACGTAACAAGTTACAATGAAATCCTTCCATAAATACGACCCATAGACTATGCTAAAGGTCTTTGGGCTCGGGCAGCCATCAAGGCCGAATGACCGTGACCAAAAGGGGATGTTCTCATCTAGACATTATTTGGAGTCATCCTACCAAGCTATAATGAAATCCCTTCATAATTATGACCTGTAGACTGTTCTAAAGGTTTTCAGGCTTTGGCCCCTGTAGCCATCACAGTTGCCTAATGGTGTCCAAAAGGGGCTGTTCTCATCTAGACATTATATGAAGTCAACCTACCAAGTTACAATGAAATCCCTTCATAAATATGACCTGAAGACTGTGCTAAAGGTTTTCGGGCTTTGGGCTCGGGCAACCATCGTAGTTGAATGATCGCAACCAAAAGGGGACATTCTTATCTGGGCATCATCTGGAGTGATCCTACGAAGTTACAATGAAATCCCTTCATAAATATGACCTGTAGACTGTGCTCAAGATTTTCGGGCTTCGGGCACCTGTAGTCATCACAGTTGACCAATCATGACCAAAAGGAGATGTCATCATCTAGGCATAATATGGAGTCAACCTAATAGGTTACAATGAAATCCTTCCATAAATATGACCTTTTGTCAATACTAAAGGTTTTTGGGCTCAGCAGCCATCCAGGCTGAATGATCGCGATCAAAATGGGACGTTCTCATCTAGACATTATCTGGAGTCATTCTACCAAGTTACAATGAAATCCCTTCATAAATATGACCTGTAGACTGTGCTAAAGATTTTCGGGCCCCTGTAGCCGTCACAGTTGCCCAATCATGTCCAAAAGGGGACTTCCTCATCTAGACATTATATGAAGTCAACCCACCAAGTTACAATGAAATTCCTCAGTAAATATGACCTGTAGACTGTGCTAAAGGTTTTCGGGTTTTGGGCTCGGGCAGTAGTCACGGTTGACAGATTTTTGATACTAAATATCAACAATTGGCCTGTGGATCCAAAAAGGATCTTTGAAGAATATTCCTCACACTGCACAAAGTTAAAATACAACCTCCCATAGGGAGCCCAAATATCAATCCAGGGGCTTGATTTGAAAAAAAAACTTGAATTTGACATCCCTAAGGATGTTGTATGGCAAGTATCAAAACTTTCGGACAGGTGGTTCTGGAGAACATTTTAAAAGAATATTCCTCTTAATGCACGAAGTTAAAATTTGGGCTCCCATTGAGAGCCCAAATATCAATCCAGGGAGTTGACTGGAACAAACCTTAATCTGAACAATCTTTGGACGCTGTATACCAATATCTAAAGATGGTGGGTGGTGTTTCTGGAGAAGATTTTTAAAGAATATTCATCATACTGCACCAAGCTATAGGGAGCCCAAATGTATACTGAGGGGCTTAATTTGAACAAAGATGTATCTGATCCCATTAAGAACGTTGTATAAGAGTCACTGCAACATCAGTTATAGGGTTGATACCATCACAGCATATCATCCTGTCAGCTGGAGATATAAAATTACTGTTCCTTCAGCAAAAAAAAACCCATGTTGGCATAGCATTCAAGAGGAGCACCAAATTCCAACAAGAAGGACGCCAACGCCCTATAGCTCACCAACATTCCTCTTTGATAGTAACTTTGGCAAACACAAGAACTGTATCAAACAGGCTCATAACATGCGACAAAGCTTACCTAAACACAACCTCTTAAAAGTAAAACACAGAAACTGACATAAACACTAAGTTGAGCATGAAATTCTGAGCTAAACAGAAAACTAAACGCAACTAAAAATGTCAAGAAAAATGTTTAAAATGCTGGGTATGAGGGGTTAATCATGGAACAATGATACTGAGGAACATGTATGATGAATATAAGTGCCATTGGAAGAGAAGGAGCACAGCAGCTGACCTAAACACTTAGTTAAACATGAAATTCCGAGCTAAACAGAAAACTAAACGCAACTAAAATTGTGATGAAAAACGTTTAAAATGCAGGGTATAAGGGGTTAATCATGGAACAATGATACTGAGAAACATGTATAATGAATATAAGTGCCATGGGAAGAGAAGGAGCACAGCAGCTGACCTAAACACTAAGTTAAACATGAAATTCTGAGCTAAACAGAAAACTAAACGCAACTAAAAATGTCAAGAAAAATGTTTAAAATGCAGGGTATGAGGGGTTAATCATGGAACAATGATACTGAGGAACATGTATGAGGAATATAAGTGCCATGGGAAGAAAAGGAGCACAGCAGCTGACCTAAACACTTAGTTAAACATGAAATTCCAAGCTAAACAGAAAACTAAACGCAACTAAAAATGTGATGAAAAACGTTTAAAATGCAGGGTATGAGGGGTTAATCATGGAACAATGATACTGAGAAACATGTATAATGAATATAAGTGCCATGGGAAGAGAAGGAGCACAGCAGCTGACCTAAACACTAAGTTAAACATGAAATTCTGAGCTAAACAGAAAACTAAACGCAACTAAAAATGTCAATAAAAATGCTTAAAATGCAGGGTATGAGGGGTTAATCATGGAACAATGATACTGAGAAACATGTATAATGAATATAAGTGCCATGGGAAGAGAAGGAGCACAGCAGCTGACCTAAACACTAAGTTAAACATGAAATTCTGAGCTAAACAGAAAACTAAACGCAACTAAAAATGTCAAAAAAAATGTTTAAAATGCAGGGTATGAGGGGTTAATCATGGAACAATGATACTGAGGAACATGTATGATGAATATAAGTGCCATGGGAAGAGAAGGAGCACAGCAGCTGACCTTAACATCAAGTTAAACATGAAATTCCGAGCTAAACAGAAAACTAAACGCAACTAAAAATTTCAAGAAAAATGTTTAAAATGCAGGGTATGAGGGGTTAATCATGGAACAATGATACTGAGGAACATGTATGATGAAAATAATTGCCATGGGAAGAGAAGGAGCACAGCAGCTGACCTAAACACTAAGTTAAACATGAAATTCCAAGCTAAACAGAAAACTAAACGCAACTAAAAATGTTAAGAAAAATGTTTAAAATGCAGGGTATGAAGGGTTAATCATGGAACAATGATACTGAGGAACATGTATGATGAATATAAGTGCCATGGGAAGAGAAGGAGCACAGCAGCTGACCTAAACACTAAGTTAAACATGAAATTCCGAGCTAAACAGAAAACTAAACGCAACTAAAAATGTTAAGAAAAATGATTAAAATGCAGGGTATGAGGGGTTAATCATGGAACAATGATACTGAGGAACATGTATGATGAATATAAGTGCCATTGGAAGAGAAGGAGCACAGCAGCTGACCTAAACACTTAGTTAAACATGAAATTCTGAGCTAAACAGAAAACTAAACGCAACTAAAAATGTCAAGAAAAATGTCTAAAATGTAGGGTATGAGGGGTTAAATCATGGTAAAATGATAATAATCATCATCTAGCAGCATTATAAAAGCCATGATATGGAAATAGGGCGAATAAGTGACCTAAACAGAAACTTTAACATTATTGGACACGTACGCTGACGCCGACGCTGACGCCGGCCGATCGAGCCATTCCATAAGCTCACACAACTAAAGTTGGTGAGCTAAAAACCATATCATCCCCATTTTAAAATCAATCCACCAGAAAAGTTAAAGAAACAATGTGACTGGCAGCTGGTTAGATTCAGACTCCAGCCTACTCAATCAGAAATATGTTATGCTAACCAGTGTCCAACTAGATTCTTATCTGTTTTGTTTTAGGCTTACTTACTCTTCTGTGAAAATGTATAAAAGGCACAAAGGTTCACCCCATTGGAGTTCTGGGTTCAAACAAGAGTTCCATGGGCTTCAACTTGTTTGTGCCTTTTATAGTTTTTGACAGGGCATGAATTATTACTTGGATGAAAATTCCACTCTGTGAATGTTTAGCAATAATCCACACACAAACCATCATATGTGGGGATAACCTCGATAGTGACAATTTTGGATTCTGGTTCTCCTCTTGAATGTTATGCAAACTGTGGGTTTCACTTTACTGAAGGGACAAATATTTTATATCCCCAGCAGATAGAACGATATACTGTGATGGTATCAATCCTATAACTGATGTTGCAGCGACTGTTATGTATGCTAATGGAATTGCTGACAATTTATATGCCACATCCAAGATGGCCATTCGCAGCCATATTTTCCAACAAAATTTAGAAAAATTCTGTTGCTCTCATCTAGACATCACACCAAAGCTACATATGAAATCAGAAAAAAAGATCAAGTGAGAAGTCTGCAGGGGGTGCTAATGGAATTATTGACAATCTATGACAAATCAAAGATGGCCACTGGCGGTCATGCTTTTCAATGAAATTCAGAAAAATTTGATAGCTCCCATCTAGACATCACACCAAAGCTACATATGAAATCCAAAAAAGATCGGTTGAGAGGTGTGGTCTGGAGGGTGTTTTGAGATCCGATAACCCAAACCAGACATATGAGGCGAACAGACAAAAAATTGGCTATTTTACGAGACAAACAGTGAATTTCCAAAGTAAAAAAAAGGGATAAGTCTAGAAAGTGAAATGTAAGAGATGTTATTAGAGACTAATTTGAAAGCATTTCCAATAAACAATCTTCATTCCAAATTTCATTGAGATCTGATAACACAAACCTGAGTTATGAGGCGAATAGACAAAAAACTGGCTATTTTGGCTATATTCAAAGTCCATAATTCACAGGGAAAATATTCCAACAGCAAAATGGCTGATGCTCCTGAAAGATCTCATGATAGTGAACATCTGAATGCAATACCATCGAAATCTGAGAAGTACTGTTCAAGTTATAACACAACCAGACATCGGAGGGTGGGATGGATGGACAGACGGCAAAACGGATGGGTGGACGGATGGATGGATGGATGGATGGATGGATGGATGGACGGAGAGATGGACCCACGCAATCCAGTGTACCCCACTTTTTTACATATAAAGTCAAACAAAAAATCTTAACATTATATACAAACACAATCTTTACATAAAACTGAATGTCAAATGATATTTAATAAAAGAAAATGTCAAGTTAAAAATTAACATAATTACTTTTTTCAGCAGTCTTTACAAAGAATTTGAAGATTCCTGATATTTCTTGTTTTTTCTTCTCTCGATTACTTTTTGCCACTGATGATTGGGCTTCTTTAGCTTTTTGCAATAGACCAGTTTCAGTTTGAGTATAAACACACACTGCCTGAAAAATGAAGCCAAAAAGTTTAGTCTCGTACACCTCTCAACAGTCTCAAGCATTCTATAAATGTCTGTGATCATCAGTCATGCTTAAACAAATATTTTAATATCCATACATGGAAGGCGATTTGAATACTTATGCCCTCCCGACGAAAGTGCTGTGGATGGCCTCAGACGAAGACTGGCACGGGCTTGTGTGTGTTTTTTCAAATGACACAATCATGTTTTAGAGGAATTTTGAATGTTGGTTTCTGATCCCCCGCCGGGATTCGAACCCTCGACAACACCGCCTGGCAATCAGGAGTCCAGCATCTAAACCACTAGACCATTGCACACCGTCAAAAACGATGGCTGGAATCTAGTTTTTTAGATGAAGTCCTCAGGATTACTTGGTTCATCTTCCTTTCGGCAGCAGCATGAAAGTGTGGAACGCTCTGGCTACAGTACGACGAAAGTGCTGTGGATGGCCTCAGACGAAGACTGGCACGGGCTTGCGTGTGTTTTTTCAAAT
This sequence comes from Pictodentalium vernedei, assembly GCA_031216915.1. Lineage (NCBI taxonomy): Eukaryota > Metazoa > Mollusca > Scaphopoda > Dentaliida > Dentaliidae > Pictodentalium > Pictodentalium vernedei. Next base: position 341,783,414 of record CM062296.1, on the reverse strand, counting down.
GACACAATCATGTTTTAGAGGAATTTTGAATGTTGGTTTCTGATCCCCCGCCGGGATTCGAACCCTCGGCAACACTGCCTGGCAATCAGGAGTCCAGTGTCTAAACCACTAGACCATTGCACACCGTCAAAAACGATGGCTGGAATCTAGTTTTTTAGATGAAGTCCTCATGATTACTTGGTTCAACTTCCTTTCGGCAGCAGCATGAAAGTGTGGAACGCTCTGGCTACAGTACGACGAAAGTGCTGTGGATGGCCTCAGACGAAGACTGGCACGGGCTTGTGTGTGTTTTTTCAAATGACACAATCATGTTTTAGAGGAATTTTGAATGTTGGTTTCTGATCCCCCGCCGGGATTCGAACCCTCGGCAACACCACCTGGCAATCAGGAGTCCAGCGTCTAAACCACTAGACCATTGCACACTGTCAAAAACGATGGCTGGAATCTAGTTTTTTAGATGAAGTCCTCATGATTACTTGGTTCAACTTCCTTTCGGCAGCAGCATGAAAGTGTGGAACACTCTGGCTACAGTACGACGAAAGTGCTGTGGATGGCCTCAGACGAAGACTGGCACGGGCTTGAGTGTGTTTTTTCAAATGACACAAGCATGTTTTAGAGGAATTTTGAATGTTGGTTTCTGATCCCCGCCGGGATTCGAACCCTCGGCAACACCGCCTGGCAATCAGGAGTCCAGCGACTAAACCACTAGACCATTGCACACCGTCAAAAACGATGGCTGGAATCTAGTTTTTTAGATGAAGTCCTCATGATTACTTGGTTCATCTTCCTTTCGGCAGCAGCATGAAAGTGTGGAATGCTCTGGCTACAGTACGACAAAAGTGCTGTGGATGGCCTCAGACGAAGACTGGCACGGGCTTGTGTGTGTTTTTTCAAATGACACAATCATGTTTTAGAGGAATTTTGAATGTTGGTTTCTGATCCCCCGCTGGGATTCGAACCCTCGGCAACACCGCCTGGCAATCAGGAGTCCAGCAACTAAACCACTAGACCATTGCACACCGTCAAAAACGATGGCTGGAATCTAGTTTTTTAGATGAAGTCCTCATGATTACTTGGTTCATCTTCCTTTCGGCAGCAGCATGAAAGTGTGGAACGCTCTGGCTACAGTACGACGAAAGTGCTGTGGATGGCCTCAGATGAAGACTGGCACGGTCTTGTGTGTGTTTTTTCAAATGACACAATCATGTTTTAGAGGAATTTTGAATGTTGGTTTCTGATCCCACGCCGGGATTCGAACCCTCGGCAACACCGCCTGGCAATCAGGAGTCCAGCGACTAAACCACTAGACCATTGCACACCGTCAAAAACGATGGCTGGAATCTAGTTTTTTAGATGAAGTCCTCATGATTACTTGGTTCATCTTCCTTTCGGCAGCAGCATGAAAGTGTGGAATGCTCTGGCTACAGTACGACAAAAGTGCTGTGGATGGCCTCAGACGAAGACTGGCACGGGCTTGTGTGTGTTTTTTCAAATGACACAATCATGTTTTAGAGGAATTTTGAATGTTGGTTTCTGATCCCCCGCTGGGATTCGAACCCTCGGCAACACCGCCTGGCAATCAGGAGTCCAGCAACTAAACCACTAGACCATTGCACACCGTCAAAAACGATGGCTGGAATCTAGTTTTTTAGATGAAGTCCTCATGATTACTTGGTTCATCTTCCTTTCGGCAGCAGCATGAAAGTGTGGAATGCTCTGGCTACAGTACGACAAAAGTGCTGTGGATGGCCTCAGACGAAGACTGGCACGGGCTTGTGTGTGTTTTTTCAAATGACACAATCATGTTTTAGAGGAATTTTGAATGTTGGTTTCTGATCCCCCGCTGGGATTCGAACCCTCGGCAACACCGCCTGGCAATCAGGAGTCCAGCGTCTAAACCATTAGACCATTGCACACCGTCAAAAACGATGGCTGGAATCTAGTTTTTTAGATGAAGTCCTCATGATTACTTGGTTCATCTTCCTTTCGGCAGCAGCATGAAAGTGTGGAATGCTCTGGCTACAGTACAACGAAAGTGCTGTGGATGGCCTCAGACGAAGACTGGCACGGGCTTGTGCGTGTTTTTTCAAATGACACAATCATGTTTTAGAGGAATTTTGAATGTTGGTTTCTGATCCCCCGCCGGGATTCGAACCCTCGGCAACACCACCTGGCAATCAGGAGTACAGCGTCTAAACCACTAGACCATTGCACACCGTCAAAAACGATGGCTGGAATCTAGTTTTTTAGATGAAGTCCTCACGATTACTTGGTTCATCTTCCTTTTGGCAGCAGCATGAAAGTGTGGAACGCTCTGGCTACAGTACGACGAAAGTGCTGTGGATGGCCTCAGATGAAGACTGGCACGGTCTTGTGTGTGTTTTTTCAAATGACACAATCATGTTTTAGAGGAATTTTGAATGTTGGTTTCTGATCCCCCGCCGGGATTCGAACCCTCGGCAACACCGCCTGGCAATCAGGAGTCCAGCATCTAAACCACTAGACCATTGCACACCGTCAAAAACGATGGCTGGAATCTAGTTTTTTAGATGAAGTCCTCAGGATTACTTGGTTCATCTTCCTTTCGGCAGCAGCATGAAAGTGTGGAACGCTCTGGCTACAGTACGACGAAAGTGCTGTGGATGGCCTCAGACGAAGACTGGCACGGGCTTGTGTGTGTTTTTTCAAATGACACAATCATGTTTTAGAGGAATTTTGAATGTTGGTTTCTGATCCCCCGCCGGGATTCGAACCCTCGGCAACACCGCCGGCGAGCAGCCAGATCTGCCTCAGGGAGAAAAATGATATAAAACGCGAATGTTTGAAACTTTGGTGCACTGACGATGAATTATTTGGCTCTATAAGTCTCAGTTGCATTGCATGGGCCACAAAACAGGGTTAGGAGTCGGGGCCTTGCCCTCCCACAGCCCACACTTTTTGAGTGCAAGAGAGCGGTCCCTGTGGGGGAGGAGGGTGAACACTCCATCGCCAGAGCCATAACTGAAATAGAGGGATGCAGAGCCACCACAGTGGCTTAGCCACAGGGGGGGGGGGGGCTTTGACCAAAAAAATGTTGCCAGCCCCCCCCCCCCCCCCCCCCCCCCAATATAATTCCTGAAAATATGTTTAACATAATATATTATTGGAGAGACTGGCTGCCAGCCAAACTCAGCCTTACAGAGAGGGCTTAACTAAGGCTTAAAGTGCCTCCAGATTGGCTCTCATGGTTCCAAAATTGAAAAATTTCCTGGGGGAGGGCCCGGACTTCCATTCATTGGGGGAGAACATTCCATCTTGCCAAACATAATATTACCAGCCCCCCCCCCCCCCTCCATTCCATGATCCTGGCTATGCCTCTGCCCCCCCACCTCCCACCCCACCCCACCCCCCCAACCCTATGCATTTGACAAGGAATTGTATAGAAATAACATTCTCTATCAGTCGCGTTAAATAGATATTACCCAGCCCACCCCCCCCCCCCCCCTTCGTTCTCAGATTCAATCCTACCCTCTAATTTGTGTTGCCCACCCCACTTCCAAAATTGGAGATTGGTGATGCCAACCCTTACCCCACCTTTACACAGTGCCACACACCTTAACATTCCTGCATTCGTTCCCTCCCTCTAATTCTGATTCGAATCGTATCCCGTTTTACACTCCAATTTCGTGACGATGTTTTTTTTGTTTTGTTTTGAAAGGTGCCTCATGTTTACTTATAATTGCAGAATCAAGAAGCAGAAGGAACTCTAATGTTAACTTTTTTCAGTAGATATCCGGATCTCAAAAGGGTGTTCTCGCACAAGCCAATTTTGTATGAGCTAAGCTTGAATAATTACGTGGGCCAAGTTTTCTTATGAATCGACTTTCTGTTGGACCGAGTTCTCGCATGGACCGATTTTGTTTTGGGTCATTTCTCCTGTATTCCGAATTTCCCCAACATCGTTACATGTACCGTAACCCTCACCACCGCAACTGACACACATTCATTTTATTCGACAGATCCGCACCGATGAATAAATCAAATTAACATTTTTAAATTACTTAATTAGCTTTTGCTAAGAGTAATTTGTTCATTTTTTACCGCAAAATTCCTCTTAATAATAGGCCGCAATCTCCTAGGTCCAATTGTTCCTGGGTAAACGTATCAATTCAAACGTCTTTTGCCTTTTCAACAAAATGATGTTCCGCTCCGGGACACGATCCGCATTTCTTTCTATTATTAAGATGGAGTTTTGTCTAGATAATGGTGGGATATTTTTTTCTAAATTAATAGGATGTTTTGTCAAAAAGACATAATCTTTTTAATCTGCATCTGTTCATCTGATAATTTTCGCCCATGCTCTGTTTCACTTTTAACGCACATGGACACATTGTTTGGCGTTGGTATTATTTCTGCCGACGCAAAACAGAATGACCTCGGCTTTTGCCTCGGCACTGCCGAATGCCAACGCCAATTGCAAGGGCTGGACATTTCTATTACATCCCATTTTGGGAAACATGAATTTGTTGAATTTTCAGTAACAATGCAAAGCAGAATATTTCAACCCAATCAATAGTTTGGGGGTTATCGTTCTGTGGGAGCTAATTCAAGCAGAAAAGTACACAAAATTCAATAAAATGGCTGAGTAACAACATGTTTCCTTCGTGGAAACATGAGTTACATTTCATTCAGGTTAATTTTGCAACAATACCTGGCTTGTGGCAAAATTATTGCACTCAATTCTTCATCTTCTTGATTAAAACCACAGGAAAGCTTTGTGAATTAATGTGACTCAGGAAAAAAGCTCACTATACTTGAACATGATGATGCAATCTTATCAATACAAAACAGGAAAAAATAGAAAAATAAATATTCATTTTAGCCAATTCATCGGTTAATTAACACTTTAAGAAAACACTTGATACTTTAGCCAACACAATATAGTTGCACTATCTCTTTCAAGAACAAAAACTTGACTCCCTCTACTCTGAAGACAATTTTAGCTCATTAAAGCCATGTTTTATGTAAAACAATTTAGAAGTATAAGCCTTATACCTTACTTGTCATCATAACAGTTTAAACTCTGTCGGACAAAATATGACAGATTATATTCCTAACCCTTTTACAGGAAGGAAGGGAGGTCTTCCTAATGTAAAAAAAAGAAGGAATTCCGAGTGCAGAAAGCCACATTTCATTTTTCCTTTCACTAAGTTCATGGCTATTTACTGGATTAGTTTGAGAGGCCCATAGCTCTATTTTATACCATGCTCACCTATGTTACTACCGTATCTGTTACTACCTGTGTAAAGCCTGAAGATGGTGGGGAGTCAGATGAAGAGCTTGAGTTTGGCTCTTTTGATTCCCAAGATGTTGCATTATAAATGATTTTATTTGTATAATTATGCTGTTGTGGGTCGCTAAATTTTAAATTGTGTAAGCATGCACCAATGACGATACCCTGTGGGATATCACAAGGTATCGTTATTGGTGCACGCTTACACAATTTAAAATTCAGTCGACTCAAGAAATTTAGCATAGAAAATGTATTTTGGTGCCACAGTAAATTCCTATAAGGGATCGAGGAGTAGGTCGCTAAATGTTAAATTGTGTAAGCATGCACCAATAACGATACCCTGAGGGATACCACAGGGTAACGTTATTGGTGCACGCTTACACAATTTAAAATTTAGTCGACTCCAGAAATTTACCATTGAAAATGCATTGGTGTCACAGTAAATTCCTATAGGGGGTCGAGGAGTAGGTCGCTAAATTTTAAATTGTGTAAGCATGCACCAATGACGATACCACAGGGTATCGTTATTTGTGATATATCCACAGAAAATGTGAACTTGAAGTTCTTAAGCATGTCATGTGTGGTCCCTGTATCAATTATCTCCTATTAGACCACAGTTGTTATGCATGATTATGTCATCTTTTCACACCTTCTACAATTATTGACAAAAAGGAGAAACATGAAGTTATAGACAACAATAATTGCATATATAAATAAGAAGTGTTGTTTGTACATCTATGTAAATAAAATATAAGCTGGGATGTAGGATGGGCAGTATAGCCGTCTTTCAAACTAGTATATACCTAGCCCCACTGCCGGGGAAATGTTGGCACTACCACTGCATTTGACAGCCGCCTTACAGAGTATTAAATATACCTGCACCCCTTCTCATGTTGGGGAACTCCCCCATTTATTGTAAGGTTCCTCAGGCACAACATAGCGTCTGTAAGATGGCTATATACTGCCACGTCGCAACCCTGGGGTGGAAGATGGGCAGTGTATAGCCGTTTTACAGACTAGTATATACCTGGACCCACTGTCGGGGAAATGCTATAGTGTCAACACTGTATTGATATTATAAGTAACTGATCCCATTGTAACTAATGTTATTTACTGCTTTCTTACCATGCAGTGGCAGAGCGCAGTGACGTTCTGGTAAACAGTTCTCATCAGATCACCGAAGTTAAGCAACGTTGAGCCCGGTTAATCATCAGATGGGTGACCGTCTGAGCGATCAATTCGGACTCCCGCGTTGTGTCATTGGGAAAGGCACTTAATGCCGATTGTCCACATGGGGGCACGATGCCGCCGTGTACTAAGATGTACTGCACGTCGATGGTATGCATGTCTTCAACCAATCTAACCCCGCCTGTGCTGCAGTGCGGAGTTATGATGTTGGGGAGCTGGCAGCCACTCGTTGTTGCTCGTGGTTCTCTCCGGGTACTCCGGCTTCCTCCATCCGTAGAACTGTCACGATTAGCCATTGTGCATAAGTACATGACCTTAAACACCAATAAATAAATAAATATATAAATAAATAAATAAATAAATAAATAAATAAATAAATAAATAAATAAATAAATAAATAAATAATATCATGAAGTGCGGTGTGGAATATCAAGTGAGGTGTACCTTTCAATGTGTGTTTGGTTGGAGAAAGAGGCAGGGAGGGGGAGGGGGGTTGGTAAGATCTGTAATTTTGTTGGGATAAATCGACCGATGGCGTGGGACACCATGGAATTGACCGATGAAACGGGGCACAGTGAGAGTGGAACTTATAGGCGGTTATTCTTGATAATAAATAAATATACACTTACTTTTGAGTTCATGTTGGAGACGATTCACTGGAAATCGTATATCAACCACCAATACTTCTCCGTTATGCTCTGCTCCTCATCCTATGAATTGCACTTCAGACTTCTCAAATCTAGCCCCCATCCCCATCATTCCCCACCAGAATATTGGGTCGCAAAAATCTTATTTTTACTTTTATTCTCCCAACATCTAACATAACGACAAATAGAGGTGACAAGCGGGCAGGGCAACCCATATTTCGGGGCTCATTCCCCAGGGCAGTTAGCCAGCTATGCTCGCAACAACGCCCTCTCCCCGTCGGCCTGGGTGCTTCTAAAGGTAGAAAGGTCAATGGGGGAGGGGCCCGTTAGCAAATAAACGGGGGCAGGTGTACTTGGTGAAAAAAACAGCAGGGTGGGTCGTGTCCTGGGTAAAAAGTAAAAAAAACAAACTGCAGGGGGCAGGTACCCTAGGTAAAAACAGCAAGGTGATGGGGGGGGGGGGGGGGGGGAGGGGAGACGTCCCCGCTAATTAGTTTTAATAGAAGGCAGTTGTTCATGGGGCAGGTGTCCGTATCCAATTGTCCAGTATTCCAAGTTTTCTATGGTACATGGCCTTGTCGGAAACAACATTTTAACAAGAAATAAGGGAAACCTATTTCATGAACTTGATTTTAGGACCATTCCATGGACAGTTTAAAGCCTACTTCCATATCAGCGTTCCTTTCTCTCAACCTTTCAGTGCATCACCGCAGTATTTCATCTGAATCAAGTTCTGACGTCATGCAAGTTTGACCGGCGTTTTCAATTTTGTTATTGCCAACTACATATTTATAATTTCATGATTACTGATCGGAATTCTGAAAATGACACACGCAATCGCGATAGAGTTTTCTGAAAAACTCGATTCTGCAAAAAGTTTTAGTGAAATTTGATTATTTTTTTATTTTAAATTTCGATGGCTCTTGTCAAAAAGGTGTTAATTACTGATCGTCGCAAACAAGATCAAAGATTGACGCCGAAGACTAATAACAGACAGAGAATCTTCTAAAAATATACATGTGCAATCCTAAAAAAAAATAAATCAAGTCTTTTTTCATCCCATCTGCGGCAATCGCGTTGTGTCCTTGGGCAAGACACTTCATCTCCATTGCCCACATGGGGGCACAGTGACATTGTGTACTAAGGCGTACTGCACGTCGATGGTGCACAATGCTAACCCTGTTTGTGTGCAGTTAGTATGGTGGGGAGCAGACAGTTGCTCGGCGTTGCTCAGTGGTTCTCTCCGGGTACTGTGGCTTTCTCCACCCGTAAAACTGTCGCGGTCATGATTAGCCATTGTGCAAAAATATGTGTCCTTAAACACCAATAAATAAATAAGTCTTTTTTCACGTTTTATGAGAGGAATATGTCCAATTGTATCACTGAATCATTTTTAGGTATATGTGGGTGAAAAATTTTGTATACGGACAAAATACACACTAAATAAAACATTTGGCATTATTTTCCGATGACGTATTTTTATCTTTGCTTCTTGGGGAAATCCATGCTGCTAAATACGACAAAGGAGTGTTATCTAATGAGGTCAGATGGTCAGGTCTGACACCCCACCTCACAGTAGATTTAGTGGGGGTATCGATTTTACACGTAATGTAGGCAGCATACATGGCATGGTCTGTCTGTCTTTAATCCGGAAAAAACAAGTTAAGGACTGGTTTTTTGAATACGCTTAATACTTTCAAACATTATCCCTCGTGAATTCTGATTCTGATAAAAGAGGATATGTTTATCTATTACATACGCATTTGGTGCCCGAAAACAGACAATTTTAACAAAATTATGACGTTTAGCAGTCTGTAGAGGGGTTAGTAAATGATTAGCGGAATATTCTATCCATGCAACTTGTAATACCACACCAAGACCTGCCAATGTCCAATTGTTCTTGAAAATCTTGTTGGCGAACTCCACGGAAAATGTAAATTTTATGCTTCTAAGGGGCATCTCTCCGTATCCAGTCCAAAATGGGTTAAGCTTCATTCATTTAAATACCCTTACTACATACGAAACTGATCCTCTGTGATTCTACGCGCAGTAAAAGAAGTTTTGCTTAGCCTTTACATACTCATTGGGTGCTGTTGGTGTCTCAAAGCAGCCCATTTTATGAAACTTTTGATGTTAAGCAGCTGGTGGAGAGCTAACAAATGCTGACCGGAATATTTTGTCCATGCAACTTGTAATGGCACACTAAAACCTATGAATGATTATTTTTTCTTGAAATCTATAAGATGTTTTTAAAAAATCAAGGGAAAATATGAATTTTTAAGCGTTTGATGGGTATCGCTGTTTAACCAGCCCAAAACGGGTTAAGGCTTGGTTTTTTGAATACCCTTATTACTTACAATGAAAGTGTCAATGACACTGTAGCTTAACTTGTGTGTTGTGTTTGATGAAAAGGATAATGTTCAATGTTTATGAAAGGATTATGAAATAAGACAAGAATTGTGATAATTGGAAATATGTTCATTTCTGTTCCATGTATGCTATGTTTATGATAAAAATAATATGAGGTGTACGCTGTACTAAAGAGCTGAGGGGTGGGTTAATATGACCTCACAGTTAATGTATGTGGCCTTCACAGTTAACGTATATCAACAAAAGTTACCAAGTTACAGTGAAATTATTCCAAAACGAGTCATCCTATCAAGTTACATTAAAATCCCTTCATAAATATGGCCTGTAGACTGTGCTAAAGGTTTTTGGGCTTCGGGCCCCTGTAGCCGTCAGTTTCCCAATTGCGTCCAGTCCTTCCCATGAGACGGGCGCTATAGCGCTCGCGCCTGTCCGCGCCCGTCATTCCCGTTTCCAGAGTGCAAAAAAACGCGCTCGTGTTTTGACCAGGCATATATTATTATTATCAAGTAAGGAGAAAGGTTTTAAGTGACGCGATTACTATATTTTAATTATTTACTGTAAAATTACCGGAAATTTAGCGAAAGACCGGCATTTATGGTCCGGAATCATGAGAATCAAACATACCATGTATTGCTGTCACTTAGTGTAATATGCATTTTGATTGGGCACCTATAAACTCATTGGGATACAAGACGATTCAGCGGAAATGCGAGTCAACAACAGTGCGCCTCGGCTCTGCTGACAGAGCTATCAAAATCTGGTAATTCATTCCAGTTGAGAAATCATTTCTGTGTGAACAGTCAATTATTTTTTATTAGGTAACAAGGGACGAATATCTGGCAGTGGGCTTTAGTAACAGCGTGAATGTATTCAGCACAAATCCTATTCACTTCTTCTGTTTGGAAAAACCTGATGTTCTCTGAGAGATTTGTGCTTCCTGGTCCAATCACCATTCAGTATTCACCAATGGAGCAAATTTATCAGCTCCGCATAAATTATAGCCGCAATGTGCGCTTTTTTGTTACTTGGCGCCTAACACATCGTCATGACCCAAAAGTTGAGATTCCTTTAATGAAAATGACGAAAGCACCAAATCGTCCAGCTTTCATGTTACCGTTCGATATGGATATGCCCAAATACCGTACTGAATGCACAGTGCTGTCAATTGGTGGCTGCATTCTTCATTGCATGTTAATTGTTCTTGCCAACAACACGACCATCAGGCATCACTCCCAAGCATTCTCGCCAAAGAATTGCCGCCGACAAATCTTTTTTCTAATCGACGGGGCTGGATGCAGTTTGCACGATAGTGCGCATCACTTCAAATAGTAGCAAGCGATGTAGGCTATAACGTACCTACGGTTGTCAAAATCGAAAGACTGTACCACACAGCTCCGAATCCACCGAATCACCTTGCATTTTCCATGAAAATCACTTTGTTCTGGTGGCTTGTAGGGTGTCAATCTACTTTTAATTTGGGTGGGAACAAATTTTTTTTTCTACCTGCATGTTAAAATTTTCATTGGAAAATTGTAACATGCTGTTATTGATTCACGAGTGCATAATGCCCCCGTCTCCATTTTTACGAGAGCACTTTCTGTGCATCCAAAGGGGACATTCTCATCTAGACATTATATGAAGTCAACCGACCAAGTTACAATGAAATCCCTTAATAAATATGACCTGTAGACTGTGCTAAAGGTTTTGGGGCTTTGGGGTCTGGCAGCCATCATGGTTGAATGATCGCTACCAAAAGGGGACATTCTCATCTGGGCATCATCTGGAGCGATCCTACAAAGTTACAATGAAAACCCTTCATAAATATGACCTGTAGACTGTGCTGAAGGTTTTTGGGCTTCGGGGCCCCTGGAGCCGTCACAGTTGAACAATCACGACCAAAAGGGGATGTCATCATCTAGGCATTATATGGAGTCAAACTTATGGTTTACAATGAAGTCCTTCCATAAATATGACCGGTAGACTATCCTAAAGGTTTTGGGGTTTTGGGTTCAGGCAGCCATCAAGGCTAAATGATCGCGACCAAAAGGGGACGTTCTCATCTAGATATTATTTAGAGTCATCCTACTAAGGTACAATGAAATCCCTTCATAAATATCACCTGTAGACTGTGCTAAAGATTTTCGGGCTATGGGCCCCTGTAGCCAACACAGTTGCCTATTGGTGTCCAAAGGGGGCTGTTCTCATCTAGACATTACATGAAGTCAACCTCTTAAGTTACAATGAAATCCCTTCATAAATATGATCTGAAGACTGTGCTAAAGGTTTTCGGCCTTTAGGCTTGGGCAGCCATCATGGTTGAATGATCGCAACCAAAAGGGGACATTCTCATCTGGACATCATCTGGAGTGATCCTATGAAGTTACAATGAAATTCCTTCATAAATATGACCTGTAGACTGTGCTCAAGAGTTTCTGGCTTCAGGCACCTGTAGCCTTCACAGTTGACCAACCACGACCAAAAGAGGATGTCATCATTTAGGCATTATATGGAGTCAACCTAACAAGTTACAATGAAATCCTTCCATAAATACGACCTACAGACATGCTAAAGGTTTTTGGGCTCGGGCAGCCTCAAGGCTGAATGATCGTGACCAAAAGGGGACGTTCTCATCTGGACACTATTTGGAGTCATCCTACCAAGCTACAATGAAATCCCTTCATAATTATGACCTGTATATTGTTCTAAAGGTTTTCGGGCTTTGGGCCCCTGAAGCCGTCACAGTTGCCCAATTATGTCCAAAAGGGGACGTTCCTACCAACTTACAATGAAATCCCTTCAGAAATATGACCTGTAGACTGTGCTAAAGGTTTTCGGGCTTTGGGCACCTTTAGCCGTCAAAGTTGCCCAATCATGTCCAAAAGGGGACGTTCTCATCTAGACATTATATGAAGTCAACCTACCAAGTTACAATGAAATCCCTTCATAAATATAACCTGTACACTGTGCTAAAGGTTTTAGGGCTTCGGGCTCGGGCAGCCATCATGGCTGAATGATCGCAACCAAAGGGGACAATCTCATCTGGGTATCATCTGGAGTGATCCTGCGAAGTTACAATGAAATTCCTTCAAAAATATGACCTGTAGACTGTGCTCAAGGTTTTCGGGCTTCGGGCACCTGTAGCCATCACAGATGACCAATCACGACCAAAAGGGGATGTCATCATCTAGGCATTATATGGAGTCAACCTAACAGGTTACAATGAAATCCTTCTATAAATATAACCTTTTGCCTATGCTAAAGGTTTTTGGGCTCGGGCACCCATCAAGGCTGAATGATCATGACCAAAATGAGACGTTCTCATCTAGACATTATTTGGAGTCATCCTACCAAGTTACAATGAAATCCCTTCATAAATATGACCTGTATACTGTGCTAAAGGTTTTCGGGCTTCGGGCACCTTTAGCCGTCAAAGTTGTCCAATCATGTCCAAGAGGGGACGTTCTCAAATAGACATTATATGAAGTCAACCTACCAAGTTACAATGAAATCCCTTCATAAATATGACCTGTACACTGTGCTCACGGTTTTCGGGCTTCGGGCACTTGTAGCCATCACAGCTGACCAATCATGACCAAAAGGGGATGTCATCATCTAGGCATTATATGGAGTCAACCTAATAGGTTACAATGAAATCCTTCCATAAATATGACCTTTTACCTATGCTAAAGGTTTTTGGGCTCGGGCACCCATCAAGGCTGAATGATCGCGATCAAAATGGGACGTTCTCATCTAGACATTATTTGGAGTCATCCTACCAAGTTACAATGAAATCCCTTCATAAATATGACCTGTAGACTGTGCTAAAGGTTTTCAGGCTTTGGGCACCTTTAGCCGTCACAGTTGCCCAATCATGTCCAAAAGGGGACGTTCTCATCTAGACATTATATGAAGTTAACCTACCAAGTTACAATGAAATACCTTCATAAATATGACCCGTAGACTGTGCTGAAGGTTTTTTGGGCTTTGGGCTCAGGCATCCATCATGGCTGAATGATCGCAACCATAGGGGACAATCTCATCTGGGCATCATCTGGAGTGATCCTAAGAAGTTACAATGAAATCCCTTCATAAATATGACCTGTAGACTGTGCTCAAGGTTTTCGGGCTTCGGGCACTTGTAGCCATCACAACTGACTAATCATGACCAAAAGGGGATGTCATCATCTAGGCATTATATGAAGTCATCCTAACAGGTTACAATGAAATCCTTCCATAAATATGACCTTTTGCCTATGCTCAAGGTTTTTGGGCTCGGGCACCCATCAAGGCTGCATGATTGCAATCAAAATGGGATGTTCTCATCTAGACATTATTTGGAGTCATCCTACCAAGTTACAATGAAATTTCTTCATAAATATGACCTCTAGACTGTGCTAAAGGTTTTCGGCTTCGGGCCCCTGTAGCCATCACAGTTGCACAATCACGTCCAAAAGGGGAATTTATCATCTAGACATTGTATGAAGTCAACCCACCAAGTTACAATGAAATTCCTCAATAAATATGACCTGTAGACTGTGCTAAAGGTTTTTCGGGTTTGGGGCTCGGGCAGTCATCATGGTTGGCAGATCATGCCCAAATGGGGAAATTCTCATCTAGACATCATAAGGAGTCATCCTACCAAGTTACAATGAAATCCCTCCACATTAAACATGACATGCAGACTGTGCTAAAAGTTTTTGGGTTTCGGGCTTGGGCAGCCATCATGGTTGATAGATCAAGCCCAAAAGGGGACGTTCTCATCTAGGCATTATACAGAGGCATCCTACCAAGTTACAATGAAATCCCTTCATAAATACGACCTGTAGACTGTACTAATGGTTTTCGGGTTTTGGGCTCGGGCAGCCGTACCGGTTGCCAGATCGCGACCAAAAGGGGACGTTCTCATCTAGACATGACCCCAAACCTGCATATGAAATTTCGTTATGATCAGACAAGAACTGCAGGGTGTAGCCCGTGCTAAAGGAAAATGTGAACAGACGTCACAGACTTCCGCATGCGTGATGGCAATAGCTTATCTTGACTATGTCAAGTTAAGCTAAAAATTGTCCTCGGTGATTTCCACCTCCAATAGAGGAAGTTATGTTTATTTCCCAGCTACAGGTTGAGTGCTGTGGGGGCTGAAAACAGCCTATTTTATCAAAGTGTTGATATTTGAGAGTCTGTGGAGGGTTAACAAATGCATATCAGAATATTTTGTCCTTGCAGTTTATAATGTTACACCAAGATCTGCGACGGACCAGTTTTTTCTTGAAAATCTACTTGACATTTTTAGAGAAATTCACGTAAAACATGATTACTTTAGCATTTGAGGGAATCACTCTTAAACCTCCCCAAAACGGGTTAACACTTGGTTTTTTGAATACCCTTATTACTTACAAAAATGGTCCACGGTGAATTCCACTTCCAACAAATGAGATTATGTTTATTTCTCAGGTACACATTGGGTGCTGTGCGTGTCCGAAAACAGCTTATTTCAACAAAATTACAATGCTTGCCCGCCTGTGGAGGGTTAACAAGAAGCATGGGAATCATCTACATGCTTGGGCAAAAGGCATTGCCCACAAGGAAAAGTCCTGGGCATAACAGAGATGAGAGCAATAGAAGACTAGAGGTACTGTGAGCAAACTCACAAAGTGATACCCCACCCCCCCCCCCACCCCACCCCGCACCTGAAATGTATAAGTTAGATTATCACCCCTTGGAAATGTCAGAACGGAATTATATTGCTTCATGCACATCTTCATATGGAGTTCTTCCATTGTGTAAAGTTTCATGAAAATTCTTCAAATGGTTTAGGAGTTGCGCTTACAAGGATGGACAGACGGTATAAGTTAGATTATCTCCCCTTGGAAATGTCAGGACGGAATTATATTGCTTCATGCACATCTTCATTTGGAGTTCTTCCATTGTGTAAAGTTTCATGAAAATTCTTCAAATGGTTTATGAGGAGATGCGCTTATAAGGATGGACAGACGGTATAAGTTAGATTATCTCCCATTGGAAATGTCAGAACGGAATTATATTGCTTCATGCACATCTTCATATGGAGTTCTTCCATTGTGTAAAGTTTCATGAAAATTCTTCAAACGGTTTAGGAGGTGTTGCGCTTACAAGGATGGACAGACAGACAGACGGACAGGGTGATTCCTATATACCCCCCCCCCCCAAACTTTGTTTGCGGGGGGTTATAATAAACGCTCACCGGAATATTTTGTCCATGCAACTTGTAATGTCACACAAAAACCTGCGAGTAGTCAATTTTTCTTGAAAACCTACAGGATGTTTTTAGAGAAATCCACAGAAAATGGGAATTGTAAGATTTTAAGAGGTCTCTCTCTCTTCAGCCTACTGGAAATGGGTTAAGACTTTGACTTTTGAATACCCTTACTACTTACAAAAGTGTTTCCATATAGATTGTGTGCTCAATAAAAGAAGACACTTTTCTTTGCGGCGTACCCATTGGGGTTCTGTTGGCATTCAAAAACACTCCATTTTTTCACAATTTTGACTTTTAGCAGCCTGTGGAGGGTTAACAAATGCTCACCGCAGTATTTTGTCCATGCAACTTCTACTGTCACATCAAGGCCTGGGAGTGACCAATTTTTCTTGGAAATCTGCAAGACTCATTTAGAGAAATCCAGGGAAAACATGAATTTTTTAACTTTATGGGGGTATTGCTGTTTAACCAGCCCAAAACGGGTTAACGCTTGGTTTTTTTAACACTGTTATTACTTACAAAAATGATCCTCGGTAAACTCCACTTCCAATAAAGGAAGTTATGTTTATCTCTCGTGTATCGTTTGGGTGCTATGGGGGCCTGAAACTGGCCCATTTCGTCAAAATTTTTGGCAGCCTGTGGAGGGTTACCATATGCATCGCCTGATATGTCGTATCAAAGGTCGTGTCACAGACAGGTCTAATAATGATGAATGTTTAAAAAAAAATCTACAAGACGTGTTTCGAGAAAGTGCCTATAAACCCCAATTTTGGCAGTTTTTTGCCAATTCTAACAAAATAAGGGTTAAATCGAAAATTCCGCTTCGGTACATTTTTAGATTTTGTGACCGTCTATGAGTGTGCAAAATTTCGTGAAAATCGATTTGAAAATGGCTTCTGAATCGTAAGGACAAAATGTGTGGAGAAGAAAAAAAACAAAAAGAAAAAAAAAAATAATAATCCGTAGAATAACAAGTCTTTTCCAAAGGGAAAAGCCTAAAAAAAAAAAAAAAAAAAATCCGTAGAATAACAAGAGTCTTTTCTAGAGGGAAAAGCCTAATGAACACTGATGACACTAATGACACTGTAGCTCAACTTGACAAACTTGAACATGGTAAGTTACAAATGAAATGGCAAAATTGATGATTATTGGTACCAAAGTTATTTGATGAAATTTCAACATAACAGCATTGTGTGTGCACAACGTCAGAGTAATCCATGCATTTTTAAATGTAAACTGTAAGACTGGCTAAAGGAAGAATGTTGATACACAAATGCAGTATGTTATGTTCAGAGGTTATTTATTGTAAATGGTAGCTTTTTTCACAGAAATGAATGCTAATCAAAAGCTCTTATCTAAAGGTCTTGCCTAATAAGCACACCAAGTTCAAAAACAATCCTATGATAAATGTGGCCTGCAGGCCATGTCAAAGAATGTTGATGCAGAAATGCAATAAACTTAAAGATTGTTGCTAACAGCAACAGTTTTTGATGGAAATGAAAAGAAAATCATTAGCTCCTATCTTTGTCACCCTGCATAAGCATACAAACAACCTGATAATGAATGTGCCCTCTGAGGCATGCCAAAGGACGATGTTAATGCACAAATGCACTAAGTAGGTCACTGCTTGGGACAATGTGGTTTTTTTTTGTTTTGTTTTGTTTTTTTTTTTGGGGGGGGGGGGGAGTGGGAGGGGGGGGGTATGGAAATTCATAAATATACCCTGCAGCAGAGAGTGCAAAAGGGATAAGTTGATGCACAAATGCAGTAAGTTCAAAGGCTGGTGATAACGACAATAATATTCTATGGAAATGAAAAATAGCTCACATCTAGAGGTCACCCCGAACACACATACCAAATTTCAAAGTGATCCGATCATAAATGTGCCCTGAAGGGTGTGTTAAAGGGAAATATTGAGGTCTGACTAAACTAAGTTCAAAGGTCAGCTGCAACATTTTTTGACAGAAATGGAAGAAAACGACAGCACCCATATAGATGTCACCCCACACAAGCACACCAAGTTTGCAAGCGATCCAATCATAAATGTGCCCTGCAGGGTGTGTCAAAGGGAAACACTGATGCTTAACTGCATTAAGTTTTTACTAAGTGCATCAAAGGTCATTGCCAGTGGCAACATTTTTTTACGGTAATCGAAGAAAATCGATAGCTCCCATCTAGAGGTAACCCCAAACAAGCATACAAAGTTTCAAACCAATCTGATCATAAATGTGCCCTGTAGGGCATGCAAAATGAATATATTGAGACGTGACTAAACTAAGTTCAAAGATCATTGCAAGCGGCAACATATTTTGACGGACAGAAATGGAAGAAAATCGACAGCTCCCATCTAGAGGTCACCCCAAGCAAGCATGCCATGTTTCAAAGCCATCCGATAATAAATGTGCCCTGCAGGGTATGCCAAAGGGAAATATTGAGGTCTGACTAAACTAAGTTCTAAGAATGTTGGCCACGGCAACATTTTTTGACGGAAATGGAAGAAAATCGATAGCTCCCATCTAGAGGTCACCCAAAACAAGCATGCCAGGTTTCAAAGCAATCCGATCATTTTTTCCTCTCATCATCCCTATCCCACAAGCCAAGTTTGGGTTCAGACGGCCAAGCAGAATTTTAGTTAAAGAGCAGAAACCAACCCCGTCTACAGATGGATGGGCAGAGAAGATGGACGGATTGGTAGATGGATGGATGGACAGACAGATGGACAGACAGACTGCACCAAGGCTATACCCCCCTCAGGAGAAGAAAAATGATGAACATCTATACTCTCTATGAGAGTGGCTTCTAGCACTCAACCAATTAAACTAAAATACACCTTAAGAACAGTTCAAATGGAACTGGATAAAAATGAAGGGCATAGCTTATAGTGATGTATTTGCTTATGTAGAAAGCACTTTTTACTGAATGGAAGTTTAATTTGAATATTTTAAGCAAAAGAAAAAAAATTACTGACACTGGCAAATTTGAATGTCAATTTTACTAAATTTAAGATATGTATCAAATTTGAATAGAAAGCAACAAATAATGCAGGCCAGTGTTTGGGTAACTGCATTTAGAGATGTATAAATACACATTTCAATAAAACTGACGAGGAATACCATATTGCCTAAAGCAATTAATGAATTCACTTTTTCATTTATGCACAAAACAAAATGGGTATATGTCAATATCTTTATGCTATTTTCACGACAAAACAAAAAAATTTACTAAAATCATATTTCATATATTGGAATATGCATTGAAGTACAAAGTTTGTACTGGTGACTATTCTCAATATGTATCAAACAACAAAGCAAGCTGAAATGAAATTAAATGACAATGAAACCTGCTGCCATTGCTAAAGAAATGTTTGACGGATATATGCTACTCACAAATTGCTAAGAATCACCCTCTACTTATACATAAAAGGTAAATGTTTGATCACACTTACTTGGTTCCCCACTGTATGGGAAGTACCATAATTAATCTCCTACCCACTACCTACAAACAATTTCTCAATTGGAAGGAAGATCATCATGCAAAATTCTAGTCAAGTGAATGTTACTGCTGAAATGGTTGGTGGGACATCCGATTCACATCGGGTTACCAACCTGAGTGTTTGCAAAGAGCACTGGACAGTCTGTGTACGGGCAAACAATGTTAAGTACTACCCAACACAGTTCACCTACGTGCACTTGTCTGAGTGAGCTCTGCGAATAGTGCTAGACTGCATTGTCAGAGTAGGACACTGGGTTACTTAAGGGATAACTATGTTGTATTTGATTGTTTGGGGCCGTAAACCATGGTTTTACTGTTGCAAATTGAGTTTTGCCGGCGACGCGTTAGCAGAGCCGGTAAAGCAGATATTTGCAACAGTAAAACCATCGTTTACGGCCCCAAACAATCAAATACAACATAGTTATCACCATTCTAATATAATTCGGCTGAAAACTGAGATAGTATTTTATCTCCCAACTTTTAAACAACGCCTTGTTGAAGACCACAATTTAAATCTAAAAATACAGCCTTCGTGACGTCATTTGGGAGTTCTGGACCAAATCACAAAATATATTTTACGCTGCCACTATACAAATAGTTCCGAACGTTTTAGTAATTTTATCAGCAATAACAAAATATATTTATATTTGTACTGACAACATTTATCATGTTTAAATGTTTCTGACAATCTGAAGACAAAATATGCCGGCTGGTTTCCCTGTTCAAAGTTTAGAGTTCACCTTGTGATGTTTCAGTCTGAGTCGGAAAGCACTCAAGGATTTACCATTAAAGTTAAAAATTTTGGGAGCTTTGATTGGAAGCACTTGTTAGACAGTAATAAATATAGAACCTTAGTGAGCACGCTCACATACCCCACACGCACCGATATTTCAAGCTCTAATCATTTTTTAAAAATAAACATAGATTCTAGGAATACTGCAGAAAACAGTGTTCTGTAGTTTCAACAGTACTGAAAGAATTCAAGCAGAGAAAAAGCCTGGAAAACTGTAATTTTGATGAACTTTTCAAAGTCTATGGGGCCGTAATTTGGGTAAAAATCAGTGGAGCAGAACAAAACCCAAACTTGTTCTGTAGGCCACCATGTTAGACTAACATATCAAAAATCAGCTCAATATCTGGAAGCGTGTAGGAAAAAAGTCTGGAAAACTGTAATTTTGATGAACTTTTCAAAGTTCAAGGGCCGTAATTTCGGTAAAAATCAGTGGAGCGGAACAAAATGCAAACTTGATCTGTAGGCCACCGTGTCAGACTAACAAACCAAACATCAGCTCAATATCTGGAAGCGTGTAGAAAAAGAGTCCGGAAACTGTAATTTTAATGCATTTTTCAGAGTCCAAGGGGAGTAATTTCGGTAAAAATCAGTGGAGCGGAACAAAACGCAAACTTGTTCTGTAGGCCACCATGTTAGACTAACATACCAAAAATCATCTCAATATCTGGAAGCGTGTAGGAAAAAAGTCTGCAAAACTGTAATTTTGATGAACTTTTCAAAGTCCAAGGGCAGTAATTTCGGTAAAAATCAGTGGAGCAGAACAAAACCCAAACTTGTTCTGTAGGCCACCATGTTAGACTAACATATCAAAAATCAGCTCAATATCTGGAAGTGTGTAGGAAAAAAGTCTGGAAAACTGTAATTTTGATGAACTTTTCAAAGTTCAAGGGCCGTAATTTCGGTAAAAATCAGTGGAGCGGAACAAAATGCAAACCTGATCTGTAGGCCACCATGTCAGACTAACATACCAAACACCAGCTCAATATCTGGAAGCGTGTAGAAAAAAAGTCAGGAAACTGTAATTTTAATGCATTTTTCAGAGTCCAAGGGGCGTAATTTCGGTAAAAATCAGTGGAGCGGAACAAAACGCAAACTTGTTCTGTAGGCCACCATGTTAGACTAACATACCAAAAATCATCTCAATATCTGGAAGCGTGTAGGAAAAATGTCTGCAAAACTGTAATTTTGATGAACTTTTCAAAGTTCAAGGGCCGTAATTTCGGTAAAAATCAGTGGAGCGGAACAAAATGCAAACTTGATCTGTAGGCCACCATGTTAGACTAACATACCCAAAAACAGCTCAATATCTGGAAGCGTGTAGAAAAAAAGTCCGGAAAACTGTAATTTTGATGAACTTTTCAAAGTTCAAGGGCCGTAATTTCGGTAAAATCAGTGGAGCGGAACAAATCCAAACTTGATCTGTAGGCCACTGTGTTAGACTAACATACCAAAAATTAGCTCAATATCTGGAAGCGTGTAGAAAAAAAGTCCGGAAACTGTAATTTTGATGAATTTTTCAGAGTCCAAGGGCCGTAATTTCGATAAAAATCAGTGGAGCGGAAAAAAATGCAAACTTGATCTGTAGGCCACCATGTTAGACTCACATACCAAAAATCAGCTCAATATCTGGAAGCGTGTAGAAAAAAAGTCCGGAAACTGTAATTTTGATGAATTTTTCAGAGTCCAAGGGCCGTAATTTCGGTAAAAATCAGTGGAGCGGAAAAAAATGCAAACTTGATCTGTAGGCCACCATGTTAGACTCACATACCAAAAATAGGCCGATGAAATCGTCAGATGTGTACCCATACGCGTAACTAGTAGAAAGCTGTATGACGGAGGGCCACCACAGATGCCGACATTATGTACACTATACAAGGTATGGGTACATATAGAAATGGATTGGAGGAGTGTCTAATTTGATGGATAAAGGGTTAATATCTCCAGATCAAATTATTAGATTTACATAAAAAACTATACAGCACAGCACATCAGTAACCTGAATAAATATATAAAGTAACATGACAATCGGATTGATATTTTTTGAGTTATCTCATGCCAAAGGGATTGGAGGAATTTTCAATTTGAAGGATAAAGGGTTAATATCTCAGGATCAAATTATCCGATTTACACCAAAAACTATACAGCTCGGCACATCAGTAACCTGAACACAAATATAAAGTAACTTGACAATCCAAGCAATATTTTTCAAGTTATCGAATGCCAAAGGGATTGGAGGAATTTTCAATCTGAAGGATAAAGGGTTAATATCTCGGGATCAAATCATCAGATTTACACCAAAAACTATACAGCTCGGCAAATCAGTAACCTGAACACAAATATAAAGTAACTAGACAATCCAAGCAATATTTTTCAAGTTATCGAATGCCAAAGGGATTGGAGAAATTTTCAATTTGAAGGATAAAGGGTTAATATCTCAGGCTCAAATTATCCGATTTACATCAAAAACTATACAGCTCGGCACATCAGTAACCTGAACACAAAAATAAAGTAACTTGACAATCCAAGCAATATTTTTCAAGTTATCGAATCCCAAAGAAATGGATACGGACGCCGGACGGACAGACGGATGGACAGACAGACGGACGGACAGATGGATGGATGGACAAAGGATGGACGAACGACGGATGGTCACCACGGATGCCGGCATTATGTGTACCATACATAGTATGGGTACACATAAAAATCAGCTCAATATCTGGAAGCGTGTAGAAAAAAAGTCCGGAAAACAAGTAGGACTGACGGACTGACGGACGGACCAGTCAAAAACATTATACCCCAGCAACTTCGTTGCGTGGGGTATAATTACTTATGGTTACAGAACAGTTATGCATCATTAGGCTCCTGGTATTGACATAATTGTTGCAGAACGAATAGTTCACCTCTCTCAGTGGTGAACGCGTTGCTGTAGCTGTACATGTTGGTGCCACAAACGCAGGTGACAAATTAGAAAATGAAAGGACCGCTTGCACTTGAAGTCGATGTTTTTACATCGCTAGCGGATCGGTCAGAAATATTTGGCCTTGAACAACTGAAATTATTATTGCCAGTTGTCAGAATTTTGGTTTTCTGTTTCGCACATTGTGTCCATAAATTCTTCATCGAGCGAAAAATTGCTATTTATAAATTATAATATCACTGACTGGTTCCACACGGTTACAGGTACGCCTGCCAGAATCAGTTTTTTTAACTCTCATTTCTTTACTCATCAGTCTCTGCCAAACCTCTTCCACGTTAATATTAAACTTTCCAACTTCATCCATATTAATTACAAGAAAGATAGAAAAGTTTGGGTTTTTTTACAGAAAGTCAACATGTTCACAGCGTCTGTTTACCTTGGATATGGTAGTCAATGACTCCAAATGGAATGAAAATAGAATGCCCACGAATATATCTTGACTTTCTTGGAATAGTTTCTGACAACACAAAATTTCCAACAGGTTCCACCGATTTTACTGTCGCAAATTTTATTGATTAACCAATCAAATTTTTGAGATTTATAGTAATTGTATTAGAATACCTGTTTGCTTGGCTGCACAGAAAATAATACTAATTTAATGTGAATGAGACACACCGGCAAGTATTATCCCACTGATCAACCAATGCTTCTTATTTTTCCTGCCACTCTATTCAAATACTCGCATTACCCCATGAAAGAGAAATGTATCAGCGGCAGTCCCATTTGGAAACTCCTTTGGATAGTAAACAGTAAAAGTAAGACCATAGTTTACAGGCAGAAAACACTTAAACCAAACCATAAAATACCTGCACTTGCACACATGTTCAAATTCTTTGTAAACTGTTTTTACAAGGGAAAGATGTTAATATAGGCTCCAGCCTGTTCATCGTTTCAAATTTACTTTTAAAGTAAATAAAATATGTTTAAAACAAATGTGTGAACTCTAAAGTATACCGACGTGCAAAGGTTGATCCTTAACAGGTGGAGTGCTAAATTATTTTTGTTTGTCAAAACTTGTTCACATGTCTTTGCCTTGTAAGAATTTAAGGGAGAGTGCCTGCAGGCACTTGCCCATAAATTGTAACAAGGCAAATCCTTATAGACTTAATAATTTCACTTCAAAGATTACATGAAATACATCCATGCAGTATGAAGTTTTTAAGTTGAAGTACCTGCATTTCCGAGTAAAGTCCAAATATCGTATGAGCTTCCAGAATTCCACTGATTAACAAATGATAGTATACATACATATGGCACATAACACTCTGTAAAAATAACTTAACCTTGTCAAGGGAATCTGAAAATTAATGAGGTATACCTTGAATATCTCATTCCATGTTACTAATTTACTTCTTGCTTTTCCAGAACTTCTTGCATCTGTATTTTTGTCCAAAGCTGTTATAACTGAATTTCTATTTAAGAGCTTCTTTAACCTTTCTGCATTTTTCTAAATAAAAGAATTAAAATACATGTACATAGATGTTCTAAACAGTGTATCCCATTAATTTAATAGCCACTTGGTCAGGGAAAAGAATTCAATAAACCAGAGTATTAAATTCAAAGAAATGTTGTCATTTTCCAACATTCTAGTTATAAACTGAGTATTTATTTTATTATACCTTGTTTGTCAGAGCTCATATAATACATTAAGTGCCAATATTTGATATGCTGAGGTTAAATAGGTCTATAAACATGGGAATCCAGTAGATGTAACAGGTCGTCAGAGTCATTCTTTGATAAATTATATGCTTATGCATTAAATTTACAGGAGTTTACTCAATAACCCAATGCAATTAACAGGTCAAATCTGTACTGGAGTTTGGAAGTTATGTGCAATTAATAGGGTTCTTTAATTATAATATATCGAATTGTGTGAGCACCAATTAGAGCTGGGAGGTTGTGAGATTTACACTGTGGTTGCAGTTTCGGTTTTTTAAAGCAAACAAGAGACCCCAAGGGGCCTGAGAGCATCACCTGACACTGACAACTATCAACCAAGGGCCCTGATTTGAACAAACTTGCATGTGCCCCATTAAGAAAACCATATACCAAATATCAAAACATTCTGACCAGTGGATCAGAAAAATTAAAAAAAAAAATATTCCTTATATTGAACTAAGTTATAATTTGGGCTCACATAGGGAGCCCAAATATGAACCCAGGGACTTGGCTTGAACAAACTTGAATCTCACCTCCCTAACGACACAGTATACCAAATATCAAAAGATTCTTACTGGTGGATGGGAAGAAGAAGGATACTGTATTCCAAATATCAAAAGATTCTGACTACTGGATCTGAAGAAAAATACTTTTAAATAATATTCCTCATGTTGAACTGAGTTATAATTCGGGCTCCCACAGGGAGCCCAAATATGAACCCAGGGACTTGGCTTTAACAAATTTGAATCTCAACTCCCTAATGATACAGTATACCAAATATCAAAAGATTCTTACTGGTGGATGTGAAGAAGAAGATTTTTAAAGAATGTTTCTCATATTGAACTAAGTTACAATTCGGTCTCACATAGGGAGCCCAAATATCAGCTCAGAGACTTGGCTTGAACAAACTTAAACCTCCCTAAACTTACACCTCCCTAAGGATACTGTATATCAAATATCAAAACATTCCGACTGCTGGATCTGAAGAAAAAGAGTTTTAAAGAAAATTCCTCATATTGAACTGGGTTAAAATTCGGGAGCCCAAATAAGAACCCAGAGACTTGGATTGAACAAACTTGAATCTCACCTCCCTAAGGATGCTGCATGCCAAATATAAAAAAATTCGGATTGGTGGATCTGAGGAAGAAGATTTTTAAAGAATATTCCTCAAACTGCACTAATTTAAACATTTGGGCTCCCACAGAGATTCCAAATATGGACCCAGGGATCTGATTTCAACAAACATGTGAAACAATCTTCCAAAGATGTTATATGTGAAATTTGAAATCTTTTAGAGCAGTGGTTTGGGAGAAGAAGAGTCTTAAATGTTTTCCCCATTACCCACAGTGTTAAAAAATGCTGACTCTACCCTATGATAAAACCAATAGCAATTTTTTTGGACCATTCCATTCTGTTGGTCCTAAGGAAGTTTCACACAAATAAGAATTCTCAGTGCCATGTAGTTTTAGAGATATGAGCGTTTTAAAGTTTTTCTATTTTTAGCTCCTATGGTTCCCACAGGGCATTTTGAAAAAAAAATTTTGGGCATAAATCAAGTACTTAGGACCCATTAATATTTCATATCAAATTTGGTTCAAATCAGCCTCTCGGTTTGGAAAATAGAAATTTTGTGTGGGGCAAACATTCTTGCCCCTCCCATAACAATGACAAATATTGCCCCTCAAACTTCTCTTGAACAAATTTGAGTCTGCACCTCAAAAGGAAGCTATATACCACATATCAAGTCTCTGCCACAAATATTAACCCAGGCTCTCGATTTAAACAAAGTTGAATCAGTCCTCCCTAGAGATGTTGTATACCAAATATGAAAGCATTCTGACTGTTGGATATGAAGAAGAAAAATTGTAAAGAAATTTCTTCATATTGCACTAAGTTAAAATTTGGGCTACCATAGCCCCCCCCCCCCCCCCCCCCCCCCCCCCCCATATGGCACAAAGTTAAAATTTGGGCTTCCATAGGAAGCCCAAATATTAACCTAGGGACTTGGTTTGCACAATCTTGAATCTGACCCTCATAACAATGAAGTATACCAAACATTAAAAGATTCTGACTGGTGGTTCTGAAGAAGATTTTTAAAGAATATTCCCTATATTTCCCTAAGTTAAAAATTTGGGCTCCAGTATTGAGCCCAAATATGAACCAATGGGCTTCATTTTAACACACTCCCACGAGGCATTTTGAAAAAAGATTTTGGGCATAAATCAAGTACTTATGACCCACTAATACTTCATATCAAATTTGGTTCAAATTGGCCTCTTGGTTTGGAAAATAGAAACTTTGGGCGGAGCAACAATTCTTGCCCCTCCTATAATGACGACAAATATTGCCCTTCGAACTTCTCTTGAACAAAATTGAGTCTACACCTCAAAAGGAAGCTGTGTACCAAATTTCAAGTCTCTGCTACTGCTGATTCATGAAAAGAAGATTTTTTTTTAAATTGGAGCATTTTGGCCCCACCCCCTCCTCAATATGAGCAGAAACCCAATTTGAAGAAAAACCCAAATGCCCCTATATAACCACTACTCGCGTGAAATTTCATTAAAACATGGCCAGTGGTTTGGGAGAAAAAGGCCCAAACACAACCTTCACAACGGACGATGGATGAAAAGTGATCAGAATAGCTCACCCTGACTTTCAGTCAGGTTAGCTAAAAACCCTGTATGTAGTTGTCAGTTGTCAATGAGCATATAGAAACCATTCTGTATATTAGTGCTGAAACAGTTAGCCAGATAACCGGTGTGCAACCGGTTATTGGCATAGCCGATTGGAAAAGATGTCAACTGGATAACCACGATACCTATAGTTTACAGGACAGCGTCGGAAAAATAAATAGTATTTAGCCATGAGATGTTAGAATTCTTTTGCTGACGCAAGCATTGTCAAAGCTGCCAAACATTTGTTGATTTACAATGATATGTACTCGATGTAACATGAAAGGGTTAAGGTATTGGAATGTTGAATGAACAGTTATTTTGGTCGACTGGGCTGTCAAGTCGTGGATAAATGTTTGTAATAAACGGCCAACAGTCTAATGCACCTCAGGTTGTTTTCTGCATGGGCAACAATGAGCACGTGCCTGTCAATGTAACATAATCTTCTACAGACAAATATGACACATGAGGTGTTGTTAATTGCAGGCTATAATGCTGAAAAAATCCCTCAGTGCAAGTAATGGTGCTTCCAAAATAAATTGACTGTTTGGTTCTTTACCAACATGTTTTAGAAAAACCATGTTTTAAGTTTATTGAACTGTTTAAAAGTATGAACGTATGTCATAAAAAAACTATTTTAAAATCTTGTTTTCAATGGCCGATGTCAGACAACGAGGGGCTCTCGGATGGATTAGTGTTGTTTCGTACACAGGTGTTTCATACACTGACTGTTTTGTATACAAAAGACGTTTCATACATATATGAAAGGACGTTTCATACACAGGCAAATTTTATAGGGTTTTAAGTATTTTTTATATGAAATAATTAACTACTTACTTTTGTAAGGTATTATAATCCAATATAAAAAAAAATCAACATTTGAAATATCCCAGAACAGAATTTAATATGCCTAATACCACCACAATATGTCGTACATTTGAAAATATTGTTAGGAAATAAAATGAACCGCAGACTGTAAAAACATCTTTCTTTGATGAATGAAAGTGTCAATGACACTGTAGCTTAACTTGTGTGGTGTGTTTGATGAACAGGATAATGTTCAATGTTTATGAAAGGATTATGAAATAAAACAAGAATAATAATTGGGAATATGTTCATTTCTGTTCCCTGTATGTTATGTTTTTGATAAAAATAATATGAGGTGTACACTGTACTAAAGAGCTGAGGGGTGGGTTAATATGACCTCACAGTTAATGTATGTGGTCCTCACAGTTAACGTACATCAACGAAAGTTACCAAGTTACAGTGAAATTATTCCAGAACGAGTCATCCTATCAAGTTACATTGAATTCCTTTCATAAATATGGCATGTAGACTGTTCTAAAGGTTTTCTGGCTTCGGGCCCCTGTAGCCGTCAGTTTCCCAATTGCGTCCAAAAGGGGACGTTCTTATCTAGATATTATATGAAGTTAACCTGCCAAGTTACAATGAAATCCCTTCATAAATATGACCTGTGGACTGTGCTAAAGGTTTTTGGGCTTTGGACTCGGGCAGCCATCATGTTGAATGATCGCAACCAAGAGGGGACATTCTCATCTGGGCATCATTTGGAGTGATCCTACGAAGTTACAATGAAATCCCTTCATAAATATTACCTGTAGACTATGCTCAAGGTGTTTGGCCTTCGGGCCCCTGAAGCCGTCACAGTTCACCAATCACAACCAAAAGGGGATGTCATCATCTAGGCATTATATGGAGTTAAACTAACAGGTTACAATGAAATCCTTCCATAAATATGACCTATAGACTATTCTCTAAAGGTTTTGAGCTCGGACAGCCATCAAGGCTGAATGATCACGACCAAAAGGGGACGTTAAACTCTAGACATGACCTCAAACTTGCATATGAAATTTTGTGACGATCGGACAACAACTACAGGGTCTAGACATTATTTGGAGTCATCCTACCAAGTTACAATAAAATCCCTTCATAAATATCACCTGTAGACCGTGCTAAAGGTTTTTGGGCTTCAGGCCCCTGTAGCTGTCACAGTTGCCCAATCACGTCCAAAAGGGGATGTTCTCATCTAGACATTATATGAAGTCAACCTACCAAGTTACAATGAAATCACTTCATAAATATGACCTGTAGATTGTTCTAAAGGTTTTTGGGCTTTGGGCTCGGGCAGCCATCATGGTTGAATGATCACAACCAAAAAGGGATATTCTCATCTGGGCATCATCTGGAGTGATCCCACAAAGTTACAATGAAATCCCTTCATCAATATGACCTGTAGACTGTGCTCAAGGTTTTTGGGCTTCAGGCCCCTGTAGCCCTCACAGTTGACCAATCACGACCAAAAGGGATTGTCATCATCAAGGCATTATATCAAGTCAACCTAACAAGTTACAATGAAATCCTAACATAAATATGACTACAGACTATGCTAAAGGTTTTTGGGCTCAGGCAGCCATCAAGGCTGAAAGATCGCGACCAAAAGGGGACGTTCTCATCTAGACATTATTTGGAGTCATCCTACCAAGCTACAATGAAATACCTTCATAAATATGAGCTGTACACTTTGCTAAAGGTCTTTGGGCTTCGGGCCCCTGAAGCCGTCACAGTTGCCCAATCGCGTCCAAAAAGGGACGTTCTCATCTAAACATTATATGAAGTCAACCTACCCAGTTACAGAGAAATCCCTTCATAAATTTGACCTGTAAACTGCGCTAAAGGTTTTCGGGCTTTGGGCTCGGGCAGCCGTCATGGTTGAATGATCGCAACCAAAAGGTGAATTCTCATCTGGGCATCATCTGGAGTGATCCTACAGAGTTACAATGAAATCCCTTCATTAAAATGACTTGCAGACTTTGCTCAAGGTTTTCGGGCCCCTGAAGCCTTTACAGTTGCCCAATCGCATCCAAAAGGGGACGTTCTCATCTAGACATTATATGAAGTCAACCTACCAGGTTACAATGAAATCCCTTCATAAATATGACCTGTAGACTGTGCTAAAGGTTTTCAGGCTTCGGGCTCGGGCAGCCATCTTGGTTGAATGGTCGCAACCAAAAGGGGACATTCTCATCTGGGCATCATCTGGAGTGATCCTATGAAGTTACAATGAAATCCCTTCATAAATATGACCTGTAGACTGTGCTCAAGGTTTTTGGGCTTTGGGCACCTGTAGCCATCACATTTGACCAATCACGACCAAAAGGGGATGTCTAGGCATTATATCGAGTCAACCTAACAAGTTACAATGAAATTCTTCCATAAATACGGCATATAGACTATGCTGAAGGTTTTTGGGCTTGGGCACCCATCAAGGCTGAATGATCGCGACCGAAGGGGACGTTCTCACCTAGACACTATTTGGAGTCATCCTACCAAGCTACTATGAAATCCCTTCATAAATATGACCTGTAGACTGTGCTAAAGGTTTTCGGGCTTCGGGTCCCTGTAGCCATCAAAGTTGCCCAATCGTGTCCAAAAGGGGACATTCTCATCTAGACATTATATGAAGTCAACCTACCAAGTTACAATGAAATCCCTTCATAAATATGACCTGTAAACTGTGCTAAAGGTTTTTGGGCTTCGGGCTCGGGCAGCCATCATGGTTGAATGATCGCAACCAAAAGGGGAATTCTCATCTGGGCATCATCTGGAGTGATCCTATAAAGTTCCAATGAAATCCCTTCATAAATATGACCTGTAGACTATGCTCAAGATTTTCGGGCTTCGGGCACCTGTAGCTTTCACAGTTTACCAATCACGACCAAAAGGGGATGTCATCATCTAGGCATTATATGGTGTCAACCTAACAAGTTACAATGAAATCCTTACATAAATACGACCTATGGACTATGCTAAAGGTTTTTGAGCTCGGGCAGGCATCAAGGCTGAATGATCGCGACCAAAAGGGGACGTTCTCATCTAGACATTATTTGGTGTCATCCTACCAAGTTACAATAAAATCCCTTCATAAATATGACCTGGAGACTGTGCTAAAGGTTTTCAGGCATTGGGCTCCTGTAGCCGTCACAGTTGCCCAATTGCGTCCAAAAAGGGGGCGTTCTCATTTAGACATTATATGAAGTCAACCTACCAAGTTACAATGAAATCCCTCCATAAATATGACCTATAGACTGTGCTAAAGGTTTTCGGATTTTGGGCTCGGGCAGTCGTTACGGTTGACAGGTCGCGACCAAATGGGGAAGTTCTCTTCTAGACATCATCCGGAGTCATCCTACCAAGTTACAATGAAATCCCTCCATATTAAATATGACCTGCAGACTCTGCAAAAAAATTGTGGGTTTCGGGCTTGGGCAGCCATCATGGTTGACAGATCATGACCAAAAGGGGACGTTCTCATCTAGGCATTATACAGAGGCATCCTACCAAGTTACAATGAAATCCCTTCATAAATATGACCTGTAGACTGTGCTAATGGGTTTGGGGTTTTGGACTCGGGCAGCCATACCGGTTGACCGATCGCGACCAAAAGGGGACGTTCTCATCTAGAATGGCTAATCATGACTGCAACACAGATAAAAAGTAAAGTCCAGCCAATCATTTATACCCAAGTTGCCCAGTTTAGAGTACTTCCACCCCTGGCATTGGTTACAAAGTCCTATTTTACCAGTAAAACAGAGCTTGTTTACCACAGTTAAGAAGCACTGCTTCACTACTAGGGATTCCATGGGAGAGGCCAGAACAAAGTGTATTCATGAAAGTCACCGTTCAGATTTGATTATTTCTTAAGCACCATTTTCGAGGCATCTCATCTTAGGTGAAGAGATAATAAAATTGATAAAAGGACAATTGGTCAGTATAGTTATTACAACCATGTGGGTTTCTGAGATGATTTATTGAAGTCGAGACCTCATCTATGGGCATATATCGACAGGGGTGTTAGGACTAGTCAATATATATGATTCAGAGGCAAGGACAAGACTTCTATACTCTATCTTGAAAACCAATATGGTGGTAATAACTAATTTATCATATGATCTGCCTCGCCTTCTTGACTGGTTTGCATAATGAATGGATTTGGCAGAGGTCTGTTTTGATAATCATTCAGCATCCATGAAATGACTTTTTATAAATGAAGATCATGTCGTCATGGTATTGCATTCTTGGACTGTGCATGACTTAATCCCCATTCATTGTTCTACTTGTACTATAACCGCTGAAGTTTATAGTAGTGTTTCAGCTGTGTGTTTCTTTGTTTTATTTTTCATTTTGAACGCAAGGTAGGCAATGGTGTATGTAAAAATATCATCATGGTAAAAAATGATCTCGCCTAACTTATTTTATTGAGCTTTATTTATCATTGATTACTGTTATTAAAACGGTGACCTTGACATGTGTAATAACTTGATGCCAATTGAGTGCAGGTAAAACAAGTTCTCTTTCTGAATTGAATGATCGCAAGGGCAATACAAATTTGTATTCTGACTGACGTTTTTACTTGTATTGGGAGAAACACATTTTTGTTGTAGGATAAAACACTGTATCACTGTAACCCAACCTGGAAGCCACTTTGCATGTAAAATATAATTTAGTGACAGGAGTATTCAATTAACAGGAAATTGATCATTCTCGTAATGTATATGCTGGTGTTGAACTGAGCATTCATTCAATATTATTGTATGCACAACCTTAGATTATATAAAACATTACAGAAAAATAATAATTGTATCTCCAACAGTGAAAATATAGAAATTTGTCACTTTCACTGTATCAAGAACGTTGCGAAATCACTTCTGTCTATAAATGCTATTTTAGTTTATAAATGATGAAATATGTTAACTATTATTATAGCTATATTAAATAAAAATAAAAGGCTGCCTGGCCACACATCTCCACAATAAAGTGTGCAATTTGAGGTATTTGAAAAAAATGAATTTTTCGAAGTTGAAACAGTGACATAACTCTGGCAAAAAATGTCGAACCATACCCCGATTTAAACTTTATCTGTATTTCATGTTGATGCACCTACATACCAAATTTTATTTGATTCAATCAATAACAACTAAATTTATCGGGAAACCAAAAAAAATGATTTTTCAAAGTTGAAAAGGGGGCATAACTCTTGACAAACATTGCCGGACCACATCCTGATTTCAAACCTGACCTGTATTTTATGCTGGTACACATACATACCAAATTTCATCTGATTTGGCCAACTATAACTAAAGTTATCGGGAAACCGAAGTGGGACGGACGGATGGACGGACACCAGCTATTTTAATAGTCTCCAAATTTTTTTTTTGGTGGACAAATATGTTAAAATTTGATACATTTATGAGGTATACCAAAGGGAGCACTGTAACATGGGAATGATATTTTATGACAGCAGACTAGTGATGCAAAAAATGCAAATGCAAAACAATCAGCTGTGGACTTTTGTTCTTTGATTTGAAGCCTAATAAAGGTGAATATCACTGAAAACTACCAACTTCTTCTAAAAGGCATATAATAAAATGAAAATCTGGTGTTTTTGAGTGGATACCCAAAATGATCTCATTCATGACTGTGACAAAAGCTTATTTTTTGCTTGTGGCAAGCCACTCACAAAAGAAAAACATTTGTTTCAGTCACTCATGAGATAATTTTCGGTATTCACTCAATAACACTAGATATCCTCTATATATCTTATTTGATATAATAGATTAAGTGCTTATACTGGATGAATTGAAGTCAAAGACTAAATAAATACGGGGAATTCAACAGTTAAAAGATTAATTCTCCACATAATACAAGAAATTTCATAAAATTAAGAACTAGGAGTAGCCACCACGGGTGGCCATCTCCCCGAAAATTCACCCTGATGCTTGGTAATATATTACACTAAATTCACACAACCACTGTTGGTAGCATTTATTCAAATATTACATATAAGATTACGTGTATATGATGACAAGTCAAGTTTGGTTTCTATCGGGACCGATAGAATTTTAAGTTCAAAGTCACTGTGATGTGACGTTGACTTTTGGCACAATGACTTCAGAGCTGCAAGGTATTGAAATTTCAGGTTCGGTATCGGTATTTTTCGGGTAAATACCTCGGTTTCAGTACGGTATTCGGTATCTGCATTGAACTCCGAAAATAGTCGCAAACTGACCCAATTTCCCAACATTCAACCATATAGTAACATAACAGGTTCAGGCTGACATCTCATGAACTTGACAAGTTACTAGCAAGTTATTTAATGAATCACTTGATTCATTGTGAATCATCACACTGCATCATGTGATTCATTAAATAACTTGCCAAGCTAATTAGTAGGCCTCTCAGTCCTTCGTACACATACCATTCCCCTCCCCCACTGAATCAAGTAGAATAAACATATCTGTTCTTCAACTTCAGGGCTTTTCAGTAAGTTTTCACTGGTAGTAACACTCTTGATCAGCCCCCCCCCCCCCCCCCCCACCACCCTTATCTTTCAAAGTGGCAAAAAGATTAATGCCCACTGTCCAGTGAATCCAGTGTCCAATATCCACACAAATATGCAAGTAAATTGAAGTAATTCAACTGCAATTAATCTCTCTATGATAATCCCAGTTGTGAAAACATTGTGCAGTCATGCAGTGTGTTAATGACATGGTGTCATTCACCTTTCATTGTTTTAGTTCATCCATGATAAACATAAAATAACATGTTCTATGAGATTCAACTAGTTGCAATTATACCGTATTTTGAGTGGAATCACTCTATCAGTGTTCACTAACTTCACTTCTGGTTCTTGGCCACATAAACGTTTCTCAAAATTCCAGAGAATCCACGATTTTCCATCACAAATTACGGTAAATTTTCTTTGAAAAAAATGTACAAATCGATTATTTACTAATAACAGCAAATCATTTTCAAAAGCCTTTTCTGTGCCTCGATCGAACAAATGAACTTTGATAATGCAAGTATCAGGATTTCAGACGTCAACGGAACAGAAAAATCGTTTCCGTGGTTTAAGAGACACAGAACCCGCCGGTAACGAAATTTAGGTACCATCTGTGAGCAATTATGGGAACCTTTTTGAAGTTTTTCCGAATCGAGGGAATTTTATATCATTCCTAGCTTTTTAGATTTCAGACAAGTTTCCCTCCTAGATAAAACTGCCTGCATACATTTATATACTTGTAAGTTATATGTGAAATGATATTGGGACGTTTCGGCCCGAGACGTTTCGGCCTCCTATATTAACAGTCCGGAGTGAAGGGAAATACCCCCGGCACGATAGATACCAATCAGAGGTTATTGGGATGTTGATTTTTTAATATATATTTATTGTTTTAGATATTATAATGCCAGTAAACCTGTGCATGATACCTTTGTTCAAAAAACTGCTTTTCAGTTTTCAACATATATTGAACACAGGCGCTTGTTATTTTATCATACTTAAAACAATTCTCAGACACACAATGAAATTACTTGTGATAATGTTACTGACGAAAAAAACGTCAAGATGTTTACAGAATGAGCCAATCACATTCACTTCAGCAAAAGGGTCCCGCACTTTACTCATTCCGAGAATGTTATTGGTTGAAATGTCTAACGTGTGCAAATGGTACACACGTGTTTTTCCCACTTCAACTTGTTTCTGTATTCGATGTAAACAGCATTTCGTTTCTATCACAGTGATGATTGTTCACCAACGAGCAGCTCTTATGAGCATTTCTTTCAACAACAAATGTTTCAATGTCTTTAGTGACAGATTGAGTGGGTAACGATATTTCGGTTCCGTCATTTTGTGACCACGGTACCGACACTCTACCGGTAACGATCGTTACCGTGAAATCCTGACACTTGATAATGCTGAATCTGATGTTGCCTGCTGGCTTCTGTACATTGTTTTTTAATGTGTCTTAAAATTAAGGTCAAGAACGTCTTTCTCATGTGCACTGGTGTGCAGTATAAATTACTTATTTGAAAGAATATGAAGCAGATGATCAGGTGTTAAAGTTTGGGAGCTTGTATTTTAATAAAATGATCACTTGTGAAAAGTATCTGCACCGTAAAATATTAAAACTGAATTGAAAGAAATGCTATAAAAAAAATCGCCGCAATGCGATAACCACTGGCAGTAGTAACATTTGCATGTCAAGTTGTCAATGTATTGAATTTTCAAAACCAGTGGATTATCTCCAACCAAATGTCAACCAGTGAACAACCCACCGACCCCCAATGTCCCCTGTGAAAAATCGCATAGTAATTTCCAGAAAATATACTGAATCAGCCAGAATGTTGGAAACACTGGAACCAGGCTGCATATCTTCAACATGTTAACAACATGCCATTTTTTCGTTTTTCTGCTGTCACTTTTTTATTTATTTCTTTGACGTATTCGCAGTGTCTGCTGCCTACCTGTCGCTTACAAAGTTCACATTTGCACGTTTTCTTATAAATTTGATCAAAATATGAGGCCCACAGGCTTTTAGATTTATGATCCACCTTGATGAGTTGACTTTCTGTCAATTTCGCCGAAAAATATAAATACCGAAATGGGCTGTATTTTGATTTGGTTTCGGTACGGTTTTCGATATAATACCTATAATACTGAAACCATACCGAAAATTTGGTGTACCACACAGCACTAAATGACTTAAAATGAAAGTGTCAATGACACTGTAGCTCAACTTGTATAAGACATGTACATGTATAGTATGTGACACAGCAATGACACACATCTAGGTAGTGACCTGATAACAAAGGTGCATGTAAAGTATTGTGAAGGTCTGTACATAAAAATACTGACCGTAGCCTGTAACAAATGTACAGGTAAAGTAATGTAAAGGTGGGTGACAGTGAGATGCCTCTAGCCAGAGTCATATTGACATGTGTACTTACTGTGTATAAGTAGCACTGAATAAATCAAAGTTCATCTAATTTTCATAATTTCTGCACGAGATAAAAATCTGTATTATATGTGATGTATTCCATGTTAATAAACATTCATACAATAATTTATTCAATTCAGAACTTTCATACAAAAGATCTGTACAAAAAACTGATTGCACTAATATTGGTACAAAATGCCTGCCGGAGGCCATCTTGAATTTCGGATCGCACCCAAAAACACACATTCTCGTCCAACAGTGATAACAAAGGTACCCAAGAAGTTTTGTAAAGATCGGTTCATAAATACGGCCTCTAACTGACCTGTATTGAATTGTTGACAGACGGACAATGGACGACGGGCCATGACATAACCTCCAATTTGACAAAGCTGAGCTAACAATGTAGGGTTCTTCCTCTCATCATGCTCAACCCAGGTGCCAAGTTAGATTTCAATCGGGAATGCATAACGTTAATAATTAAGAGAGCCACAGACCTTTAGATTACCCCAATTTCACACCTTTTACAGGTGTCCCCGAATTTGAGACGGTGTGAAGGCATCAAGAAAAATATATAAATTCTCTGTGCCTGTTCTGCATTTTAGAATTACTTCCATCATAATATGACCATAGAAACACAAAGAAAGGCATGCCAATAAAACATAACAGGATAAAACTGTTATTTCTGGTTTTAATGTCCCCAAATTAGGGCAAAACGGTGTCCCTAAAATAAATGAATTTAAAGGCCTGGAGCCGAAACCAGCTCTGACCTTCAGGGTCATTGTGACCTTGACCTTTGACACAATGACCTAAAAAATACATAGGGTTCATCCTCTTATTAAGCCAAGTTGGGTTTCAATGAGGCAAACAACATTCAATTAGAGTGGAAACCAACTCTGACTGATAAAACTTTAAATTCAAGGTCATTGTGGCCTTTACCTTTGACACAATAACCCCAAAATAAATAGGGTTCTCCCTTTTCATCATGCCCAACTCATAAGCCAAGTTTCGCAAAATGTTAATTAGAGAAGCCAACGCTGGTAAATGTTCAAGTTCAAGGTCACTGTGACCGTGACCTTTGGCACAATGATCCCACAATGAATAGGGTTCTTCTCATCATACCTAACCCACATGCCAAGTTTAGTTTCAGTCGGCTAAGCAGAATTTTAGTTCAAGAGCGGAAACCAATGCTGTCTATAGATGGACTAGATGGATAGATGGATGAACAGTGCATATCCCCCCCTCCCCCCCAATTTTTTTTTGGGGGGGGGGGGATAAAAATTGCTCAGTAACCTAAATTACAAATTTGTACTGAATGATTTGGAGTTTGCTAGTTGTGTGCAATTAACAGGATTATTCAATTAAGAAATAAATATCCAATTAAGTGGGCTGCACCATATCAGTGATTTCTTAACTTTTATTTTTCAAAACTGTTCATCAAATCAAGTAGTGGTTTCTTGACCTTTTTTCCCTCAAGCCTAAAATTATTCTGATGCAGTCATTGACTGGCTCAATTTGGGTACTGTCCGATAAATTATAAACAGAGGTCGAGGAGAATGGCCTGTTGGGTGAATTGTCTTTGGGCTGGTTTTTTTTTTTTTTTTTTTGGGTGGGGGGGGGGGGGGGGGGGTAAAATCACTCAAACTCCTTCACAACTCATTTTGAAACAAAAAGAAAAAAAATAACCCACGGACCTGAATTGAATTTGAACTGCCTGAAGACATTGCATATCAAAACATTCTGACTGGTAGATCTGAAGAAGATTTTAAAGAGTGTTCTTGATATAGCACTATGTTTAAGTTCCGAATTCCAATAGGGAGCACAAATAGGACTCGAGGGACTTGATTTGAACAAACTTGAATCTCACAACTCATTATGAAGACAAAAGAAAAACCAGAGGCTCAAGTGAGCCTAAAATGCTCACCTGGCTCAAATTGTCAAAAGAGATGAGTGTATCAGTGAGTGATCAGCAGCAAGAGCATTTTTTTGATTTGATATGACACAACCTAAGGCAACTATTTTGGCCATTCATTTCTGCTGGTTCTCGGAAAGCTTCCTCGCAAGATCTGTTCAGTTAAGTATAAAAAAAACAACCAAACAAAATTTTTGTTTTGTTTTCAACTACTGTGGTTCCTCCGACCTGAGTGTGAGATAACCGTCAGTTGGGACACGCATCGTTATTTAACTGCACAACCTTGAATGCTGTCACTTCATGTAAATGTGTTAAATAAAAAGAGTGGAAATCATTGAAAAAACTCAGAGCCCGGTAAGCCTAATTAATAAATAACTGTTTTGGTCCTATAATATAATTGTATTTGCATATTAAATAAACTTTCTTTTGAATGACAAATGAATGAAATGATAAAAATCACCCCATTCAGTGTGAGATTGAAAGTGCCACCTGGCTTTGGACAAAAATAAAACAAACATCGAATTACCAAAATGACCACACACTTCACTTGAATGCAATATCCATGCATCTGCTGGCCAATGTCAGTAATTTCTATGTAAATGTTTGAATGGAATAAAAAAAAAACACAGTTGTGCACTATATGTGCACCAATAACATTTTCAAGACTGATGGGCAAGATTCAGGGCTTTCAGCATCAATACATGAAATTCAGTAAGGCTGCCCACTTTGAACTTTTATTAAAACTAATTTTAGGAAAAAAAAACAAGTGTTTATAGTGTTTAATACTTGAATATACTTCCCTAAAAAAAAAAAAAAAACCAAACCCGACTCAACTCTTTTTTAAAAAAAACGTGTACAAACCGAAAGCCGTGGAAAAATTTCATAACCTCCCAGCACTAATTCTCACTGGTGGACCTGAAGAAGAAGAATTTTCAAGAAATTTTCTCATATTGCACTAAGTTAAACTTTGGGCTTCAATAAAAAGCCCAAATATTAACCCAGGGACCTCACTTGAACAACCTTCAATCTAACCCTCCCAGAGGTGTTGTACACCAAATATCAAAAGAATCTGAGTGCTGGATCTGAAGGAGATGATTTTAAATGATAATTCCCCACAATGCACTAAGTAAATATTTGAGCTCCCTTGGGGAACCCAAATATTAACCCAGGAACTTGATTTGAACAAATTTGAACCTTACACCTCTAGAGATGTCACATACTAAATATGAAAGGATTCTCACTAGTGGGTCTGAAAAAGAAGATTTTTTTAAGAAATTTTCTCATATTGCACTAAGTTAAAATTTGGGCCCCAATAAAGAGCCCAAATATCCATCTAGTGATCCCATTTGAACAAACTTGAATCTACCCTCCCCTCCTCCCCCCCCCCCCTCCCCCAGAGATGCTGCATACCAAATATCAAAAGATTCTGATCAGCGGTTCTGAAGAAGAAAAAAATGTTTTCAATTTTTGCAAATATGCTGACTCAGCAATTTTTCAAACACCCCTGCAGAACAACCTGACACAACCGATGGCCTTTTTTTTAAAATCCATTTTACTGGTCAAAAGGATGCTTCATATCAAATAACAGTTCTCTGTTCCGTGTAGTTTGGGAAATATGGGCATTTGAATTTTCTTCTATTTTTAGCTCCTGGGGTACTCACGGGGCTATGAAAAAAAAATTTCTGGACATCAATCTAAGTACTTTGGACCCACTTATACTACATGCCAAATTTGGTTCATATCGGCACATCGGTTCTTGAAATAGAAATTTAAATTTTATAGTAAATTTCCTTTCTTCTTACACCTACCTTACAGGGGTGTGGTGGCGTCGCGGTAACCAGTTCTCGTCAGATCACCGAAGTTAAGCAACGTCGAGCGCAGTTAGTAGTTGGATGGGTGACCATTTCAGAGACTGATTCGCACTCCCGCACTGTTTCCTTGGGCAAGGCACTTAACCCCGATTGCCCACATGGGGGCACGATGACGCTGTGTACATAGGCATACTGTATGTCTTCAATCAATCTAACCCTGTCTGTGCCGCGGTGCAGAGTTCAGAGTTACGATGTTGGAGAGCTGACAGCTGCTCGTCATTGCTTGGTGGTTCGCTCTGGGTACTCCAGCTTCCCCCACCCATAAAACTGTCACGACATAATTTCACCCTGGCTGTTAATGTGTCGTTAAAGCCTAAACAACAGACTGAATAGACACCAGGAGGGGGGGAAACATATAACCAACCACCACATTACCTGACTGCGCTGGAACCGTGGAGAGAAGAAGAGTTCCCTAGGCCTATAAAACAATAGCATCACCACCATTAATAAATAGCAATGGGAGATGAGGCGTATGGCCCTGGGTGACACAGGCCCTGTGTGATACAGATAGAAAGGACAGTACCAAGAACAGGGCTGGAACTGACCTTGCAAGAACCCTAATGGCTAGGGTTGATGACAGCCAGAGCAGAAAGGAGGGCCTGAAGAAAAAAGGCCCTCAGACTGCTCCTGCAACTGAGGCAGATAGGTGGAAAAAGTAGAAGCATTTCTCCAATAGGCTGCCTGCATAACATCCGATAACTGACAGAGTTAGCATAAGCCTAGGAGGTAGACAATGCACGCACCTCGTGGGCAGAAAAACGATTAGTAATACAACTGTCAGTCGCTAGACAAGCGTATGATGTGCAAATAGCAAGACAAATCCATCTAGAAATGGACTGAGGAGAGATCTTCAGTCGACCAAGGATACGGGACAGAAAATTATCATTTCCTGTCTTTCCTAATGAACTGAGTCTGGTTGAGGTAAATGCAAATTGCATGAACCGAACAGAGCAAAGGGTGATTACCCTCAGCTGAAGGAAGAGCCCTGATACAGATAAGAAGAGCCCTGATACAAATTGGAGGTCGAGTAGTTTCTGGCATCTGATTCTTGGCCAGAAAGGAATAATCAGTGGTAA
Organism: Pictodentalium vernedei; assembly: GCA_031216915.1. Taxonomy (NCBI): domain Eukaryota; kingdom Metazoa; phylum Mollusca; class Scaphopoda; order Dentaliida; family Dentaliidae; genus Pictodentalium; species Pictodentalium vernedei. The sequence continues at coordinate 341,741,453 of CM062296.1, read as the reverse complement.
AGTAACACTGTTGGTGGAGCTCCTGAAAAAAGCAGGATCAACAGAGAGGGCGTTAAGCTCACTAACCCTTCTGGCTGAGGCAAAGCCATCAGAAAAAGCCATCTTGTGAGAAAACGCATATCCACCTGGGATAAAGGTTTGAACGGCGACTCCCCCCCCCCCCACCCCCACCCAAGCAAAGCATCACCAAAGAATGATACCATCTTGGGGTAAGCTGCAAAATCCTAGGCCTTTTCAAAGAAAGTGCCGAATAAGCTTGGAGAGGGACGGAATAGTGCCGATACAATGCTTTCCCATATATGAAGAGGTCTCTGAAAGCATGGACCTGTACCCTTAGATGGTAACAGGTTGGAGAATCAAACAGATATACCAGAAACTCTGAAATCTGTATTATCAAAGGATCGGCATAAACAATAGAGTGATCAGCATACCATCGACAGAAGACATTCCACTTAGCCGCATAGGCTAAACCAGTGAAGTGCCGCCTTGAAGAAGAAATGCACTCCACTGCTCGTCTCGAACAACCTCAATGGAGACAGGACCTGACAAAAGATATGCGTGATGGCACAATGAAGTCAGGTCGACATGAAACCTCCTGAGGTGACCTTGCAAAGAAGTCATGACGTACAGGAAGATGCACCAGAACTGCCGCCAACAGAGCTGTATGGATCCACACCCACTGAGGCGACAGAGGAACTATCAGAAGGATTCGACAACTGCAGGTTCGTATCTTGGCTAGAGCCTGAGGCAGAATCGGAACCGTTGGGAAGGCATAGCCGACTAGACCATCCAAATCGAGTGACAGAGCATCCACGGCGAAAGACAGAGGATCTAGACACAGGGACACGAAACCTCCAACAGCTCGTAAAACGATCGATGTGATGACGACCCCAGAGATCGCAAAGCGGGTGGAACACTGCCCTATGGCCCTGTGAAGCCTCCACTCGATGGACATGAACCTGCCCCGTCAGAACAGGGAGTCAGCTAGGACCTAGGACATTCAGACGACCGGAAATGTGACGAACCACCACCCCGGCATTGACATCCTGAGCGAACAGTAGAAGATCCCAAGCCAATTCGTACATGGGGACTGAGTGAGTGCCGCCCTGGTTCCAAATGTAAGCAACCACTGTCGAATTGTTGGACAAGAGATGGGCCTGACGATTTGAAAGGTGGGGGGTCCACTGCTGGAAATGCAGAAGAAGAGAAAGAAGCTCCTTCTGGTTGATGTGCAAAGCTGCATGATCCTGGTCCCATACACCGTGAAGGGAAAGACCAGAGGATCCAACGTCACACACAATCTGAGATCCCAGAGATCAGCCGTCAGAACACGACCGGACATGGGCAAGTCCAATAGAACTCCCTGCATAATCCACTGAACATCCATCCAGGGAAGAAGGTGACCATGAAGAGATGCTGGTAACTGAACCACTACATCCAGAGGATCGACATTCGGCCTCCAACAACTGAGAAAGTGTTGGAGAGGTCTGATATGCAGCCAACCTAGAGAATGAGATCTGTCACCGAATTGCAGAGACCGAGCTGCTGGAGAATACTCCAAGCTGTCACAGACGTGGACGGGGTCAAGTCAGGGCGAAAGCCAAGAGAATCACAGCCCTCGCTCGGGCAACCGCAACCGTATTCAGATGAGTATGGAAGTCCATCCCCAGATGACAAAACGACCGAAAAGGGACCAGGTCTAACTTCTCCTCGTTGACTCTGAACCCTAATGACATGAGCAGGCTCAAATGTGTCGACATCTGACTCCAGAAGAGCATCACTGGAATGCATCTGGAGGATACCGTCCATATACGCTGAAGTAGTCACCCTGAACTGAGTGCGATGGAAGGCTATCATATGCAACAATAGTTGGATGAAGGCCGAAGGAGCTAGGTTGAGGCCCAAAGGGATGGCCTTGAACTGGTAATTCGCCCCAGAAAAGCAAACCTGAGATACTTTTGTGATGTTCAATGAATCGGAACTTGAAAGTAACCATCTCACAGGTCAACGCTGGAAGCGAAATCTCCCTGGTGAATCGAGTGGCGAACCAACCTGAAAGTCTCCATGCTGAACTTGGGAGACTGGTTCAGGATACTCAGATCGATAACTGGTCAGAGTCGGACATCCTTCTTCGGCACCAAGAACAGGCGGGAATAAAATCCCACTGAATGAATGTTCTTGATGACCTCAATCACCCCCCTTTGACAGGAGAATGTCTATCTCCCTGATCAAAAGTTCCTGACGTGAAACGTCTAAAGGAACTTGAGTTGGAAGAGGCACACTCGACAGAAAAGATATCCGCAGACTGGACCGAACATCTAACACCCAAGGATCAGATGAGATCATGGTGCAACGTCTGCAAACTCTGTATCCCTCCTCCAACCTGGGACGAATCGAGGTAAGGACCTTCATTTTCGAGCCCCGGCGAGGCTCGTGAGAGGAGAAATCACCTCCTCTGCTAGATGAAGGATCCTGAGACCTCCCTCAGGACTGTCAACGCTTACCCTTACCACATGAGTAAAAGGAAGAAGCAGCAGCAGGATGATCAGCCCTACGCTTCACAGAGGAAGCAGAAGGGCATTTGTTAGGCTTGGAATGGCCCAGGCCTCCAACAGAAGGCGGATCAAGCTGCAGAGCAGCAGCCGATCTTTGGAATGACGCAGGACATCATCCTGGACCGTAGCCACGGAATCATGGAATAGTTGCGGACCCACCAAAGAAGCGGATCGAAGAGCAGCGACCTGCCCTTCAGGAAGGGAACGGCTTGTGTCCAACACAGAGCCCTGGGCAACTAAATCCAAATTAGCTGTATTACAGGCATGCGTGTGAGTAAGATGCATGAGCGTCTTAGAGATCACACGCAAAGGAGCCTGTATGTTATCAAACATATCTGGAAGCAGATAAGCAGCCAAGGCAGAGACGACGTGATCCAAGAGAGAAAGCATGCCTAGCATCTCTCTGGATAAGCACAACATGAACTCCAAAGTCGCCATAGGAATAACGGTCAACTTGGCTTGGAGCCCTGATCCAAGACCGTCCAAGTCTTGCAGACCGACAGATTGGCGGAATCGTAGGAATGATAATGCATAGGGGTCAAAAAGGTATCAGCCTAGTGAAGAACAAAGTCTTCAGAGCCTTGGAATTCAGCTATCAGTCCAATGCTCTCCACAGGCTGCAGGCACGCGACCGATTATTGCAGCCTGGCTGAAACCTCCGGCTGGTCTGGCGGTTTGAAGGAACTCAAACACAAAGTAAAGAGCCCCCCCCCCCCCCCCCCCCTAAGTCAGAAAACTGATGACTCTCAATGTCAGGTGTGTCTGATGCATCGCCTGAGTCGGAAGACACATAGCCCATGTGGGCATACCAGCTGATGCCTCCTATGGTGTAGGAACACTAGGGGGATCAGAAAGCAGCGCCCTGCTTCCAATCCATTAGAACACCCGACACAGGGTGACGAATGGCAGCCAAAACATCTGAATACAGACGCTTACAGGGGTATGAAATACCCCAAGGCTCTGAAGTGTGGGAACTCAGGAGAGTCGTCGCGGACCTCTGAGGGGCAGGAGGTCCAGGCTGCATAAAAATGTGCCAGTCTCGCAAAACTGGCCGAAGGACCAGAGTGCGTGGACGGAAGTGCAACAGACGGTGACCCCACCATGGACATCTGAACCCAAATCAAAACCTGCTGGGAGCAATGGCTGAGAGACCACAACAGAGGGATCGACTTCGCCGAGTTGAAGCTAGGGAAGGTTGAGTCTGATATCCCACGTCCAAGAAGCAGAAATCCCTGCAGACCCCTGCAGGGGTAAGCCGAGGCAGGTTGAAACAGAGACCGATGACGTCACCGACTTAGTAGCAGCAGGAGTGGACACATCAGTACCTGTTGACAAAGGCGGAAAAGCAGAGAGAGCAACTGAGCTCAGCTCCAAGAGGAGTCACAACACTGGTGACAGTCTCAGATGTCAACTGGAGGGGTACAGTAGTCCCAGAACCAGGCACCTCTTCGCCAGAAAGTCAGCAGCTACCGCGGTATCCAAGCCATAAAAAGACGGCAAAACCCCCAGAAGGGGGTTTTACTCTCTGCAGACACGAGTCAAATCGGGAGGCCCCGAACGACTGCATTACCCTTCCCGCCGAAGGAAAATGTCACATGCCCAAACTACACAATAGACTGAGGCCCAAAAGGTGGAAGACCACCCAGCCCACAGGGTCTTTCAATGGTACGCCCAAATAAAGTAGATCATGAATAATGGGAAACTTCAACATGCTAAGACAACAAAAATAGCCCGCAAAGTATCGTCCCAGGCATATCTGGCGAGAGCAATGTAGATGGGAAGGTGAACCCAAAGGAAAAATAAATAAAAGGCCACTCGGCCACATGTCCCCCAAAAAAACAAGTCAAAAAAGGGGCATAACTCTAGTAAAAATGATCGGTTCGAACCCATATTCGAACTTGACTTGTATTATTACCCCAGAAAGTCACATACCAAAATTCTTTCCGTTCAAATAATCCTAACTGGAGTTATCATCCGGACACTGCAAATCTTGAAATTTCTAAGTCGAAAAAGGGGTATAACGCTAATAAAAATAATCTGGCCATATCCACATTCGAACTTGACCAGTGGTTTGGGCTAAGAAGGTCACATACCAAAATTGGTTCCAATCAAACGATCCAAACTGGAGTTATCATGGGGACACCAAGTGGGACGGACGCACAGATGGACGGACGGACAGACAGATGCAGGCACGCACGCACGGACACCGCTGATTTCTATAAGTCACCCAAAAATTTTTTCGGGGGACAATCAGGACACCCTCACCTACCAGAGTAAGGTGGCAGGAAACAAAGGCCCGATGGGAACAGCTGACACCTAACTCAGTTAAAAGCAGAACCCAAAGGGTTAGCATTGATGAACAAAATACCGAAATGGCACGGATCGCGAAAATCACATGCGAAATCGGTATAGAGATTCATCACGAAAAATACAGTGAATAATCGAGAGAATATATAATGAAAGTGTCAATGACACTGTAGCTTAACTTGTATGTGTGTTTTGTTTGATGAAAAGGATAATGTTCAATGTTTATGAAAGGGCTATGAAATAAGACAAGAATTGTGATAATTGGGAATATGTTAATTTCTCTTCCCTGTATGCTATGTTTTTCATAAAAATAATATGAGGTGTACACTGTACTAAAGGGCAGAGGGGTGGGTTAATATGACCTCACCGTTAATGTATGTGGCCCTCATACAGTTAACGTATGTCAACAAAAGTTACCAGGTTACAGTGAAATTATTCCAAAACGAGTCATCCTATCACGTTGAAATCCCTTCATAAATATGGCCTGTAGACTGTGCTAAAGGTTTTCCGGCTTCAGGCCTGTGTAGCCATCACGGTTGACCGATTGCTACTAAAAGGGGACGTCCTCATCTCGACATTATACCGAGTCATTCTACTAAGTTACAATGAAATCCATTCACAAATACGACTTGTAGTCTGTACTCAAGTTTTTCGGGTTTTGGGCTCGGGAAGCCATCATGGTTGAATGATCACGACCAAAAGGGGGCGTTGTAATCTCGGCATCATCTGGAGTGATCCTACGAAGTTACAATGAAATCCCTTCATAAATATGACCTGCAGACTGTGCTCAGGGTTATCGGGCTTTGTGCCCCTGTAGCCGTCACAGTTTACCAATCACGAACAAAAGGGAATATCATCATCTAGGCATTATATGGAGTCAACCTAACAAGTTACAATGAAATCCTTACATAAATACGACCTATAGACTGTGCTAAAGGTTTTTTGGTTTTGGGCTCCGGCAGCCATTAAGGCTGAATGATAGCGACCAAAAGGGGACGTTCTCATCTAGACATTATTTGGAGTCATCCTACCAAGTCACAATGAAATCCCTTCATAAATATGACCTGTAGACTGTGCTAAAGGTTTTCGGGCTTTGGGCCCCTGTAGCCGTCAGTTTCCCAACTGTGTCCAAAAGGGGACGTTCTCATCTAGACGTTATTTGAAGTCAACCTACCAAGTTACAATGAAGTCCCTTCACAAATATGACCTGTAGACTGTGCTAAAGGTTTTTGGGCTTTGGGCTCGGGCAGCCATCATGGTTGAATGATCACAACCAAAAGGGAACATTCTAATCTGGGCATCATTTGGAGTGATCCTATGAAGTTACAATGAAATCCCTTCATAAATATGACCTGTAGACTGTGCTCAAGGTTTTCGGGCTTTGGGCCCCTATAGCCGACACAGTTGACCAATCACAACCAAAAGGGGATGTCATCATCTAGGCATTATATGGAGTCAATATAACAAGTTACAATGAAATCCTTACATAAATACGACCTATGGACTATGCTAAAGGTTTTTAGGCTCGGGCAGCCATCAAGGCTGAATGATCGCGACCAAAAGGGGATGTTCTCATCTAGACATTATTTGGAGTCATCCTACCAAGTTACAATGAAATCCCTTCATAAATAGACTGTGCTAAAGGTTTTCGGGCTTCGGGCTCCTGTAGCCATCACAGTTGCCCAATCAAGTCCAAAAGGGGACGTTCTCATCTAGACATTATATGAAGTCAACCTACCAAGTTACAATGAAATCCCTCCAGAAATATGACCTGTAGACTGTGCTAAAGGTTTTGGGGTTTTGGGCTCAGGCAGTCGTCACGGCTGACAGATCGCGACCAAATGGGGAAGTTCTCATCCTACCAAGTTACAATGAAATCCCTCCAGACCTGCAGACTGTGCTAAAAGTTTTTGGGTTTCGGCCTTGGGCAGCCATCAGGTTTGACAGATCATGACCAAAAGGGGACGTTCTCATCTAGGCATTATACAGAGGCATCCTACCAAGTTACAATGAAATCCCTTCATAAATGTGACCTGTAGACCGTGCTAATGGTTTTCGGGTTTTGGGCTCGGGCAGCCATACCGGTTGATCAATCGCAACCAAGAGGGATGTTCTCATCTAGACATGCCCCCAAACCTGCAAATGAAATTTTGTGACGATCAGACAAGAACTACGGGGTGTAGTCTGTGCTAAAGGAAAATGTGAACAGACTCATAGACTTCCGCACGCGTGATGGCAATAACTTATCATGACTTTGTCAAGTTAAGCTAAACACACAGCCCTGTACATCTGGATAGTGAAGAAACAGCTATGAATCCACATATCAGAACAGGAAACATCGTTGACATCGAGTCAAATGGTATCACTGTTGAAAAGCGAGACGATTCGCATTCTTTTAAGATGGCGGAAAAAAATAGAATGACACATTGGTTATATGTCTGCACACTGGTTCCGGAAGCCGTGGATTAGTACAAGGAGAAGAGTGTCCCCTACTGGGTGTGCGCCGGTCACAATCGACCCAGTTTTGGCTTATTTGTTCTTGGTAATTTTGCACCACTTTTCTTTCCCAAATCGCTTGGGAAAGAAGAAAATACAGAGTATTTTTCCCAGATAGGGACTTCCACTGCAGTGCAAGCCAGTTGTAAACAATTGTAAGGTAGGCTGATAAGAAATTATGGGCAGAGCCCAAAATGGGTATGTGCCCACAGAGAGCCCAAATATTGATCTACCAACTTCTCTTGAACAAACTTTAATCTTCAACACCAAAGAGTGTTTCATACCATATATCAAGGCAATCTCTCTGGTGGAGATTTTAGGCTTTGACATCATTGACAAGAGCCCGAAGAAGGCAGCCGCTTCATTTGAGCAAAATAGAAAGGGTATACTCCAGGGATGGTTTGCGCAGTATATGTTTGAAATTGGCTAAATGGATGTGAAGAAGAAGCCAAGTTTGCAAAAGTTAATGTACGACGGATGACAGACGATGGACAAATCACGACAGACGACGGACGCCAAGTGATGGCAATAGCTCACACTAACTTGCAGTCAGGCGAGCTAAAATTGAATCTGAACCTCCTAAGTTTACTGCGTATCAAAACATTTTGACTGGTAGATCTGACGAAGATTTTTAAAGAGTATTCTTAATATAGCTCTACGTGAAAGTTCCTAGTTTTCATAGAGAGCCCAAATTTGACCCTAGGAACTTGATTTGAACAAAATTGAATTCCCCCCCCCAACCCCCCCCCCCCCCCCCCACCCTCCCTTAAAGATGCTCTAAACCAACCGTCAGAAGATTCCGACTGCTGGATCTGAAAAAGATTTTAAAATCTATTTTCTCATATTACACAAATATCACTCCATTGACATAATTATTTTTTTTTTTTTTTTTTTTTTTTTTTATTAATAATAAAAGAGAAGATATAATACATATACATACATGCAAATATACAATAACAATATATCACATTTTAATGTACAAAAAAAATGCATGTAAGAAGAAAGATAGAAACTGGAAGAAAAGGAGACAGAAGAAGAGAAAGAGAAAAGAGAAGGATTTCGGGGTAGATTTCCTAGTATAGCAGGTGTATGACAAAAAAATGGATCCAACCACATGAAAATGCTTATAGTGCTTTGATGTAAGGCTTATATGATACACATGCATGGCATACAAACACGTATGAAACACAAACATGCTTACATGCATATTTAAATTGTCTTTGATGACTATTTGTGTTCAGCATATAAATATATATACTACATGTCTATATATACACTCCAAAATCAGTTGGGCCAAAAATCAACCCAAATCAACAGGGCCAAGCAGATACGAACCCAATTGGGCTCGCATTCACTCCACCCAGCCAACCTGGGCCACCCCTCAACCCAACCCACTCAAACATGTATAAACTAGTGCGTTAATGAGTAGGCACAAATGTCGTAGTATTGACTGATTTGTGGATTGGAAGCAAGGTGAAGGGTGAAATACTAGTAAATTCATATGTAAATTTATCAATTGGTTTCTCTTGTACTTTTCCAGTCGGACCACCGCCACAAAAACCTTTCTCTATGGCAAGTTTGGTATAAAGCCTCCCTTTCTGTGTAGTACTGAGACGAAATATCATTCTTAAGTGAAGCTAAAGACGGTAAAGTGTTTCTCATTTTAGCTCTGTAAATGTGGAATTTCATAAAAATTATGAGGAAATTTATAAGTTCAGTTTCTTTGTCGTGAATTGAGAGACCAAGTATAACTATTTCCTTTGAAATGTCTAAGGAGTAGTTTAATAACTCGGCAACCAAATGCTTAAAAGTATCCCAAAAAGGCCTTATCACTGGACATTCCCAAATGAAAGTGTCAATGACACTGTAGCATAACTTGTCTGTGTGTTGTGTTTGATGAAAAGGATAATGTTAAATGTTCAATGTTTATGAAAGGATTATGAAATAAGACAAGAATTGTGATAATTGGGAATATGTTAATTTCTCTTCCCTGTACATGTATGCTATGTTTTTAATAAAAAATAATATGAGGTGTACACTGTACTAAAGAGCTGAGGGGTGGGTTAATATGACCTCACAGTTAATGTATGTGGACCTCACAGTTAAGGTATGTCAACGAAAGTTACCAAGTTACAGTGAAATTATTCCAAAACGAGTCATCCTATCAAGTTGCATTGAAATCCCTTCATAAATATGGCCTGTAGACAGTGCTAAAGGTTTTCCGGCTTCAGGCCTGTGTAGCCATCACGGTTGACCGATTGCAACTAAAAGGGGACGTCCTCACCTCGACCGTGACCAAAAGAGGACGTTGTCATCTAGGCTTTATCTGGAGTGATCCTACGAAGTTACAATGAAATCCCTTCATAAATATTACCTGTAGACTGTGCTCGAGGTTTTCGGGCCCCTGAAGCCGTCACAGTTGACCAATCATGAACAAAAGGAGATGTCATCATCTAGGCATTATATGGAGTCAACCTAACAAGTTGCAATGAAATCCTTCCATAAATACGACCTATACACCATGCTAAAGGTTTTGGGGTTTTGGACTCGGGCAGCCATCAAGGCTGAATGATCACGACCAAAAGGGGAAGTTCTCATCTAGACATTATTTGGAGTCATCCTACCAAGCTACAATAAAATCCCTTCATAAATATGACCTGTAGACTGTGCTAAAGGTTTTCGGGTTTTGGGCTCAGGCAGTCGTCACGGTTGACAGAACGCAACCAAATGGGGAAGTTCTCATCTAGACAACATACGGAGTCATCCTACCAAGTTAAAATGAAATCCCTCCATATTAAATATGACCTGCGGACTGTGCTAAAAGTTTTTGGGTTTCGGGCTTATGCAGCCATCACGGTTGACAGATCATGACCAAAAGGGGACGTTCTCATTTAAGCATTATACAGAGGCATCCTACCAAGTTACAATGAAATCCCTTCATAAATACGACCTGTAGACTGTAGACACAACGTAATATCATTATACAATGAGCCAATATTAGTGAGGAAATTTGGTTCAAAGTTGAAGACTTTAAGAACCTTATTGATAAATGTCCAGGATACAGAATCGAACGCTTTTTCAAAATCGATCAATAAACGATCTGGGATATTTTTCTCGTGACTAATATGCAAAACATCAGACACTAAACGTATATTTTCGCCTACATATCTCCCCTTCATAAACCCATTTTGATCCTCGTGAATAATTATTGGCAGAATATGTTTCATTCTTTCAGCCAGACATCCCGATAATATTTTATATGTAATGTTTAATAGTGAGATAGGGCGCCAGTTCTTTATAAATTGTCTAGGTTTGCCGTGTTTTGGAAGCAGAGTTATTACTCCTTGCTGTGTTATAGATAAGTGTTTATTGTTTAGGCCATAGTTCAGTGACCTTACAAGGTAATGTCCAAGATCGATCCAAAAAAATTTTAAAAATTCTACAGTAAAGCCGTCTGACCCAGGACTTTTGTTATTTTTCATTGTTTTGAGATAACTGAGTGCTTCATGATAAGTTATTTCGCACTCCAGTTGATGTGATGTATAATCATTCAGTTTTGGCAGTTTATTTAAAATATTCCGTTCCTCTAAATAGTTGTGCAATCTGTTTCTCTCCATGCTAATACTGCTACTACTACTTCCACTCCCACTAATACTAACGCCCTCTTTCATTCCTTTGCCTCCATTTCCGATGCTAGAGTCCCCCAGACCACCTCAATTGCTTTCCCGATATTTGTATAGTCTTTCGTAAAAACTTGTGATTTCTTCTAATATTTATTTTTGTCCAGTCAAAACCTCACCATTATCCTTACGTACAGTTTTTTCAAAAAAATTCCTCTTTTCGAAGTTTAGAAAATATTTTGTGGGTTTTTCAACGTATTCTAACCATCGCGCTCTTGACCTAATAAAACTACCCTCCAATTTTAGTTTTTGAATTTCCTCCAACTCTATTTTTAAAAGTTCTAATCTGCTCTCCAGCTCTGCTGTTTGACTTTCTTCCATTTCTCTTATCTGTTCGATTAACTTAAGTTCTGTTTTGTTTCTTTCTTTTTTCAGGTTAGATACGAAGGATATAGTAGAACCCCTTAACTCCATTAAAAGAGTCTCAAAGAAGGGTTGATCATTAATATTAAATATAGGATCACTGTTTGCCCCATCTGTACCCCACCCCTCCCAGCCGTATATTGATTACAAATTTCTTTTATTTTTGCTTTTATCGTTTCAACATATCTAGGTCTTTTTAATAGGGAATTATTGAATTTCCAAAATGTGTTCCCACGTGCAAAGTTATCAAACTGCAAATGTAGGGAAATGGATGAGTGATCGGTTGTGTATCCAGGTTCAATGTAGCATTTATCAACTAGACCAGTAATGTGTTCGGATATAAGAAAAAAATCCAAACGAGCTTGTTTCCAGGGCGATGTATGCCTCCATGTATAACGTTTTATATTAGGGTTATTCACGCGCCAGATATTAACAAGTTCTAACTGCTCTTTCATATTAAGTACGACATTTCTAGCTCATGGGTTATTAAGGTTTAAATAGTTATAATAATCAATATTGGGGTCTAAAACCAAGTTAAAGTCCCCACAAAAAATATAATTAGATGTAGGCAGACTCTCTAGGTCTGTGGGTAATTGCTCGTAAAAAGCAGGACTATCTTTGTTCGGTCCATATATATTAACTACGGCGAAAACTGTGTCTTTTATTTCAAAATCTAAATTGTCAGACTGGTCCTTTTTGACTGAGATGATTTGATAACTAAAATAGTTATTAAAAAGAAGCGCCACTCCATGGGAGGCACTTGAATGCGAGTTGAAGATGCAGTCATACCCCCCACTCTGCCTTGATAGTAGTCCATTGACTTAATTTGATAATTTGAACATACTTCAAGATGACACATCTAAAGAGGCAGTATACCAAATACCAAGAGATTTTGACTCGTAGGTCAGAAGAAGATTTTTCAATAAAATTCATCATATTAAAATTTGGGTTCTCATAGGGAGCCCAAATATGGACCTGTGCACTTGATTTGAACAAACTTGAATTTGAACCTCCTAAAGATATCGCATATCAAATATCAAGGGGTAGATCTGAAGAGGAAATTTTTAAAGAATATTCCTTATTTTGTACTATGATACATTTCAAGTTCCGATAGGGAGCCCAAATATGACCCCAGGAACCTGATTTGAACTAACTTGAATCCCCCCCAACAAAAAAGTAAAAAATAACAGGATAGACCCCATTACTTGTGGATATTCTTTTGCAAAGCAGGTCCATGAGCATACCATGAATAAATCAAATCCAACATGCAGTGAATGAAATACAGAGGTCGATAAAAAATTGTCTAAGTCGAAAGGATCAAAACGTGCCATAACCCTGGAAAACACTATTGGACGGAACCCATTCCTTATGCATATCTGTTCCCCATGCAGGTCTATCAGCACACCAAAGGAGATCCAAATCTAACCTTTGGCTTTGAAGTTACAATGCAAAACGTTTGTATGGACAGACGGATGGACATACTTATGGATGGACGGACGGACGGTGGGATGGCTTCACCAGATATCCCCGAATCCTCCTTGGGAGATCGGGGGCATAATAAGCATGAGATTCAACTTTGTTAGCACCATTTCATCACACACAGTTCAATGAAAGATCACATTGTTCAACAATTGCCATGGCAAAGCAGAAAATAAGTTTAACCATGGTAAAAAGCTTTTGCCTATGCATTTTTTGGCAGGGCCATGCCAGTATCTACCTTGTATCATTTTAAATACCAATAATTACAGGTTTACCGATATAACATGCAGCCCTCTACCGCACCCAGTTGCTATAGCCCCCCCCATATTATATCAAGACTGATATGTCCATAGTTGATAATTCTTCACAACTGATGTTTTTCTGAAGGCATTTTTTTATTTTACAATAAATAGATTTTGGCTGGTCTGACTCATTTGCACAAAGTGACCTTTAAATGTATCTATGTTTACATCTTGTTACACAGAATCTATTTTTAGATCACTGTACATATACCTGTTAATTGTTTGATTGTTTAAGTAGGCCATCCTTGTTTGCATCAATTAAGACAGAATCATCTAGAAACTGATACAAAACAGAACTTTGGAGAAACTTCATCTTCTATGACATTCTATCTGAGAAGTATAAATACCTTTGTCAACAGACTTTAAAAGCTCTTTTCTCATAAAATCATTTCAGATAGACATTCTATTCATAACAGAGCAGTTGTTTACATTGGAGATTATTATTGTTACAGGTCAGTGTATTATTATTATAGAAGCAGAATGCTTCTTTCGGAATTTGGAAAAGTCATTTCCAAAGAGAATTGCGGAGAATTTATTCGTCCTGTAAAAGAGAATTTATACAAGCTGTAAAACAGAATAAAATTTTGTGATTCTACTGTGGTGCCAATACTTATTGGATTTTAACTCCATCTGAATTTTGCAGAGCATTTTATTATAGTTTATTGGAGACTGCCAAAATTTCTAAGTGAATATTTCATTACAAATTTACGGGATACTGTTTCTGAAGACAGGTTCTTGTACTTAATACTACCAGCTGGAATATTTCGTCACAAGATTCTTCACTACTGGATTATTGGAGTCTGTGGAACTGTATTTTGAACTAATTCAATAACTGACAAGTATCACTGTTTTTATATTCTGTTAACCAATTGGTAGGGATGAGCCGATCTATCGGTAAGCAATCGGCTATCGGCCGATAAAAGCCTATCGGTATGAATAGCACGAAAAATATCAGCTCTGGCCAATTGTTGAAAAAATTATTGGGTACCTATTCTAACTCTATCTCGCAGCCATTTTAATGTTCTGCTAATAACTAACAAATGAGCTGTGCATTACACTGTGTAGTCTGTAGATCAGACCCCCGACATAAAATTTCATTTCTACCAGTGACAACCAAAAAAAAGAGAATCGCTTGTCCCGGGTGACAAGTGCTATTTTTGGCTTGAGTTTCACATTAAACTTGAAAAGCTATGTGCTGTTAAAATCATTAAGTAGTTGCCTTATGTATTGAAACATCTATTATACAGTCTATCGATAACGATACTATGACATTTTTTTTTACCACGAGAGTGAATCAAGGCATCGGCACACTTGGTGTGCTCCACCCTCCCCCACTAGTTTTTCCCGGAGATGGGTTGTGCATTGTGGATATCTGCATCGGGTGCAAGGTAATCGCATCTTTTCAGATTAAATTTCAAAATCTGGTTGACAGTACACGTCGGTAAACTTGAGCCTAGGTGCGCCCCCCCCCCCCCCCACCCCCTGCCCCACAGTTTTTCGTAAAGTCCTTCATCCGCCACTCAACCAACTCTGAACCGGTATTGCAATGTAACGACTGTGCAAATGAACTCACAAGAAGCATAAAAATGTCTGTAATGTAGAAAGGTAAGTCTAGTCTAAGGGAGGTAATCAAATTATCTATCAAAGAACTCAGCTATTTTCAAAATTGCTGACAGGGCTTTCGGCTCGCCATACGTGATGCCCCATATCTCTCACCAAATTTAATTTGCTTCGTTCCATGGCTGATTTTAAATAATATAAGGGATCTCAGATTTTGATATCACGAACCTTTTCAATTTTTTATTGAGTTTTGGTCATTAAAGCCTTTAAGGTCATGCTGGTCACCATTGCAGTGTCGTTAAGCTGACAAGTCACAACAACAGAACAAACCTTTTCACCTCAAGCAAAGTTTAAGACGCCAGTATTGCAGTCTCTCTGGCGGATTGCTGGTTTGAGGTTCCAGCCTTAAAACGTCCCCCGCGCCAGTCACTTAACTGTGGCTAAATTCCGACAGTCTATTCAATATTGTCACCGCATTCTTTTCGACCATTTTTAAGGAAATAATATGGGTGAACAAAACTATATGGTATCGGCATCGGTATCGTCCGATAGTAAATCAAAACTATTTGGTTTCAGATAAATAGGCAAATCTCTTATTAGCTCATCACTACCAATTGGTGTTAAAGATTTTATATTAACACCAATTGGTGTTAAAGATTTTATATTATTATTTTTTTTTTTTAATTAAATTTCATAAAAGTTAAATTCCTAGTTATTGTTGCTGATTCCCAGACTTCTTTCTGTTACTAATATCCTTATTATTTCCACACCGTAATACCAGCCATTAATTTCTTCCTGCCAGCTGTCATAAAAGTTGTCAGCCACAAATCTATCCAGGCAACATGCATATTTCAAAAATTAACATGTAGATACAGTACAGTCAGTGGGAAATGGTCATAATCCAAGCATGGACAGTGATGTCTACGCATGCGTTTACCAGGTAATAAAAGTAATAAAAATCATCATCAGCAAAAATTTCAATTAATGAAGCACCAGGCTGTACCTAGTGCTTCATTTATTAAATTTTGACGATTATTCCTATAATTGTTATTTGAAATCTAATATTATTGCATCCATGGAAATATTGCCCACCTATGGAAAGTGACCAGTCCACGGTGGCTGTACTGTAACTGTATGCCAGTGTCACTTGGTGAATAACCTACATGTGTATGTCACAAAATCACAAATCATACACACAAACTCTCTGGATCTGCAACACTGGGACACTATCACACCCCTAATATTGGGTGAATTGTTTTATTTTTTTATATTTAAAATGCATTTTTCTTTGTTTAATGAAAAAAAATTGTTTATTGACAGGAAAGATGGAATTCCGACCCCCCCCCCCCCCCCACCCACTTCCAAATTGGGGATTAACTATGGGCCCCCACCACTCGGGCTTTAATCTAGGCCCTTTTGGGGCCAAAATAAGGCCCCATTCCCAATGGGGTATATGCTATAAAATTCCCAATTTCTGGCACAAAACACCATTATCCCCAAACTTATACTGCATAATCAGGTTACTCAGCCATTGTGCTCTCTTGATAGTTAATTCTATTAAAGTAATACCCATTTTAACCTGTATTCTCTCTGCGAAAAAATTTAGACCCCCCCCCCCCCCCCTTCCAAATTGGGATCAACTATGGGCCCCCATCACTCGGGCTTTAATCTAGTCCCTTTTTGGACCAAAATAAGGGCCCATTCCCAATGGGGTATATACTATAAAATTCCCAATTTCTGGCACAAAACAGCATTATCCCCAAATTTATACCGCATAATCAAGTTACATAGCCATTGTGCTCTTCTGATAATTAATTCTAATAAAGTAATACCCATTTTAACCTGTATTCTCTCTGGGAAAAAAACCTTCCAGGTGGATTTATGTTTAGAAGACCAATTGAATAATTTCACGAAGACCAAGAAAAAGGGCCCTTTCCCAATCTACTTTGATCAAAACCTGCCACCACTTCTCCACCCTTTGGGTCCCCTGTAGCCAGGTGGACCCCATTTGAACAAACAATAATCTTATCCATCCACATACATGTTACCAAATTTGACTGCACTTGACTCTGCAACTCGTAGACAGAATTCATTTAAACAAATGGATGCTGAATACCAAAGATAAAATAATTCCATACATCGGATCATGAGGAGATTTTTTGAAACATTTAGGGCAATTTATCCATAACCACGCCCAACGGGACATGGCAAAATGATTAGAACAAAATTAAAATGCAGTGTTTTAACAACAAATCCCAGAAATTTCACTGAAATCAATTCCATTGTGTTGGAGAAGTTGTGAATATCATGTTCACAGATGATGGACAGACAACAGAAGCGTGATGATATAGCACACCTGGACTTTCAAGCTGAGTCAGCCAGCTCTCCCGTCACAAAATTAACATGGCTAGCTGGCCACCAATGTGAGGGTTTACAAATGGGGTGCAATCTAATCAAAATTCCCTGTCTGCTTTCTTTTCCAAGACACCATAAAATCTCAAACATTAACAAAGAAAAAGAACACTTAAACACAGATGCTATTTTTGTTTCTTTTTCTTGATCCAGTCTTGATATCAAGGAGTTTATTAATGAAATCCCAACCCACTGGTTAAGTATGTCTTGACCAGATCGAGATCTGATCAAGAAAGAGACATTTTTTGCAATTACATACATGTACTTTTAGACAGGATTTTTTCAAGGATTCTTTGGAAAAGGGTCCAGGGCCCATGCAATTGGGAAAATTTGCATCAGAATGGCTCCAATTGTTATGGAGAAGAAGAAATACTCAAAGAATTACCATCAGCTTGAAATGAGAATGTACACTGTGAAATAAATTTTGTTTAAGTGGGGACAGAGATTTGGAAATTTAAATCCGAATTGGGAGAAATCATGCCAAAATGCCATTGGGAAAGGACCCCATATCAGACCCCTGTAGACACCCACATGAATCTCTATTTTTGTCAAACAAAAAGAAATATGAATAATGTGATAAGAGATATATTGATGTACATATAGTGTTATGGTGTTTTATCAATGCAGCTCAAGAGCCATTCCACTAATGTTCAGTCTTGGTATTAACAGGCCTGGAAGTAAAGGGCTTATCTTATATCATAACCAGTACACAGGTTACGCTATTAGCAAGAGGGTAACCCTAAGGAAAAAGGGTGTTGTGATGGTTATATGCCTTCTCTGTTTTACTATGTCAGCCATGATGTTTTATGTCTTAATGGAATTTCCAACAAAATAAATTGCAACAACAAACATGCGATCTCGCAAAAGAGAGATGGCACATTAGTTGTTGCTATTTATTTAGGTGGAAATTATTTTAAGATGGGAACAGCAGGTCAGTCTATTCAAAATGTGGATGCAATGCTCGACCTTTGAGTCAAGATAGTTCCAAGATAATTGTAATGTGTTTCTGACAAAGCATGCAAGATTAGCAATTTAATAAAATTATGTAGTATTACTTTGTCGTAAACTGCAGTTCATTCTCGTATTTTATAATTGACATAACCCCCATGTAACCTAAATGGTCATTTGTAGGTTATTTCCATAGGTTATTTCCAGGCCTGTATTCACCAGCTTATAATTATATACCTTTCTATCAGCAGCTTTATTATCTGCATCTAAGCTGCGGCAGCAGCTTAAAACATCTGACAAACTATCCATCACTCATACCAATCCTGAAATATGAAGTACAAATTATAAAACCAGAGGCTCAAGTGAGCCTAAAATGCTCACCTGGCTCAAGTTGTCAAAAGAGATAAGTGTATCAAGAAGTGATCAGCAGCAAGGGCAATTTTTTGATTTGATATGACACAACCAAAGACAACTTTTTGGGCCATTCAGTTCTGCTGGTCCCAGAAAAGCTTCCTAGCAAGCTCTGTTCTGTTAGGTAATGAAAAACAACAAACCCAACAAAATTTTTGTTTTGTTTGCTTTCAACTACTGTAGTTCACTTACCCACCCCCCCCCCCCCCCCCCCCCCATACTACATGACAAATTTGGTTCACATCTGCCTATTGGATCTGAAAATAGAAATTTTAAGTGCAGCCCAAATTTGGACTCACTGAGTTTCTTTGAAAAAAAGTGAATCTGCATCACTAAACACTAAAGTAAGCTCCAAACAAGAAATCTAAGCATTATTGCAAGTGGCTTATAAAAAGAGGATTTTAAAAGCATTTAGGCTTATGGAGCATTGACCCCACCCTAAGGGATATAGTAATTTGGGGGGAATTAGAAGA
Source organism: Pictodentalium vernedei (assembly GCA_031216915.1). Taxonomy (NCBI): domain Eukaryota; kingdom Metazoa; phylum Mollusca; class Scaphopoda; order Dentaliida; family Dentaliidae; genus Pictodentalium; species Pictodentalium vernedei. Next base: position 341,722,467 of record CM062296.1, on the reverse strand, counting down.
GTAAATTCCACCAGCCTGAAGATGGCAGCAGCTTCATTTGAACAAAGGAAAAAAGGTTTACTCCAAAGATGGTCTGCGTCATAAATGAATGAATCTTGCCCAGTGGTTTTAAAGAATAAGAAAGATTTCAAACTAGAAAAACAGAATTTTACTGCCACCAGTAAATTCAAGTCTGTGAAAATGGTTAAAAGCATCAAAAATAAACAAAACAGAAAGATAATTTACGGAGGCTTATTTTTGGGAGTCATGAGAGGGTTAAAAAAGATATTCATACAGGAATCAGATAAATTTTTTCCCAAGGAACCAGAAAAAATGTATATGTGCACAACATTGAAAGGGTTCAACATGAAATAAAATCTTTGGAAAATACACTGAAGGCATGAGAGGGTTAAATTAAAGATATTAATACAGGAATCAGATCAATTTTTTCCCAAGGAACCAGAAAAAATGTATATGTGTACAGCATTGAAAGGGTTCAACGTGAAATAAAATCTTCGGAAAACACACTGAAGTCATGAGAGGGTTAAATTAAAGATATTCATACAGGAATCAGATCAATTTTTTCCAAGGAACCAGAAAAAAGCATATATGTGCACAGCATTGAAAGGGTTTGATTAGGGAATCAGAAAATGGACATTCTTGAATGGAACAATTTCATTTTCTGATGAAAATAACAAGATTAACAAGTGTGTTTGACAGTTAACTGTTTTGGTAAGAGCAATTAGCTTTTCTAGCTGGAATAAGTGTAACAGATATTCCTCCAGGATAAATTACTGAAAAAATGCTGACTCATCATTTTTTCAATACCCTCTACCAGGCACCCTGATAGAACCAGTGGCAATTTTTTTTAACCCATCCATTCTACTGGTCCTAAGGATGTGTCATACCAAATAACAGTTCTCTGTTCCATGTGGTTTGGGAAATATGGGCTTCTGATTTTTTAGGGGGCAGCAATCAATTACTTAGGGCCCACTTATACTACATGCCAAATGTGGTTGAAATTTGCCCACCGGTTCTTGAAATAGAAATTTTGGGCAAAGCCCAAAATAGATATGCCCCCACAGAGAGCCCAAATATTGACCTACTAATTTCCCTTGAACAAACTTTAATCTTCAACTCCAAAGGATGTTCCATAACAAATATCAAGGCATTCCCTCTGGTGGTCCATGAGAAGATTTTTTAAAGATTTTAAAGCTTTTGGGGCATTAACCAGAACCTAAATACGGCAGCTTCTTCATTTGAACAAAATAGAAAGGGTATACTCCATAGATGATCTGTGCAATATGTTTGAATCTGGCCGAGTGGTTGTGAAGAAGTCAAGTTTGCAAAAGTTAATGGACAACGGATGTCAAGTGATGGCAACAGCTCCCACTGACTTGCAGTCTGGTGAGCTAACAATAGGTCCCAAGGGGCCCTTAATCGCTCACCTGATAAAATTGTTTACAGAAGGATTTAAGGTCACATTCAGCAGCTACATGATAATATACTTCTATTTTAGCTAGGATATTTGTTGTATAATAAAATCACTCAAATACGTTCTAAACATATTTTGGAGCAAAGAGAAAAAAATCTTCAGTGCATCCCCCCAACCCCCTCCCCCATTTGAGCAAACATTAATCTTATACACTTACATTCACATCTAGACTAAAATTTACCACAATCAGCACTGTCAAGATCTGATTGTGGATTTGAAGATGAAGATTTTTTAAAGAACAGTCCTTGTACTGCTCTAAGTTAAAATTTTGGATCACACAGGGAGCCCAAATAAGACCAAGGCACTTGATTTGAACCAACTTGAATCTGAATCTCCTAATTTTGCTGGATGTCAAATATCAAAAGATAATGACTGGTGGATCTGAAGGAGCTTTTTAAAGGAATTTCTCCATATTGCATTAAGGTAAAATTTAGGGAGCCCAAATATAATCCCAGGGACTTCATTTGAACAAACTGGAATTCGACCCCATGAAGAATACTGCAAAACAATATCAAAAGATTCTGACTGATGGATCTGAAGAAGGGGATTTTCAAAGAATATTCCTCATATTGCACTAAGTTAAAGTTTGGCTCCCACGGAGAGCCGAAATATGGTCATAGGGACTTGATCTATACAAACTTTAATCTAAACCTTCTAAGGATACTGCATATCAAATATCAAAAGATTCTGACCAGTAGATCTGAAGAAGATTTTTTTAAAATATTCATCATATTGCTCTAAGTTGAAGTTCAAATTCCCATAAGGAGACCAAATATGACCACAGGGACTTGATCTGAACAAACTTAAATCTCAACTCACTTAGGATGCTACATACCATATATCAAAAGATTCTGACTGATCGATCTGAAGAAGATTTTAACAAATATTCCTCATGTTACACTAAGTTGAAATTTGTGTTCCCATAGTGAGCACAAATATGACTCCAGGGACTTAATTTGAAATTGACTCTGACCTACCCTAAGGAGGCTGTATACCAATCATCAAAAGATTCTGACTGGTGGATCTGAAGAAATTTTTTTAAAAATGTCCCAATGCTAAGTTAAAATTCAGATATGAATATGAACCCAGGGACTTGGTTTGAACAAACTTAAATCTCAACTCACTTAGGATGCTACATACCAAATATCAAAAGATTCCGACTGATGGATTTAAAGACGATTTTAAAACAAGTAAAAAGTTGGCACAGCCAACACATGCTCCCAGAAATGCAAATTGATGGAAACAACATACTGATTTTTCAGATGCAGAACAGTGCCAAGGGTGGCTATGCCCCCCCTCCCCCCCCCACCCCAGAGCCAGGCATGAGTTTCTAGTCATTTGTCTTTGTTGATATTGAATTAATAAATATCTTATCTTATCTCCATTAAAGCAAAGCTCCACTACAGCAGGCCATCAAATGTGTCCATGGGACAATAATGCCCCCGCTTTATGAAAACTACACCTCAGATAAAACTTACTGCACCACTCTCAAAATCAAACCTGTCTGGTATATTGTCTACAGTAAGCTGTATTCCAAGTTTGATTGAAATCGGACATCTATAACTCAAGTTACCATCCAGAAATAAATATTAATGTTTTCTAAGTTGGAAAAGGTCCATAACTCTGCCAAAAAATATTTGACCAAGCCCACTGTCAATCCCAACCTGTATTATCGGGTTATAAACCTATGTATAAAATTTTGTTTCCTTTCGTTCACTCAAACTAAAGTTATCGTCCAGAAACCAATATCTACATGTCTTCAAAATCGGAAAAGAACAATAACGCTGCCAAAATATTTTGGACTAAGCCCACTATCAATTTCAACTTCTATTATGTGATTATAAACCTATGTATAAAATTTTGTACAGTCAAACTAAAGTTATCGTCCGGAAACCAATATCAATATGTCTAAGTTGGAAAGGGCCATAACTCTGCCAAAATATATTGGACCAAGCCCACTATCAATCTAAACCTGTATTATCAGTTTATAAACCTATGTATATAATTTTGTTTCATATCATTCAGTCAAACTAAAGTTTTCTTCCGGAAAGCAGTTGTTTTGGACGAACGGACAGACAGACAGAGTTGCGACTATATGCTCCCCCAAAATTTTACACTCATGTTACACTAAGTTAAAATTTTGGCTCCCAGAGTGAGCCCAAATATGACTTCAGTGATTTAATTTGAACAAGAAAGTCTTAACAACATCCACTGCCTACTTTTATGTTATGATAGGAACAAGCAGTTGAGATGGAAATTTTGCTATTACCAAGGGCAAAAACCACGCAAAATTTGTTGCATCGAAAATTCCCGACCAAATGCACATCTACACTTGAAACTGATACACCAGACCAAGTTTCATAAAAATTAAAAAAAAATGTAGGAGTTAAGTGGACAAGCCTTTGTGATGGAAATTTTGTTATTTCCAAGGGCTGTAACCATGCAAAATTTTTCGCATCAAAAGTTAAAAAATTTATAGTAATTTATATATTTTTTATACTTACCAATGACCCAGACTAAGCTGGTGCTAACTCCTTAAATTATAGGGCCAAACACAAATTTTGCCCCCCAATCCCCAAAATTTGCATCAAAAACCGAAATTGAATGTCCTATATGGTCCTCCATACTTTCTATCCACTGCGCATGCACAGTGTCAAGGAGCTCTCGAAATTGGCGCAAATGTCATTCTTACAACCAGTGCCTGGTAAGCGTTATATAATCAGTGGGGAGGTATGACTTCCCAACTCAAGGAAGGGCCATCCCCGTCTGGGTCATTGGTAAGTAGAAAAAATATATAAATTACTATAAATTATTTAACATTTTTACACTGTACCAATGACCCAGACTTAGCTGAATAGAAAAAAAGGCTGCAGGGCCTAGGACATAAAAGAATCTCCAATAGACTCAATTACATGAAAACAGAATTATCCCCTCAAGGAGAAGAGGAGCACAGGTTTTACATGTATCTTTCTTGTTTGTATCAAAAAAGAAAGACAATACAATTCCGTAATTGAGCACAATAATCATCCATGATCTCTATTAACATCCAGTATAATCCCTTTTACTAATCTTATTAAAGGAAAGCCAATAATTAAAGATAGTCCAGATAATGAGACTCTTTATACTCATTAAAAAGTGTACGAGGATTGTATATTAGCGCTCGTATGATCCATGACATATACAAATGTTTCACACCGAGCTACAGTTTTAAAAATATTATATGAATTAGCTTTACACTTTAAAACCATCCCGGCACCAACTCGGAATTACTGACTCCAGAGGAGGTATTCCCTTGCTTTTCACTATAAAGCAGGTGATATAAGGTAACACCATCCCCCCCCCCCCCCCCACCTTTCTCTAGCCCTGGGTCAAATACCCCAGAGCAAAGAGGGCAGCAGGTCAGATAAGCTGCCGGAACAGATACTTCATGCGCCAAAATCCTAAGCACAGACTGCTGAGTTGAAGATAATTTTTCATAAGCAGTACGGATAGTTAATTGAATCCACCTTGCAATAGAATGGACCGTAATGTCCCTACTATTAGGCAGCAGAGACAGAAAGAGACGTTTACGTCCCTTTCTGATAAACTCAGATCTACGTTTGTAAAAAATGTATAGCTCTAACAGGACAGATTAAAGGCCTATGCCCATCTGAAGACGGAAGAGCCTTAATAATAATAGGTTCCGGATACTTATAGGAGCCTGATTCTAGTCAAAAATCCAACCTTAGTTGTCAAGGTAATAGCATTACCTACACTACGAAAGTGAGAATCATCAACAGATAGTGCCTGAAGCTCACTAACTCTTCTAGACGAAGAGAAGGCTAAGAGAAAGCTGTCTTATAACATAAGAATTTGATGTCCATTGTATCAAGAGGCTCAAATAGCGCTTCATTAAGCTTAAGAAGAACCCCAGCTGAATTCCACTTAGGAATTAATCTAAGAGTTCTAAGTCTATTTATCGAAAAGTTTTCCGTAACTTAGATAAAGAGACATTAGATCCAATCTGCAAATGATGTGCATAGGTATCAACAGAATGATCCCTACCTCACCGTGAGAAAACCTTCCACTTAGCAGCATAATTTAGCGAAGAGGAGGTCCTCCTACAGTTAGAAATTGTGTCCACTGCTCGTCCTGTAAATTGCTTGCCGTGCAAGAAGGACCGCACAACAAAAATACGTGAAGGCTGAGACTTTGCGGGTTGTGATGCAGTGTGCGTGATTTCCCCTGCGAAAGAAGATCCTCTCGTGGAGGAAGCTTCCACAGCATGTCCCACAGCAGACACCTGAAAAGATTTATCCATGGTCTCTGGGGTGACAGAGATGCTACCAACAGAATTTGCAGTGAGATTGCTTATCTTGAGCAATATCTGCAGAATCAATGGCGCTGGAGGATACGCGTATCCTATCATTCCGTCCCAAGAGATCGAGAGAGCGTCTACTACAAATGCTCGAGGATCTGGACACGGCGACACATACAACTGCAACTGATAGTTGAGATGCATCGCAAAAAAGTCGCAAAAAAGTCTACCCTTGGACGATCCCATTAGTAGCAAATCTGATTGAAAAATCGTTGTTGAGAGTCCATTCTGAATTTCTGACGACAACACATGACCTATCCGAGAAAGGGGGTCCGCTAGAACGTTCAGACGACCCGGAATATGACAGACCAATAGAAGAACTTGATGCTCTAGGACAAACAGAAGGATCCTTTCTGTTAAATTGAATAACGGAATGGAATGAGTGCCTCCCAGATTCCAAATATACGCTACTTCTGTCGAATTGTCGGACAGAATTTGAACATGCGAATTCTGAAGAATGTTCATTCATTGACGTAGCACAAACCATATTGACATCATTTCTTGATGTTTATGTACTTGTTAGGAACTGCAGATCCTAAAGACCCTGGCGCCCTGAATCTGTCGGGCTCAGAGTTGCGCCGCAACCTGTTTGACTCGCATCCGGCTTTATCGTTAAACTCGGATCCGGCAGTTGCAGTGGTACTCCTTGAGTTAACCACTGAAAATCTACCCAAGTCTGAAACCCTTGTTCACTTGATTCGACAAGACAATGTTCGATTCGAGCGAATGAGTCTTCACACTCCAATTCTGAGATAAAATATCTGTGGAGTGGACGAGTGCGTATCCGCTTCATCGGAATAATAAGCATTAACTTGCTGCCGTAACCCTGAAGAATGCCGTCCAAGTTCTTCTTGGTAAGGTGACCTGCGTGAGATAATGCGTCTAAATTCTATTAGATAATATTGTCGTCTCCAGTATACTGGAGTAATAGACATGGACGCCGGCAATGACAATTCCAGGTCTTCAGCCTAGTCGTCCAAACGCAGAGGAACTCTCGGCACGCCTAGTCCTGCCATTTCAAAACTATGTCCCGCATTGATGAAAGGCCGCTGAATAGCACTAGGCGATAAGAAACCTAATTTGCCAGACTTTGAGGCTAGCTTGAATATAGTGTCATTCAAAAGTTCAAATGTCCATGACATTTCTGGACTGGGTCGGAAACTGAGGGACGGTGTCCCTAATCCGGCCGAAAAAGTATGTGTCCAGTTACGCTTTCAGTTTCTTATCAGGTAACGCAGCAGTTTTGTCCAGAGAAACAACTTCTAAAAGGTGATGCCAGAAGTTGTTCGGAAAGGGAAAATTTCAGCTGTGCTGATTCCCTTTTACCATCTGCCTGGACCACATAATAATTTTGGTCGTCCCTTACTGACTCTGCTTGCTCAGATAGTTCTTTACTGAAAAAGTTTCTGATAGCTGCTGGGATGCTGCGATGAATTGAGCTATCTGTGATGGCAAGTCTGTCACAGTGGCCTGTGGAGCCGCGGTCTTATGTAATTAGCCACTGGAAGCTCCAGGGACGTTAATTCCTGCATTTATATAATATGCGAACGTCCCAAATGGAAAGGCCTCGTGTCCTTGGCTAGCGGACGGCGTGACCTGGTCGACGTGACTTGGTCCTGCGAGGATTGCGGAAGGAGAAAACACATCCTCCACGACCCGCACCTCGGCCCAGTCGATCTAGGGGCATCTGATCCGATATCTCAGGCCAGCATTACGACCCCAATGTGTCTATGTGAGTCGCTACTCTGACGGTCTCCAGAGTAAGACGTAGAGGCTTTGATCCTCTATAGGAACTTCCTTTGGACGTATTCGCCCCCGAAGAACCTGCCTTACTCCTCTCTGCCGAGTCTGACTTTTTCAAAGCAGAATAATGCAGAGAATCCGGAGCTTTCTTAATAATCTAATATAGATTGTAGAAAGCTTAACGACGAAGAGAAGCTCTCCTGAGACCGGAGCGACTGGAAGAGAGTTTTTTCACCTTACTATCCACTCTTGTGGATGCAGCCAGGGCATCATCACGTCTGACTAACTCCATATTGCCACTGAAAGGGCGGAGTTATACATAGAATATGCTATAGCCCTCGAAAGAACTCTTAAGGAAGACTGAAGATCCTGGAATTCTTTCGCTTCGAGACATAGTGATAACGCTCTGGTAAGGTGATCTGCGTGAGAAAATGCGTCTAAATTGTATTCTCCAGTATACTGGAGTAAATAGAGATGGACGCCGGCAATAACCATTCCAGGTCTTCTGCCTAGTCTTCCAAACACAGAGGAACTCTCGGCACGCCTTGTCCTGCCATTTCAAATTTATGTCTAGCATTGATGAAAGGCAGCTGTATAGTGCACAGGCGATAAGAAACCGGATTTGCCAGTCTTAGAGGCTAGCTTGAATATAGCGTCATTCAAAAGTTCAAATGTCAATGACATTTCTGGACTGGGTCGGAAACTCAGGGACGGTGTCCCTAATCAGGCCGAAAAAGTCTGTGTCCAGTGACGCTTACAGTTTCTTATCAGGTAACGCAGCATTTTTGTCCAGAGAAACAACTTCTAAAGGTGATGCCGGATGAAATCTACGGCACCTTAAGTTGTTCGGAAAGGGAAAATTTCAGCCGTGCTGATTCCCTTTTACCATCCGCCTGGACCACATAATAATCTTGGTCGTCCCTACTGACTCTGCAGGGAAGCGAACGGACCCAGCTTGCTCAGATAGTTCTTTATTGAAAAAGTTTCTGATAGCTGCTGGGATGCTGCGATGAATTGAGCTATCTGCGATAGCTAGTCCGTCACGGAGGCCTGTGGAGCCGCGGTCTTACGTAATTAGCCGCTGGAAGCTCCAGGGACATGCATTCCTTATATAATATGCGAACGTCCCAACTGGAATGGCCTTGTGTCCTTGGGTAGCAGATGGCGTGACCTGGTCGAAGGAGCTCCAGGGACGTTCATTCCTGCATTTATATAATATGCGAATGTCCCCTGGAAATCTGTGGTCACGTAGCCAAGGTGCGGTCGTGTGTGCTGACGTGAGGATGAGGAAGCAAATAGAACAGCCGCGTCAGACTGTCTATGCGACGGAGCGTCCCGAGCAGGAGGAGTGGACGTATGCTCCGACTAATGAACAAACATACAACATCGTGGCCCAGATGTTGCTGTAAGAGAGAGGGGGCCTCTCTTGTTCGCGATCTGGATAGACCTGGACAAGCTAGCTACCGGACAGACAGGCTTCCTCCGTACTATCCTCGGATCCGTCGTCGCTGGGTGTGCACGTTCAATGTTTATAGTGCTTGCATCACCCAAACTGCTTCCCTGGACCGCAACGGACGAACCCGGCCGCCGAGCCATTCGATGAATGGTCACGACACTGGGCGAGCTAGCGGACGATCAACGCCGTCGATCCTACTAGGGACCTCTTAGGCAATTGTCGTATTTCCATGAGCACTTAGCCGCTAGCCCTAATATACTGCAACGACGGAGACACACTTGTTGAAGACATCACGGAAACATCACCCTGTTCTTGTTCTTCTGAAAAAGAGACTGATAAACTAGAGTGACCTTGCGGATAGGATACCGGCATGGACCCCACACCGCTAACAATATACCGTGACACACGTCTCCAACGTTGTCATTCCAATTAGCACACCCTGAGCAAGAATTAGTGCGAGTACATTGACTACAAGAAACACAATGAACATGAGAATCAGAGGAAGATTTCCTCGCATTACAATTTGAACAATATTTTTTCAACATGAAAAAATATAAACAGTCATAGTACTCGCACTAACCCTTGAAACAAAGATACATAATATAATATATTCCATTATAACATTTCGAAAAAATAATTTAAAAAAAAAAAAATTTTTGAAAAATTTTCAGAAGAGCCCAAGTTCCCAATGGGAACAATCAGCCCAAATGGATCCCAAAAAAGCCAAAGTGTGGACAAAATATTTTAAAACATTTTTAAAAATTAATGCAACACTTCTGGACAATCTTAATGTATCTGGCTATGAGCAGAACTAATAGAAGACAAGTAATCACTATCAGAAGTAACCGTTGTCAACATAAACAAAAGTGTACAAAAACCAGAAACATGACTCCAGGCACTGTAATCATGGCCCAAAATCAGTCACCAATTTAAACACTATCCAATGTAAAACAGAGACTTCCAGAGAAGAAACTGCAGTACATCGGATGGTAGATGCAGATAACAATGCCTAATCACCCAAGGGTGAGGACGTAAACATGGGGAAAAAACAGAATAATCATTCTGTTACCAAGCCAAAACTCCCAAGTAGTGCTGGTCGGTGGACCGAAAAGCCGATTCGGTCCCGGTTGTTTTAAACAACCGAAAATTACAACCGAGCATGCTCGAAATAACCGAATTTCCGGTTGCTCTCGCGGGAATTTACGACTTCCGTAACTAGCATAAACAACATGTTCACGCGATCGGCGAATGATTCAAAATGACAGAGAAAATCGAAAAGTCACAATCAAACCCTAGCCCAGTATGGGATTATTTCAAGAAACCCGAGAAAAATGATAAGTTTGCAATATGTAAACTATGTCCTGGACAGAAGAAGATTGCAGCCCAGTATGGGAATACGAGTAATTTGATTAGACACGTTGATTCGGTCCACAAAAGCGAGAGCCGGCATTTGAAAAAAAGCACTTGATGAGAGAGCTTCACTCAAACGAAGATCAAAGGAAACAGACGATCCGAGAGGCGCTGATGTAAAACAAGCAAAACTGACACCTTTTTTGCAAGACAAAAAATGGCACCCAAGTGACAAGAGACAAAAAGAATGTAATGATAAATTGACCGAAATGATATGTGTGGACATGCAGCCTATCAATATTGTCATTGACCAGGGCTTTCGTAAATTTGTTCATTGTTTATAGCCAGCCTACAACATTCCAGATCGCAAAGTCATACGAGAGTGTATGATACCAGGTGCCTACGAGAAACAGAAGTCAATGATTCAATCAAAATTGAAGGACTGTGAGTCACTCGGTGTTTCATTGGATCATTGGACTTCTTTGGCGCAAGACGCCTACATGGCAGTTACTGGCCACTTTCTATCAGAAGATTTCACAATGAATGATTATTGTTTGAACGTAACTCCCATGCCTGAATCACACACAGCAGTGAACATATCTGAAGCTCTCCTCGCCTGCCTTAGAGAAAGGATTCCGAACTATGAAGACAAGAGCTTGAATATTTACGTAATCACCGATAATGCTCCCAATGCACAAGCTGCTTTGAGACTCTTACCTGCCAATTTTATTCCACTCAATTGTTTCGCTCACACCTTACAGCTAGCAGTGAATGATGCCATTTCTAAATTCCCCGGGCTCGGTAGGGTGATTGCAAAGGCAAAAACTATCACTAAACATTTCCATGCAAGTGCAAAGGCTACACACATTTTAACTGAGAAACAAAAATCTTTGGGTGTACCAGTCCATCGTTTAAAAAATGAGTGCCCAACAAGGTGGAATTCCCTGTTTTATTTACTAGAAAGATTAGTGGAGCAGCGAGAACCAGTTACTGCTGTTCTCGCATCAATTGACAAAATAAATGACCTACAAAAATCAGAATGGAAAGTAGCTAGCAGTTACGTGAGCGCCTTAAAGCCATTTGAAGACGCAACCAAGATGATGTCCGCTTGTAGGTATGCCACGAGTTCGATGGTAATCCCGGTTTTAAATGTGCTAAATCAGCAGATGGACGACCTAGAGATGAATGACTTTGGGAAGCAAATACAGGCCAACATCCATGCGAGATGGCCAGACTTCGAAAGTCGCTTGGAATTTTCCATTCCTACTTATCTTGACCCAAGATTCAAACAGTATGGCTTTGAGAATGAGAACGCTCGGGACAAGGCGGCCAGTGAAATATTAAAGATAATGGTAGACATTTATGAGGAAGCTCAGAACAAAAGCGCCCTTAAAACTGAGTCAACAGACACTGATCAGCCATCTACCTCCAGCTCCAAAACAAATGACAGCCCGCAAAAATCTAAAAATGTTTGGGGAATTTTCAAAAGTATGGTTGATAAAAAGAAGCAAGCAGCTTCACATCGCGCTGACAATACAGTTAAAGATAACATGGAGCGCGAATTTCAACTGTATTGCAATGAGGAGCTGTTAGAACCTGAACAATCACCTTTCAACTGGTGGAAAAGCAGTCGTACACGTTACCCGAATCTCGCAAAACTTGCACAAGTCTATCTAGCAATCCCAGCTACTTCGGTACCGAGCGAGCGTCTCTTCAGTAAGGCTGGTCTCATTATCTCTAACAGAAGATCTTGTCTTGACCCATTCTTGGCAGAAAAACTCACCTTTCTTGGACATAACTTGAGACAAAAGCCACAACATTAAACTATTAATATGTTTACCAGGCTATTTCGTGATAATTGGCTAACACTCCTTACGAGTCCTTAGTGACTAGTATGCCGAAATTGGAGTTTTATAGTATCATTCTCTTCAGTTCATTTGTCCTTTTGTTAAATCATGGCAGTCTATTGGCAGATGGCCACTGCCCTTGTGACTTCGAAATATAATTTTGACTATAACGTTCATGGTTAAGTGACATTCTAGTCAGCACACTGAAGCACAGTTATTTATTTAGTTATAATATTGATGACACTTATGTCTTTCACTTATCATATAAATCATTTAAATCTGCCAGGGTCAGGGTGAATTAGTTCAAACGTGTACTTTTTTTTTGGGGGGGGGGGGGGGGGGCGTGGCGTGCTTAAGTCCAACTCGCCCCATATCCCCATATTAAGTTAATGGCAAAAATCTCTCAGTGACAGATTTTTGCCATTGACTTAATATGGGGCGAGTTGGACTGTGTACTTTTTTTTGGGGGGGGGGGGGGGGGGTGGGGGGGGGTGGGGGGTGGGGGGGTGGGGGGGGGGGCGTGGTATGCTTAAGTCCAACTCGCCCCATATTAAGTCAATGGAAAAAATCTGTCAGTGACGGATTTTTGCCATTGACTTAATATGGGGCGAGTTGGACTGTGTACTTTTGGGGGGGGGGGGGGGGGGGCGTGGTGTGCTTAAGTCCAACTCGCCCCATATTGAGTCAATGGCAAAAATCTGTCAGTGACAGATTTTTGCCATTGACTTAATATGGGGCAAGTTGGACTGTCACCGGATTGTTTTTACAGACACTCGAATATTGGAGTTGTGAATTTCTCAAACGGCATGCCATGCCATTTGAGAAATTCAAAACCCCAATATCCGAGTGCCTCATTTTTTCTGGGGTTGTTTATAGATTTTCGCGAAATTATGCCAGAGCTTGCATTTGGTAATAATAGAGGACATTGGACAAGCCCAGAACGCTAAAATCCCTATGCTATGGCTGCGTTATGATTCTCCGAGTGAGCTCATTAATGTGTAACGCAATGCGTTACACACTAATGAGCTCACTCGGAGGATTTTAAACAATGCGGTTGTTTGATAAAACAGAGTCGGACATTAGTTAGTCTTTTAGTAATGCGATTTATTTATAAAGGGTTAACATTTTGTAAACTGGCAGGTCTAGTGTGCGTTCTTTGAACAACAATCAGACTAATTAAACCTGGACTCGCTGTTCATCAACCGCTTCTTATCTCAAAAGTCGTTTCGTTTTGTATTTCTGCTGTTCCGTTAATTTATCACACCACAACAAAAATGGCCGCCCCCATAGAATTCAAAATTGTTCTGGCTTCTCGATAATAAATTGACCGGGTTTGACTTTAAAAGGAGAAATTTAAAATTTTTTGTCCAGCGATACACCAGGCGTACTTGGCAGGCGATATACTGAGTTTGCAAGTTCCCAATAGCTGTTTCAATCTGGTGACAGATTTTTGCCCCTGTTCTAATGTCATGTGGAGCCGTGGAGCGTCTTGGAGTACTTGGACTTTAATCCACCCACCAGAAACAATCTACCAATTCAAATACATGTTTAAACTAAGGGTCAGTGATGTTGTTTTATCAGTAATTTGTTTAGTTTTGCTTTGTTATTTTCCCAATCTACACTCTCAGGTTGTTATTTTCTTGAATGTTTTCCATTTTAAATAAAAACCGAAACCGAGATTCGACTCTTTGAAAAATAACTGAACCGAAACCGAGACCGAGGACCAATTGTCACAACCGGACAGCACTACTCCCAAGAAATGTTAGGAAAAAAAAAATTCCAAAATTATGCCAAAAGCATGGGAGAATAGCAAGGGGGGTATTAAGGAAAGGGAAAGTGGAAACACTGAACAAACAATGGTAAGTTCATAGCCAGAATGACAACATAAGGCTCATGCCCCGCAATTTGGGAAGATGAAATAATTTCGTAAAAAAATTATAAGTTACAGCCCTGAACACATCCTGCCACTGTTTCTTCCTCTCATCCTTTATTTCATCCTTAGATCCACCATTTCTTTCAAAATTATGTGTCTGGCATCATTTAAACTGAGATTTACAAGCACAAATATCAGTGACATGTTACTGATTTTAGGGCCAAACAAAGAATGACATTTGTGCCAATTTCGAGAGCTCCTTGACACTGCGCATGCGCAGTGGATAGAAAGTATGGAGGACCATATAGGACATTGAATTTCGGTTTTTGATGCAAATTTTGGGGATTGGGGGGCAAAATTTGTGTTTGGCCCTATAATTTAAGGAGTTATCATCAGCTAAGTCTTGGTCATTGGTACAGTATAAAAATATTCCTGACCATACGCAAATATACACTTGATACTGATACATCAGACTAAGTTTCATAAAAATCCAATAAAAATTGTAGGAGGAGTTAAGCAGGCAAGACTTTGTGATGGAAATTTTGCTATTTCCGAGGGCCGTAACCACACAAAATTTGTCGTATTGAAAAATTCCTGACCACATGCAAGGCTACACTTCATACTGATACTTTGAAAGGACAAATTTGGGTGAATTTGAAATATTTCTGACAGCCCTATAACATCAAAAGTATTCTGAGTTTCTTGGATTTCATACAGCAATTCCTTCAATTGATCCCAGTGGGCTTTAAAGCTTTGACAGTGGAAACTTGAAAACGTATCTTTGGTATCATTTTCGTATTTGGGGGGGAAGTTCCTTCAGTAAATAATGCTTACATTCTTGTTACTGGATATCTCTAAAAGGGGAGTCATCTCCAGACTGATCCTGACCAACCATATCGTTATAAGCATTAAGGAAATTATATTCATCTTTAGACTGGACGCCGTCAAGAGTAATGTTACCTACCATTTTGATTCCCGTCATAGTCACCAAGTCCCCCAGCTGCACAATTGATCATCATGCCCGAGAAGATCTGATCAACAAGATAGGTACTGTGTTCAGTAACGAATAAGAAATCAATGGTCTGTAATGTAATTTGTGGCAGTCGATGCAAGGAGAGAAAGAAAAAGAGGAAAACAAACATAAACATATATACAATTTTCATGTCATAAGGAGATTTTGGAATTCTATGGAGTTGGAATGTCGGAGAGAGGCTCTGATTTTTGTTTAACATTTGCCTAATTGTCCCCCATATAATTAACATTTAGCATGCACTGTAGGTTGGATAAAGGGCAATCAAAGATACGAGCAAACCTGGAGATCACTATACACAAGCTAAGCCCCAAAACACGCCTCACAACTCACACCCGAGCAAACTCCAGTGAGGGATGACAAGCTAGTGCACAAAATGAATATTCAAGCACTTAAATAAATTTGAATTGTAAGTGGATGAATGAAGATGTGAGTTAATGAACAAGCAATTGAATAAATGATGAATGAAAGATGCGAGTTAATGAACGAGCGATTGAATAAATGAGCGAATGAGTCAGTGGATAAACGATGAGAGACATTAATTTTAGACTTCAGTCGTTGATTATATTGATCATGCCCAATCAACACCACTCCATCTCCCACCCCTGCGCACATAGCACAGTATAAGCTGGACAAGGGGCAATCGAATATAACAGCAAAATAACACTATATACAAGCTTTGCCCAAGAGCCCGCTTTACAACCCAAGCTAGTTCTCAGATTGGATATACAGACACATGAATGAAAGAATGAGTAAGTAGACGAATGAAAGATGAGTGACAAATGAATGATCAAGAGAATAACTGAGCAAATGAGTGAATGAATGCCAAGTCTCATGAAGACTTCAGTCAGTGAATATACTGACCATGTCATCCCCCACCCCACAACCCAGCACCAAAAGTCAATCTGCGCCTTGCTTGTACCCGGGAATCAGCATTCATTTCCACCTCTTGATTCCATTTCAATGACAATGTTTTACTTATTAAACAAACTTAGCAAGTGTCGGTTTACACGAATGAATGATGAGTGACAAATGACTGAGCAAACAAATGAATGAGTGAAGCCATTAATAAGCAATGTAAGCTGGACAAGGGGTAACCAAGTTAAGGGGGTTGCACCATAACAAAGGGTTACCTAATGTAATGACTAAGGACTGGAAATTGCCATGCCTTCATTCCCTCACACACATGAAACTCACAACCCACAGAGGAGCGACCTCATTGAACTTGTCTCACAAATCTTTGTCCCCCTTGGAACAAACCCATCCATGACTTAGTGTCCTGTTAAGAGTTAATGCCCACGATTCAAAAGAATGAAGTCAATTTCATTACAATGTGAGAGTCACAGGCTAAAATTGATACAATATTTACGTAAACAAGAAAATTTGCTAAATGTTCTTACACCAAAATTAATTTGAAGGTTAAAGGTGTTAACCTGGACAAAAGGTTACTGTAATGTGACAAACAAACTGGAGAGCACTATCACGAACGGCCATCTTTTCATTCCTTCTGTCTGGAGACTTGCCTCACAACCCACAGAGCTCATTCCAGTGCGGGGTGACAAGCTACTTCTCATGAGCAAAAATGAAAACGCAACAACAGGCGGCCAGTACATAGGGGGAAAACACTAATTGTTCTTGTCACCAGTTCAAAGGAATGAAGTCTTTTTGAAATCTTTTCTTTCCCTTTCCCAAGAGACCTGCCTCATAAGTTGAGTCACAACCCACCAGGGCGAGCGAGCTCAAAGAGCTCATTCCTGTGGGGGTGCGACAAGCTACTTCTCATGAGCAAAAACAAAAATGTAGCAACAGGAGCCAGTAAGTGAGTAACGCTAAATGTTCTTGTCACCATTTCAAAAGAATGAAATCCATTTCGTTACAATGTGAGAGTCATAAGCAAAAATTGAAACAAAGTGTTACATCTACGAGACTATTTTGCCAAATGCCATCTTACACCAAAATTAAGTTGAAGGTTAAAGGTGCTAGGCTACACAAAGGTTACCATAGTATAACAAATAAACTGGAGAGTGCTATCACAAAGTACATACGCAGCCTTTCATCCCTCAGCCAAAAAGCTTGCCCCACCACCCATCTGGAACGAGCTCGTAAAGCTTGATCCAGTGACATAAGTGATCAATATGGAGAGCACTATCACATTAACAGTCAGTGATTCATTCCCTCATGCCCGAAAACTTGCTTCACCTCCAACTCAGAGCGAGGGCAGTGATCACAAGATTACCATCCATTTCTCTTTCGTTGGCTATACAGCTAGGTGAAAGATAAGACTTTGATTCTAATTGTTCAAGGTTTGTGTCAAGATCCACAGTCATCATACCATTGTTTTTTAATTTGACAAATATTTTACCATTAGAGGACCAGGAGTCGCTTACAGTTTACCTTTTTAGCCATCATCATTAATTCAAAATTTTTATGAGTCAAATCCTTGCGTATGATAAGATGAGTACCTTTTAAAAGTGTTCTCTGTTTAATAATTTCCAGTTTATATTTTTGTTTAAGTAGCCAAACAATTATAGGCCTACTCCTATTCGCTTGAATACTGTTCATTGCGATTAGCATGGACCAGTGCTTGGAATATTTCTTTTTCGTGGCATTGGCTCATGTTTTTTTAATTTTGTTTCTGCGCACTGTAGAGTGAAGTTACATTTATTGTTATCTTTCTTCAGGAGTTCCACTTCCTCTTTCAATTTTTTTGTTTTCATTTGATAAAGTTACAATATGAGCCTCTAGGGTTTCACACTTTTTCTTGAGTTTTTCTTGAAGTTCTATTAAAACAGATTTTATCTCATCTTTCGTTACAAGATTGTCAATTTTATTACTCAACAAGTGTATCATTTCAGATGTGGGAAGGTTCTCAATTTTTTTCTCAAGAGCCTCCAAACGAGTGGACATTATTTCCTCAGAATCATCCATGATGCCTTCAGTACAAAATGTCTGCTCAGTATTCGATGCCGATTGCTTAGATTCCAAGTCACTACTCAATTCTTCTTGCTTAGTTTTCGACTTTTTTGGTTTATTCAAGGAATTTGTCTGGGATTGTTTCTCTGTACTGCAATTCAGATCACTCAAGGAAGAACCCAAGGTACGATACCTCTTCATTTTTAATTTGTTTCTCGAAGGCATGCATTTAATTATTAGATAAATTTTACTGTAGAAGCTGTATAAGCGTATATAGAAACTCCGAAAAATCTGAAGTTCAAAAGTCTGAGTGAGTTAAAAGCGCTCACCTCAATAATAGGGCATCATTGGACCGTGGAATAGTTACACGGCACCATAAGCTATCATTAAAACAGGTATACAGTATACAATACAGTACACTATTAATCAAAGAATATGGTTGAATTATCAACAGTTTAAATTGAATTTGGACTTTGGATTATACTTTTTTCAAGATCCTTTGCCTTGCTTTCGTAAAAAATTCTCTCCAATACGAAAAATGCAGAAAATATGATGAAATATAACCAAACAGACCAAGCGACCCAGTCCATACATCTGATAGCAGATTGAAATTATACTAAAAACACATCCACATATCTCGAAATTAGATAACTACAGCAAAGTCAAGTGTCGAAGCATCTTAAGAATTACTCCAGCAGCTCAATAAGACAAATAACACTCCATATTCGTTCTCTATTTACAGCACATGATAATCAAAGAGCTTTTGATCGAGCACCAATCAGCCATAAGATAAACAAGAGGCCCCAGGGGGCCTGAGGGCGCTCACCTGACATGGTAGTCTAAATATCAAACCAGGGACTTGACTTGAATAGCTGCATACGCACCTCCTAAGAAAAGCATATACCAACTAGATGAAGCGATTGTGCCCACACAATACACAGGATTTTCCTTCTATTTTCAGTTCCTGCACTTTAACGTCCCAAAATTGAGATAAACACATAAAAAACAGATTTTTTTCCCAAACAAAATACTTTCAGCCTAATTTTTTTTCTTCTTCTTAAAACGCATAACGCTAAAACTAATTTCTGGATTTTGGTCCAAAATTTTCGAAGTCCCACCCGGACCCCAAATTTTCAGGGTAAAAAAAAATATTTTTTTTTGTCTTAAAATTGACCAAAACGCAGAAAAAACAAAAAAATTTTTTTTCGGATTTTGGTCCGAAATTTTCCAAGTCCCACCCGGACCCCAAATTTTCAGGGGAAAATTTTTTTTTTTTTTTTTTTTTTTTGTCTTAAAATTGACATAAATGCATAAAAAACAAAAAAAAAAAAAAATTCCGAATTTAGGTCCAAAATTTTCTAAGTCCCACCCGGACCCCAAATTTTCAGGGTAAAAAAAAAAATTTTTTTTTGTCTTAAAATTGACCAAAACGCAGAAATTTTCTAAGTCCCACCCGGACCCCAAATTTTCAGGGGAAAAAAAAAAAAAAAAATTTTTTTGTCTTAAAATTGACCAAAACGCAGAAAAAACAAAAAAGAATTTTTTTCAGATTTTGGTCCAAAATTTTCTAAGTCCCACCCGGACCCCAAATTTTCAGGGGAAAAAAAAAAAAAAATTTTTTTGTCTTAAAATTGTCAGAAATGCATAAAAAAAAAAAATTTTTTTCGGATTTTGGTCCAAAATTATCTAAGTCCCACCCGGACCCCAAATTTTCAGGGGAAAAATTTTTTTTTCTTTGTCTTAAAATTGACAGAAATGCATAAAAAACAAAAAAAAATTTTTTTCGGATTTTGGTCCAAAATTTCGAAGTCCGCAACGGGACCCAAAATTTTCAGCCTAAATATGAACCCAGGGATTTGGCTTCAACAAACTTGAATCTCACCCCCCTAAGGATGCTGCATACCAAATATCAAAACATTCTTATTGCTAGATCTGAAGAAGATTTTTCAAAAATACTCCTCATACTGCACTAATTTAAACATTTGGGCTCCCATAGAGAGCCCAAATATCCACCCAGGCAATTCATTTCAATAAACATGTCAAACAATCTTCCAAAGATGTTATATGTGAAATTTTAAAGCTTTTGGAGCAGTGCTTTCGGAGAAAAGTAGTCTTATGTTTTTCCCATTACCCACAGTGTTAAAAAATGCTGACTCAGCACTTTTTCAAACTTCCCAAAAACTACCCCATCATAAAACCGATGGCAATTTTTTTGATCATTCCATTCTGTTGGTCCTAAGGAAGCTTCACAACAAATAAGAATTCTCAGTGCCGTGTAGTTTTGGAGATATGGGCGTTTTCATTTTTTTCTATTTTTAGCTCCTGTGGTTCCCACGGGGCTATGGGAAAAAAAAAATTGGCATAAATTAGGTACTTATGCCCCAATAAGCACTCATGTAAATTTTGGTTCAAATCGGCCTCGTGGTTTGGAAAATAGAAATTTGGGGCGGGGCCAAAATTTTTGCCCCTCCTTTAACATCGTCAAATATAGCCCCTCCAACTTCTCTTGAACAAACTTGAGTCTACACCTCAAAAGGAAGCTGCATACCAAATATCAAGCCTCTGCTATTGCTGGTTCTTGAGAAGAAGATTTTTTAAGAATTGGAGCATTTTTGCCCCATCCCTCTGCTCAATGTGAGCCGAAAACTAATTTGACAAAAAATCAAAGTCCGCATACATAACCCCTTCTCACATGAAATTTCATTAATATGCGGCCAGTGGTTTGGGAGAAAAAGCCCAAACACCACCTTCACGCCGGACGACGGACGAAAAGTGATCAGAATAGCTCACCCTGACTTTCAGTCAGGTGAGCTTATTAAACACAGAATAAACACAGAACCTCTCTCCTCATCGCACAAATGGATTGCTCACACCACCGCCATTCTCCAGCATCATTTTAAACCGTTGATCATCTGAAGATATAACATAGGTACAAAATCTGGAAATGGAAATAATTCATGACTCTACCATAAATGGTGATTATGGATGCCATATTCTTCTGCAACCTGCTATCAGATGCCAAGATTCGGCCCATAATTGCAACTAATTTGTACCTGAATTGCTGCAACACAGCCTCATTATTGTTCCTAAGGATTCATCTCTATTCCATAGGAGCAACTACTTGGCTATGAAACAACAGTTCATATATCAGCATAATTGCGATACATATTATATGTTTAAGCTACCTAATGGGTTACCTGAATCAATTATAGGGGAACTAATAAGTTACCAAAGCTCAGATCAGGTGAACGATAAATGGGTTATGCAAAATTTTGATAACAGAAGGCCTGCCTCCCGAAGAGAAGATTTTTAAATAAATCTCTTCATATTGCACTAAGTTAAAATTCAGGTTCCCCTAGAGAACCCAGGGCCCTGATTTGAACAAACTTGAATCTCACCCCACTAAGGATGCTGCATAACGAACATCAAAAGATTCTGACTGACGGCTCTGAAGAAGAAGAATTTTTAAACAATATTCCATAGGTTACACCAGGTTTAAATTGGACTCCCACAGTGAGCACAAATATGACTCCAGAGACTTAATTTGGACAGATTTCATGCTGACCCCCTAAAGATGCAATATACCAAATAATAGAGTTTTTGACTGGCAGATCTGAAGATGATTTTTAAATAAATATCTTCAAATTTCACCATGTTCAAAATCGGGTTCTCATAGGGAGCCCAAATATGAACCCAGGGACTTGGTTTGAACAAATTTGAATCTCATCCCACTTAGGATGCTACATATCCAATATCAAAAGTAGTGATGAACCGAACTGATAATCGGAATGGGGCATCAGACCATTATGACAACCGGCAGTTTCCGATTATTCTATATTTAACATAGACTATTAAAAATCCCTTTGATTTCACTAAAGTTTCCCCATTAAAAATGTGTATAGTGCATAACAGAAAATTTAGGGATTTGCAAGGCAGAGATATTACGGAATTTACCAACTGCAATCGGTAAAAGATCGCCACCATTTCCCAGCTGATCAAAGTCACTGGCCTTCAATCATGATTCATTGTGCTGTACAACGTTGCATTGGGTACATGTATAAATAAAATGTGTTCAGACGGTAGTCTGTAGTACTTTGTGATGCAAGCATCACAATACAATAAGAGATTAAAATTGGAGAAAAAACACTCTTTTTTCAATGACAGATGATTGTTATGCAACATATAAGATGTATGACTGTCAAACACGTTTTCAGTTTGTCAAGGTCATTTTTTAATTCAGTTATGTCCCTTGATGTTTCTCTCCAATGCTGATTGCAGAGCTCATGTAAACATTGGAGAAAAACATCAAGGGAGGTAACAAGTTGAAAAACAAAACACTGAATAATGCATTCTGACATATCTGACAAATCTGTAAACCATGCGTCATACGTCTTAACATTCAGTTAAGACACAAAGTATGTGTGCTCAGTATATACCTGGTTAATACAACCAAGTGTATTGTACCCTTACACAAAACCGTATTAACACTATTTACTGGAATAAAACACAATCTTCACAACAACATCGTGTGATTGTATCATTAATAACGATCTTTTCCCCCACCCCAAACATGCAAATATTATTTTGGCTAATATTTCCCAGCACTAAATATGCATACTCTGAGAACTTATGTGGTATTAAGCTTTCGTAATTGGTGTTTTATCAACGGAATTCTGTAGTATAACAGGCACCAACAGATTTTCTTCTGTGTCCTATTTCAACCATCGGAATCAGCATAATCCGCAGAGAAATAATCAGTAATCGGTTCATATCAAGTTTCGATAATCGGTTCATCACTAATCAAAAGATTCTGACTGATGGATCTGAAGATTTTTAAAGAATATTTGTCATATTACACCAATTTAAATTCCCTGTCCCAAAATTTAAACCCCAATATGACTCCAGAGACTTGATTTGAACAAACTTCAAGCTGACCACCCCCCCCCCCCCCCCCCACCCCTCCACCAAAGATGCAGTATACAAAATATCAAGAGATTTTGACTGGTAGATCTGAAGAAGATTTTAAATACATTTCCTCATATTGCATCAAGTTAAAATTCGGGATTCCAATAGGGAGCCCAAATATGAACCCAGGGACTTGTATTGAACAAACCTGAATCTGCCCCCTCTAAGGATGTTGTATACCAAGTATCGAAAGATTCTGATTTGTTGTTCAGCAGAAGTTTTTAAAATTTTTAAACTAGACTGAAGCATGCCCCCTGCACGGCACATGGAAACAGTAGGTTGAATAGCAAACAGTGAAATGTTACTTGAGCATTTGTCGTGTCTGTAAGACACATATGGTGACCCTGTGATTTCTACCATGTACTTTAATTTACACATATACAGGGGTCGATTTAACTTTTTAAAATTGTATAGCAGTTTACTAACTTGGATAAATTTTGCTTACCATTCCCTATTATTTATATGTTTTTCTCATGTGAAATTGATTAGCTATAGTTGAAAATTGATTGAAAATTGATTAAAAAATCGCTATGCGAATCCAGTTAAATCGAGCCCTGCACATATATTGTGGGACGAGTTGGCTGGAAAAATCATGTACCCGATATTCAAAATTTCACAAAAATGTACCAAGTTCAACAACTTGTAATTTTGTTAAATATTAAAGCAAATCAAAATCCTGACAATATGCACAACCAGGGCTGTCATTTTCAAAATTCCAGGAGGGCAATTATGGTTCTCCTTAAATGACTCCAGGAGGGCTATTTTTGGTTTGCCTCAAATGACCCCAGGTGGGCCATTTTTGGTTTACAAGAGAAAACTGCGAGAGCGCGCAAAATTCAGGGAACGAACTCTTTGACACATTTGTGTATATAATCTCAGGTTTTTGGGTGTATAAAATAAAATTACTCACAAAATCATTTGGTGAGTGTTTGTTTCATTTATTCTTCCCATCCGAGAATGAGATAAAAGTTGGAGCCATGATGATCAACAGACATGTTAAGTTTGAAAAACTCAAGATAGTCAAATTTTCCCGTGGCACTGAAAGTGTAGCAGAAAATATTTGTCTTGATGGCTCAGTCCTTCGCACAATAACGGGTTAAGTGGTCTGGGTTTTAATTGGTGTGCTAAGGATGCAAGATATGCATGGCGGGCGAGTTGTACGAGCATTGGGAGTTGTTTGGTTGATGATAATTGGGTCGTTGAGGGGAAGAAAATCATTCTGGCATTCTGCTGCTCTCATGCAACATCACATTTTTAAGGAGTACAGTTGGATACGACAGTTTAGGGGTGTGCCTGGGGGGAGGGGGAGGCTTGGCATAGAGCAAAACTTCACCAACATTTGTCCATGTATCATTATTTGTTTCTAATATTTTGTTTTTGTTTTTTCATTGTATTGATGAGGCTCGGCTTCAACCCTGGAGACGGCAAGATTGCCTTGGCAATCCGAACACAGGGTTTTCCAGAGTGAATTTTTTCAAAACAAAATAATAATTTTTTATCTCTGGTTTTTCTATCTGGCCGACTGAGCCGTCAATGAAGGGTTTATATGGTTTGAGTATAGTCCTTGAATAAACTGCCAGTCTGTGAGCAGCACAAGGCCTTTTTGCCAGTTTTCAGTTATGTGTTGTCGTCATTGAGTAGTCAAGACTGAGACTTTTCCACAGCGATGCTTGTTTTTCCATACAAGACAAAAACTGTAATTTTCCTGAATTTCCTCCACCACTCCATCCATTACTTTTAAAATTCATGCTCAAAAAATAAATAAATAAATTAAATATTGGGAAAGTTGAGGGAACATATGCATAGTTTCATCTGATTGCAAAAAATTAGGCTGGACAAAAATTGCATCAAGAAATTCCGAATACCCCCCCCCCCCCTCCTCCATGCACATAGCATAAATTCAAGTCAGAAATATGAGGAGAAAGAACTACAACATGAACACAGTTTCAGTTAATGGAGTGTCGGACCACCGTGATAAGGAAATATAAACTGGGAAAAAAAAATTTGTCTACAGACCTGTCAAAACACTGAAAATCAAGTTAGTGGACTCACACATCACACATCGCCCTCAGGAGGCCATGGCCAGTGGTCACTCACCATGATGACATGGTTTTGAGGTAAGCCATCGTACCGTCTCCCCCAAACAAAGCCCCCCCCCCCCCCAAACAAAGTCAAGCAATCGCATCGTGCACACATGGTGATGGTCCGCCAGAAATCCTAAGAATGTGAGCGAATGATTATGGTACCATTCACACATCATACCCAACATATGTTTGTAGCTGCAAGCGCACGGGTGCAATGCCCAGACTAGACACAACTTGTCACACAAGACCGAATGATGCAACTGTTGGCAATTCTGCTCGTAGAAAATAGAACACAGGTGGCCCAGACCGCCAGGGAGCGATGTGTGACATTGTTTAAGCTTAGCATGTAAATGAAAAATTGTTGTGAAAAGAAAATATTGAAGGAAGAGGTTAGAAATAAAAAAATAAAAAACAAAAACCCTCCTCCCCACCCCCCCCCCCCCCCTCCGCCAAAAAAAATACAATAAGAAGCCAGCTTGAAAACATGAATGCGATGCCTTCATTTTCAAAAGATGGTAAACAGTGTATGCACATTTAAAAAGGATAAAAACTTACAACCTTGAGACAGCCTGGACTAATATTGTTTAAACAAGTAGCATGATAACAGGAAGAAGAAAGTAGAGATAGAACAAGAGAAGAAACAAAGAGAAGACAAAGATGAGGAAGAAGCCAACTTGAATGAAAAAAAAAAAAAAGATGATGATCTGAGTTAAGCAGACATGAATCGGGTTGGTAAATGAGTAATGCACTTATTCAGTGACGCAAAAGAAATTAATAGCAGGTGTCGACTGGTTCAAGCATTATACCTAGTCAAATGCACACGTACCCATGCAGGTCACATAATCGCTGCACCTAACTGAACCGTTTGCTAAGTACAATGAAATTCTTAACAACTTCAAATATAAAGCGGTTTTCTGCATTATCAAGGAATTCAAAACCAAATAGAAGAGTACTAGGATCAAGAGTAGATGGGAGTAATTCAATTGTAGTACTGCGTGCATGTTCATGTATTGGACAATATAATAGGAAATGATCGACTGTCTCACATACACCACAAACACAAAGGGGGAAGGTGATAAGTGGTTATTGTATAAATGTGTGTTAAGATGCTGGAGCGCAAGCGCAGCCTACTGTAGTAAATCTGACCAGTCCACGATTTAGCTCCGCCATAAAAAGTTGGTGGTTATAGCAGGGACCGATCAGGACTATTTAAAATACGCTCTAGCCTCGGAGCCTATTTTTTCAATTCATGCGCCAGATTTCAATTTACGGAGTCACACTGCTGTTTGTAACACACACTGCAAGTATGTAATAGCTCTCATCATTTTCTTTTAGTACACTATAGCAAACATTAATCTTCACTGTGGTTTCTGATCAAGTCTTGGCTGCCTATTTAGACAGCCAAGACTTGATCAGAAACCACAGTGAAGATTAATGCTTGGTAATTAAGACTTGAAGTATTAACTTAAGCACTCTACAACAATGATAAATGATAATCATATATATAATACATGTAAGAGTGTCTCTCTCGATTATCCATCGAAAGAATATCAAAATATGATCTGAGAAGTTACGTGCCAACTGAGAAGCCTATTTCTGAGATTTAAGAGCCAGGTCCTGATGTTTCAGAACCAAATACGCACTGGCGCATGCCCAGGTCGGTCCCTGTTATAGATTACCATCATTTAGTAAGGTATTCCACTGAATAGTCGTATTTGGGATAAACTAAGATTGGTATAGTTGCAAGTTACAAAAAGAAACTTGTGATTCTGGTGGGAGCGTAGGTTGCGACTTTGACTGGTTAATGAAACTGTTGGTGGAACTGTGTTAGAAATATATTGAGGCATCAGATGATGGTACCTTTGACAAATTGCTTCAATCTGTGTTGACGGTTAGGGTTGGTGATTTTTTAAATTTTTTTTTTAAAAATAAAAAAAAATTGATTTTTTTTATTTAAATCAGATTTTTTTTATTTAAATCGATTTATTTGATTTTTATTTCCATACTATAAATTATTCACCAGAGGCTACTTTTTCTCACATGATTACTTTAGATAAAAGAAACTGAGTGTATTGGCAGGAGTTTGTATCAATGTCTGCCCAAAGAATGGACACAAATAACTGATACTAAAACAGTTACCTGTGTCAACCATTTTAGTCTTTTAGGTGGCATGAGGGGAAGAATTCCAGAATATATTTGGCACAGAATGGACATTTGGCATAGATGGAAATAGAGAGGAATCATTGAAACTTGTGTTTTCTCACTGTTATAGCATTGCTGGATGGAAGATGACTTCCTGAAAATCATTTTTGATACTTTTGATACTTAAATCATTGATCGTTGTCCTTGGAGTTGATTTCATACTTTTGACGGGTTCATTGAAAGATTATCACATATATGGTTTAAAATCTATGTTCACTTAAATATAGTTTTATTCATGTTAGCTGAAAATTATATAAACTTATAAAAGATTTGGGAACATTTAACTTCCCAACAGCATGTTCCAGCAGTCAAGACACAGTGGGATGTATATCTTCCCACTCCATAGATTAGTTCAAACTGTCATGAACAAGGGCTAATAACTGTATTTCAACAGTTAATATGGATTCCATCTTGTTTCAGCTCATTTCCAAGTTGTTTTGAAAATATTTCTGAATATTTGTGAATTTTTTATTTAAATCAATGATTTTTTTTTAAAAAATCATTGATTCAAATCATGATTTTAATCAATTGATTTAAATCAGCCAACCCTGTTTACAGTGTCTTTCTTCAAGAGAGTCCCAGCTGGTACACAAGATGATCTTAGTATCTTACTGGCACTTACTGTTGCACCAGTAACAATCCTGGCCGCTGCGATCTGAATTTTCTCCAGATCAGCAGCCTTGGTCACCGTACAATCGTCCCAAACCGTATTACCATATTCCAGGAGGGGTCTAATAAAAGCAAACCTCAACATTAACAAAGTACGGAATGGAGGTGGTTCAGCAGCATGCAGTTATTAATACCCATTTAACCAAAAATCCTTTTCTACCATTTCTTCCCATTTTTAGCTCACCAACGAAGTTGTTTGAGCTTATGTCATGACCCGAGGCGTGTAGGAGTCAACACTTATGTTAAAGTTATTGCACGAGTCCACTTTGACTTTCAAACCTGTTGATATGCAGTGTATGAACCTCATACTGTGTTTCTGTGGCTTACAATTACCCATAGACCCTTACCCAGTGATATGTTATCGATGTTTACTGTTTTTGCAATGTTAGACTTTTTTGTCAGTGTGGACTTTGAAAATTTCTGACCTGTTTTGCTATACATGAGTGGAGGCTACCACCGGTATGCTGTGGCTTTTATATTTTGAATATGTATTAAATGCATAAATATAAGATGACATTAAATCTTGCCCGAACATTTTTCGGAAATTTTGGACTTTTTTTAATGCAGTGTTAGACTTTTGTGTCACTGTGGACTTTTTCTGATCTGTTTTGCTGTACATGAGTGGAGGCTACCACCAGTAAGCTGTGGCTTTCATATTTCTTATTTATTTATTGGTGTTTATGGTCACATACTTATGCACGATGGCTAATTGTGACCGTGACAGTTTTATGTTTGGAGAAAGCCGGAATACCCGGAGAGAACCACCGTGCATCGACGAGCAACTGACAGTTCCTCAACATTCTAACTATGTTCAAGCTCCGCACAAGCAGGGTTACAGCGACTGAAGACATGTGCACCATCAACGTGCAGTACGCCTTAGTACATGGCGTTATCGTGCCCCCATGTGGGCAACCGGGATAAAGTGCCTTGCCCAAGGACACAATGCAGGTAGTCCTGGAAGGGGATCGAACTCGGGACCTCTAGCATAGAAATCCAACACTCTACCACTGAGCTACCACACACCTTTCATATTTCATATATGTGTTAAATGCATCAATATAAGATGACATTAACCCTTAGGACGGATATTTTTCAGAGATTTTGGACTTCTTTAAAGCAATGTTAAGACTTCTTTGTCACTGTGGACTTAGAAAATTTCTGACCTTTTTTGTTATACATGAGTGGAGGTTACCACCGGTGTGCTGTGGCTTTTAAGCCAAGGTTTATTGCATGACATGTGTTGGTGAGCAAATGGGGATGGACACACCCCTCTTGTCTTCAAATCTTCATTATTTAGTTACCAACATATACAATTATCTCTTATTTCCCCCTTTACCAAACCTACTATCAAATCATAACTATAACTTGAAAGTGTAATGAATAATTCACCATTATAGGGTTTGGACGGTAATCTTGATTGACTGATTGTATGTGTACCTGTCTTCTCGACTGTATTATGTTCAAGTGTTCTACTGGAGGAAACAGCCTGGTATAAGCTTACAGCTTACTGTTGGATCAACACTTACTATAACTGATATAGTTGTAATATTTGAGAACTGGAAATAAATATTGTTTGAATTAAACAGATTTCATTTAACAAGGGTGACATACACTGCTATGAGATACTGCTTGCTAAAACTTTTGTACCTTTTTTTTATCAATCAAACTTTAAAAAAGAACACAAATAAAAGGTGAAAAAATATAAATTTGGAAATAAGTACCTGCTCAAGCTGAATGTGATTGTGGAAGATCAAGAAATGAAAAGAGAAAAAAATTAATAACTGCTCAAAAAGGTAAAAAAACAAAACAAATCACCACCAAATACTTCAAATAAAACACATGTATACACATTTTACTCTTTTTTTAAAATTAATTTCCCGTTTAATTAATTGAAAAAGAAAGTTTTCGTCTTGTTGGGATAGCCTTGTTCAAGTTGCTGGGATATTTTACCCATTCGTCGTATTGGAATGACACCCTTTATAAAGTTTAAATAGTGTGAAATTGGGGTAATCAAAAGGTTTGTCGGCATTGTAACCCGACTTATTTTTTCACCTTACCACCATCACCTATTATTTTACTCCCAACCATGGTACCTTTCTGAACTTAGTGATTACAAGTTGACCCACGCTTTTTCATCACACCGCTATGTCAAACTGAATTGATAACGAATTGTCCAGGGTTTTTTTGCAGTCCAGGTCAATTCGTACTCAACTCGTTTTTAGTGTAAATGTTTTGGCCTATTTGGTATTATTTTGCATCATTGTATTATTTTGCATCATTTGGGTAAAACGACGCAGTAACATCGAACCATTTGTTTCAAAACAATCACTCCTGTTACATTATTGCTTTATAGTTATACAATCATCAATGGCTTGTGTGCCGCTGTAGCTCCTCTGGGGTTAAAGAAATGCTGATTCAGTTGATCGAAAAACTCTGAACAGAAAAAATTACCCCGGAGTAGACACCAACGTCGAGTCACTCCAGAAACGGAGAATTAAATTTCAAAGTTAAAAAATGGCGGTAAATTCAACAATAAACAGGCTGTAGAAATAGACTGAAAAGTGATTAAACTTGCTCGCAAAGCGATTTAAAGTTCTGTTCTTGTGCCCGACAGTGAAATCCATGAAGTCGGTCCAGAGAAAATGCTGATAAATGCCGGAAGATAAAAAATTGACAAAAGCCAATGGGAGAAGTAATAAAACAGAATGTATCTGAAGAACCTAAGTCGATATGTGGCACGGTCGATATGAACCACATAATAATAACAAGTAACAAAGAGATGCTAGTTAAGCATCTCAGCGGGGAGGGGGGGGGGGCACGAGTAAAGCATTTTAAATCCCATTACTGTATTTTATTAAGAATACGGAATTTTTACTTATGGGACGATTTCGACTCACAAATCCAAAAAGCTGTTATCAGAGGAAAGGGAGTTATACATTCTCAAAGCGTTCAGATAATACAAATCCAGAATGTTGTTATCTTTTGTTATTGTTTTTGAGGTTTTTTTTTGGAGTTAGTAAATTTGAAATGCATAACAAGCCATTACTGTGAAAGCCGTACGTGACTCACTTCAAGGTCTGCATCAGTAACTGTCAGTCTTATGAAATAAGTTTAACCTTAATTTGATCTTCTACACTCACCTAACCTTCATGAAGAGCGAATTTATTAGACAAATGTCTGGGCTAATCTTGTAGTTGTTTACAATTTTGTTAAGCACGGTTATTAGCCTACTAACAGTTTGCACATTTTTGACTTTAAGAGAGGGAGAGGGAGAGGGAGACAGAGAGAGAGAGAGGGGGGGAGCTCGATTGTTTGGATTTTTTGTCAAACGCGTTTGGCGTCTGAAGTGTTCGGCTCCCATTCAGTTATAATGCCGCGCATTCGCACGCGTGATATCAATGTCTTGGTTTCTAAACGTTTCGTAGAAAAACCATTTCGTAGACAAGACGTTTCGTAGACAAGTCATTTCGTTGCATCTACTTAGTCAGGCTAAAAAATGGTATCTGGATGGAACATTTAAAGTTGTCAGGAAACCTTTCACTCAAGTTTTGTCCACACATGCATTTGTTAAGAAAGATGACACCACAAAGCAAGTGTCACTGCTTTTCTGTTTGATGAGTTCGAGAAAGTATAAGGACTACAAAAACCTCTTAAAAACTGTGAAAAATATGCTACCTTCTCAACCAGCAGTTAAAGAATTTATACTTGATTTTGAGGCTGCTTTATGGAAGGGAATTCGTAAAGTATTTCCGAACTGTGATGTGAAAGGGTGTAGTTTCCACTGGGGTCAAGCTGTGTGGAGAAAAGTTTAAAATGTTGGATTAGCCCCTACTTATTCCAGGCATGGTGAAGTTCACAGATTTATAAGACGTTTACTTGCTCTTTCATATTTGCCAGCTGAACATATTTCTACTGCATTTGACACACTGAACCAACAGGTCGATGGTCAGCAAAATGTTGAGGAACTTTTGGCTTATGTACAGGATACATGGCTTAATGGAAATATGTGGAGTGCTGAGGACTGGTGTGTCTTTAACAAAAGTGTACGAACAAACAATGATGTTGAAGGGTGGCATTGACGGCTGAATGCACGTGCTGGGAAATCAAATTTACCTTTTTACGTTCTCATTCCATTATTGTTTGATGAGGCTAAAGTTGTGTCACTACAAGTGAAAATTGTTTCAGAGAAAAAACTCAAGCGCTATCAGCGCAAAGTGTATCGCAAAGTACAGAGTAAATTGTTTGAGTGTTGGGAATTGTATTTATCTGGTGATTTGTCATCCTCGGACTTGTTACGTAAATGTGGTGCTATATTTGGTCCTTAAGTTTCAAAACATTTGTAATGTAAATTGTTACAAAATTATTATGCAACTGCTCATTGGACTACACAAATTGTAAATTTCATATTATTTTTTCTTCAGTGTGTTGTCTAAACACATGAATCAAGAGCTGTGTTCCACGCATCACACCCACCCCCCCCCCCCCCCCCCACCCCCGCAAAAAAAGAAATCGAGCAAGTTGTTAATAATTTATCCAGCAATTGG
The DNA here is from genome assembly GCA_031216915.1 of Pictodentalium vernedei. Classification (NCBI taxonomy): domain Eukaryota; kingdom Metazoa; phylum Mollusca; class Scaphopoda; order Dentaliida; family Dentaliidae; genus Pictodentalium; species Pictodentalium vernedei. The sequence goes on along the minus strand of CM062296.1, from coordinate 341,689,960 downwards.
TACATGTAGATTGGAGCTGTGAAACGTGTTAATTAACATTTTTTACACATGAGCTACAATTTTGTTAATTTTATGTATACTTGATTTTTTTAGTCTGAAATAAATTTGGTGCTTCTCAATGCGTTTTGTTTTTCTATTTTTATTCCCCAAAATACACACGCCACGGCACTATGTGGCTGCCCACTACGTTCAAATTCCAGTTGTGCAAACAAGTTGGAATATTTCCCGGGGATTTGACTGGGAGATAGGCCAATGTCTAAATCCCGGAGATACTCGAACTTTTCTGCACAAACTGAATCTGAACGTTGTGAGGTAGGTGCTAGCCGAACTGTCCAAGAAACTGTCCAAGAGAAAGCCTGTTCTCTTTCCTTCTCTGATTGGAACCCAAAGCAATTGCCCTCTCCCCACCCCGCCAAAAGATGTCTACGAAACGTCCATTGTTTTTCTACGAAACGACCAATAAATGTCTACGAAACGTTCATTCTATGAAATGACTTGTCTACGAAACGTCTTCTACGAAATGTTTTTTTCTACGAAACGTCTTGATACCAATGTCTTTGTGCAAACACTTTAAAATAGCCACTGCTTCAAGAAATTTAGTTTAAACAATATTTATTCAATAAGTATGCAATATATTACAATATTAAACACCAATAAAAATGAGAATATATATAGAGAACACGAAGAATATAACATATACTAACAAAAAAACCCATATTATTATGTAATGGGGGATCTGACAGAAAGCTAGGACCTTATGTTAGTCATCTCCCGGGGTCATTCAGAAATTTACACGAAAGGTGGTATAATATAGTAGATGGACTCATATATCGCCGCCTGGAATCCATGGACTGTGGTCGGTCGCAACCATGATCATCAGGCACGTGTCGTCTAGTCGAAGAAAGGTAAGCACATGAAGTCAAACTACCAGGCGGCGACACGTGATATTGTTTAAACCTTGCTTGTGAATGAAGGAAAAGATGAAAAGAAGGTATAAAGAAAAGGAGCAATAGAAAACAGGGGATGCCAGCTTGAAAGCACAATGCATTGCCTTCGCATTCAAGACACTCGCAATTAAGCAGCGGAAGCACTGCTAGTGAGAAGTGAGACGGAAGCAGCCTTGATGGTGGTCCATGCGAAGAAAACGGAAAGGAAAGCAAGATTATAGGATTGGCGGTAAATTATCATATAGTAGTAGTCGTACCTGGTGGTTTAATTCTTAGCAGTCTAGAAATGTCCACTTGACAAAATGAAGTCATGCACCACTTCAAAAACAAGATGGTTTTCCCGACTATTCAAAAATTCAGATCCAAAAAGAAGTGTCGATATGTTTACAGTAAATGGCAGAAGGTTGATAGTACTATTACGGACATCTGAGTACATTGGACAGTGTAAGAAAAAATGCTCTGGTGTCTCGCACACCCCGCACTGACAGAATGGGGTAGGTGACAGATGATTGTCATATAAAAGAGAGTTAAGGTTACTACAATGCAATCGTAACCTGGAGTGATATTTTTGGGCTGCTCGTGATTTCACGCCACTGTAAAACACAGGTGGTCGCTGATTTCCAGCATTTAGGAAAGTCTTGAAATTGATCAGTGATGAGTTCTCGCGGACAGATAAAGGCAGTTTGTTCCATTGATCAGTGACACTCGGAATAAAAGACGACTGATACAACTGAGTCCGACAAAAAGGAACTCTGTGGTTATGACATGACCGGAGATTAAGCGATAGATTTGCCGATGAGACGATTAGGGGAACTTTATGGGCAATATATAAAGGCGACATGCGGGGGTACATTTTGAAATACTGCAACAGCTTATGTTTGCGGCGTCTGTCTTGTAGAGAGTCCCAACGTGTTTCGGAATAAAGCAGACTTGCTAGAACTGACAGTTGCCCCGGTAACGACCCGAGCTGCTGCGATCTGTATTTTCTCCAGCTCGGCACCTTGAGCTGCTGAACAATTATCCCAGACAGCATCAGCGTATTCTAGTAGAGGCCTAACGAAGGCAAAGTATATTTTTTCAAGCACGCTGCGATCGAGATTAAATTTCTGCTTCCTCAGTTGGTCTAAGCGGGACCAGGCTTTAGAGCAGATATGATCAATGTGATCATTCCATGAACATGTGCTATTTAATATAACTCCTAAATGTTTATGATTATTGACTTCGGATATCCGCGAGTCACCTAGGAATAGAGGTGGGTGGGCAGTAGGGTTGCATTCACGTGATATGAGCATTCTCTCAGTTTTACTGGGATTAAACTCAACCAACCAGGTCTTAGCCCAAAGTTCTATTGTGGCAGGGTCATGGTTGATTAATCTCGAGGCCTGCTCTGGATTCTCTACAATAAGATACAGGGAAGTATCATCTGCAAATAAGCGTATGCTACTGAGTAAGTTTTCGGTTATGTCATTAATATATATAAAGAAGAGTAAAGGCCCAAGTATCGAACCTTATGGTACACCAGCATTAATGGTTCTCCAAGTAAATGCATCCGACCCTAGCACAACTTGTTGCGACCTATCCGATAGGTACAATTTTAAGAACAACAAAAGTTCACCCGAGACACCAATTTTCATCAGCTTATGGATAAGTCCAACATGCCAAACCTTGTCGAAGGTCTTACTGACACCACAGAAGACCACTCCAACTTCTTTGCCTTTATCAAGAGTTCGACAGAATTCATCGTATATGTCAGTCAGCTGGAGGACAGTTGAATCACCAGGTGTAAAACCGGATTGGAATTGAGTAAGGACATTGTTGTCAGTCAGAAATTGCCACAAGCGTTTGAAAACACATTTTTCAAATATTTCACCTACACAACTAATCAATGATATCGGGCGATAATTAGTAACTGA